>VWZI01003272.1:741342-779437 GCA_013396835.1 Psilopogon haemacephalus | reverse complement strand
GGGGGGTGTGGAAGGGTAGGGAGGGACTCTAAGCTCTAAGAGCCATTGTGTAAGTCATCAGAGAACCATCAGCATTAAGTGACAATCAGCAAGGAAAAGCCACGGCAGACCACGACGGCAAACCAACTTCTCCGGGAGGAATACAAAAGCCTTTGCCGGTACCTAGCATCTCTCATTCTGCTGCCTTTTGCCATTGCCAGCCACAGGAATCCATCGCCAGCGGCCGGCTGCTGGAGCAGGCAGCTCCTGCGCCGTGCAAGCCCCCAGCTCAAAGGCTGTGCAGGAAAGGTTTCTCCATAGAGCCGCTCAGGTTTGAAGTGGTTTGTAGCTGTGCCGAGAAGCAGCTCCCGTCTGATTCCGGAGGCTTTCCGGAGCGCGGAGATGCTCTGGAGCTGTGGGCGCTGATGTTGGAGTTTGTGGTACACTGAGTGCCCTCCACTGGAGAAAACAGATCGCACATTAGCGGCACCGGCGAGCCAGCCTGTCATTGCCGTGCAGACTTTCTTCCTCCAGAAGAGAGAATTAAAGGCACAGCACTGCCTTGCCCGGCACCAGCCCTTCCCGCACCCCCTCCGCCTTGCCCAGAGGAGCAGATGTTTGCACTGGGGATTTGCTGGCAGGCGCTGGAAAGCACCAAACAAAACACCTGCTCCAGGGCTGTTTGGCAACCTGATCTCCTCCTAAGCCGTCTGACCTCTCTGTTTGCATTTGGCAAATTCCAAACTGTTTTACTGCTCCTGCTTTCAGAGGATGGGGGCGGGAGAGGGAATGTTTGCAGATTAAAAGTGAAACTCCTGCTAAAGGCTGGTGGGGGGCAGGAAGCATCCGAACAGATCCATGCAAGAGGCATTTCCCTGCAGCAAATCCAAATGGGAATGTGCTGGAAGCAGCTCAGCTCCTCTCTGTCAGTCTCAGCACCTTTCAGCCAGGGCAATCCTGGCAGCTGATGCTGCAGAATTTCTGACACCTTTTCTCTCCTCCTCTCCCTGGCTCTCCTCATTCCCAAGCCAAGCAGCTGCCCCGGGGCTCAGCAGGCCCCAGACACAGACCTTGTGCCTCAGCCTCCTGCCACCTGCCCAGCTGGCACCGGGGGGGTTGGATTAACTCTCACTCAGCTGCACAGAATGGGCAAAGAAGTTGAACCCCATTTCCAAAAAATCAAATCCACAAAACAACTTTTTGCTCTCTGTATCTGCAGACTGCAACACCTCAAAGCTTCTGAATAAAACTCTGCTTTGGCTTGGCCTGAGATGAGAATTTGTCACTCTCTTACAGATCAGAGGTTAATTCCCATGAGAAAAATATCATCATTGGGCACTCTTCACTCTGAACAGGCCAGCAGCACACACCCCCTCAAACAAGATTCAGAACTTAATTACCAGAAAGGATGCTGAGAGGGCTCTTCTCCATCTCTGCTAGCCACTGGGGTCAGCACCACCTCAGCCAGCAGCCAGATTTACTCATGATATTTGCCCAGTAAAGGCAAGAGCTGAAGTGTGCACTCAGTACACCTTGGATTGAAAATTCTCCAGCAAGAGCCCATTTGAACCCCTGCCAGACCTGAGAGAGAACCAAGAGAAGAGATGTCTAAAGCAGTTGGATGGAATTTCAGGGGATGTCTGTTCCTGCATCCTTTGATCCTACAAGAGCTGTCCTGCTGCCATGTCCTCACTGAGGCTCAGCCTCCACATTCTCACAAAAGGTTTTCAATGCTTTCATTTCCAGAAACCCTCTGATGGCCAATGGGAAATGTCACCATTCCAAACCAGGGGTCAGCAGCTGAGCTTGCACTCAGCAGCAGCAATGCCACCCCCACCCCTGACAACTCACAACAGACCCATTTGGGTACCTGCCAGAGAGGAAGAAAGGAGAAGGTTTTGATCAGTCAAAATGAGCAACTGCAAACAGCAAAAGGCTGGCAGAAGGCAGGAGGGTGGAGATGCCTGCTCCTGGCTTCATTCTTCAGAGCAGTGAGGGGGACAGATCCATGCACACAGCTCAGACGTGGTCTAAGTGCTCAGTTGATCCTCATCCAGCTGGCAAAGCCTCCTGCCACCTGCCCAAGAGTTACCCAAATAAATCACCCACACCAATCACTGCTGTGGGATCTGTGGCTTCTCCTCCAGGACAACTCAGATCTTTGTCAATGCCAACAGCTGTGACTACTTCATACACACACTGCAGCACAGGCACACAGAACCTTACCTGAACCTGGCTTGGAAAGGCTCTCCAACATCACCCATCCAAACACCAACCCAACACCACCAGGGCCATCAAACCACAGCCCAAGTGCCATGGCCACAGGTGTCTTGAACACTGTCAGAGGTGGAGACTGCACCACCTCCCCCAGCAGCCTGTGCCAGTGCTTGACCAAAGCATGCTTGGGATGTTAACCCTGAGACTTTCAACCCACCCTGGACAAACACTTCAGAATGACAGCAGCAAGAGCCCACACTTACAGGGCAGGCTGACTCTGCCTCTCACCACCTGCCTGCAGGCAGAGCAGAGCCTCTCTGTGCCTCCCTCTAGCAACAGCCCTTCAGTTCCTGGAGATTTACAGCCCAGAACAGCTTCTTCTGGCAGCATCAGTGGCAGAAGGAAGTCAGCTAATGCCCTTTGGCCCATTTCTGCTTTCCCTAAGCACACCTCTAAGGTCTGCACTGCTCCTGCACAGTCTAGTCAAAAGTGAGCAAAAGAGAAAAATAAGCAAGCTCCAGAGGCACTTGGGGCTGCCTGCTTGCCCAGCTGCTGGATGGGGCAGCAAGCAGCACTTTGTGCCTCCCTTCACCTGCTCTGCCTTTTGGCTGCATTCCAGTTGCATTTCCAAGGCTTTACAAAATCATTTCGACTTCTTGGATAGATTTAGAGGCTTCAGACACAGAAAGAACAATTGCAGCCACCCAGACAGAATATAAAACAAGAATCCTCCCCAGAATGTTTCCACTGCAGACCCATAATTCCTGCCCCCATGTCCTCTGCAGGCTGATGAGTGGCCTTCATCCCAGAGCCACCCAGCTCCTGTGGCTGCTGGCACAACTGCTGCAAGGCTTTAAGGTTCAGAGCTCCCCACAGAGCCTGTGTTCAGCATGAGCCCTGCAGCAGCAGTGTCCTCCCCTGACCACCTTCAATCTCACACCAGCCACAGCAGTCACACAGCAGCCTCTGCTCCCAGCATCTCCTCCTCCATCAGGAGCTGATGTGACCTGTGGGTGTGCAGTGACAGCTCCTCCAGTGTGCAACCAAAGCGCAACCCTGACACAGCTCCTCACTGGAGAGCTTTGGGCTTTAGTCTGACTGTGGTGGTTACAGACTCAGTGCATTGAATCAGATCACCTCAGCATGGTGAGCACAGCTCTCTGCAGCCCACAGCAGCCCAGGCAGTGGGTCCAGCTGCTCTCCAGCTTTTCCTCCAGCCACCTCTTCCCCCCCAAGAGGCACTTCCTCTTCATTCAATTAAAGTTTTATTTCCATTTTTCTCAGACATCCAATAACTATTTTTACTTATCAATTTATCTGCTCAGTGACAAGTGCCTAATCTCAGCTCTAATTGCTTCTACAGCATCTACCAGCCCCAGCAAACCCAATCTAAAAATAAACAGGCAGCACAACAATACAGGCACTGCACAGCCCAGGAGGAACTAGAACATCTCCTCCTCAGCTGCCAGGGCCTTACACAAATACTGTGCAGGATCATATATGGGAACTGGCTGGCAGCATGCTACAGCCAAAAGGTACTCAAGAGCTTCACTGCTGTCAGCACTTGGGAGGCTGAAATGCAGAGCTGGTTGCAACCATAATGGCTCCACCACTTTCCACATCAGCTGGAGGTGTGGTGCACAGCACAAAGTGGAAATCCAAATGCTGGCAGTGCTTTTTTCTGGAGCAGGTGGAAGCCTCTCTGTGATGCCTATCAAGGCAGAGGTGTTTCATTCAAGCACAAGCAGGAGGCCATTCCAGCTGGACACTTGCTCAACACAGGACCAGCCACACTCTCCCTTAAGGAGTGTCAGAGGTGCAAGTCAGGTCCACACTATCAGGAGCTGCACCCCTAAGCAAAGCTCTCCCCAGCTCTGGGCTGCAGGGTGAGGAGGTGACTGCTGTCAGGCAGGGACTGTCACCATTGCCCACCCCACACTGAGAGACTGCTGAGGAGAGGACCTGGTCAGGGCTGCACTGCTGCTTCCAGACATGCAGAGCACTCCACACACCAAAGCTGCCCTGAGGGGTTTGCATTTCCCAGCAGAGCAGGGAGGGAAGATTTGGCTCCTGCCCTCGGGACCACTGCACAGTGCCCACTGCTGTGAGACCTGGCACAGGCACCACCTCCTACAGTGCCACAGGCTCTGCCCCCTTTGGCCTCAGCTGCAGCACTCTCCCCACTGCTCAGCACTGTCACCAGTGGAAGTTATTGACACCCCCACTTAGCCTCTTCAGCTTTCCAGTAAAGATCTTCAAGTTGCTGCATTCCAAATGAGCTCTGCAAATTCTGCCGGCTCAGAGCCTGTGCAAATTCTGCAAGCTCATCTGGCACACTGTGAATGAAGCAGATGTGGCCACAGTCGATGTGTACCAGCAATGTACACACACAGACAGGAGCCTTTGCATATGCAGATGGGGATGGATTTCATGAGCTCATCTGCACAGCAAATTGTGCTCACCGTGGACTTTGCTGGCAGGGGGAGGGCACCCAGCCCGAGGGAGCTCAGTGGCAGGGCCTGGCACAGCAGCTCTGCCTCCCCTGGAACCCACATCCTCAGGAATGGTGGATGCTTCCCCATCCAAAGGAACCCTTGCCTCAGGCAAGGCAGCAGCCTGAGGGGCACAGCTCTGAGAGCTGCAGGGCAGGGACCATGAGGGGGGTGCTGGTCTCTGCCTGGCCCCTGGAGCTGTGCCAGTCGAGTGGCCACAGCAGGGGCAGTCTGGTGGAGCTGTGCTTGAGAGCCAAGACAGAAAGGAGCTGCCTGGGATGGTCTGCAACAGACAGACTGGGCTGGCTTAAGGGCAATTGGGATATTTTAGTAAGAGAAATTAGGTTATAGGCTGAGAAAGGCAAACATTGGTGATGTCTGCTTCACTCAGAGGTTTGCTGACTGACACAAAAGAACCTAAACATGGATTGGTCAGAGCTGCTCTGTTCTGAGCCCTGCCTGTTGCTCTCTCCCTTCCCTTGGCTTCCAGCTGCATCTGTGCAACCCAACTAATCAATTCCTGCTTCTAACACCCCCTGGATGATCTTCCCTGCTTACCTGGCACATAAGACAGATCCTGGGATAAGACTGGGTGGTGGGGGGAAGGTGGAAGGGTGGTTGGGAACCCCTCTGGGGACTCTGATCCCTGGGAGGGACATTGTGCTTCTGTATTACCTTTTTCAATGTCTGTACCTGTAAATAGCTGCAAAATATTGTAACTCTCTGCTTGTATCTTGTGCTGAGCTGTGAACAGAAACCTTCGGCCACTACCTTCCAGCTGGCTGTGTCTAGTCTGGGTGATTTCAAAGGGGGTGAGGGGGAGAGCAGGGAATTGCAGAACTACCACCCAGACCTACTCCTGTAAGTAAGTTACTCCTGCTCAGGCTCCAGTGTGGGTGCACAGACCCTAACATCCTGGAGTTGTTCAGGTTAGAGAAGACCTCTCAGACCATCAAGTCCAGCCAAGGAGAGCTTCCATCAGCATTCCCCAGACCTGCACTTCCAAGCAGCACCCTAGCATGAAATCTGTTCCTTTTAAGCATTTGGAATGTGTGCAGAGGTAATTTCCTCTTTTATGCCTTGATTTCCACAGCAAAGGCTGAGAATGGCAGCCTGCAGCTGTTCCCCTTCTGAAAGTATTAGCAGAAGCCACTGGGATCCAGCTGCTGCTGGTGGTCATTTTTCCTGCATCATTAACTTCTCTTCCCTCCTTGTACAGCTGAGAGGATGACAGCTGAAGGTTCTGTGGTGTGAAAACTTTGTGATGCTGCTCTCGGTGCCTGTTGATGTCACCATGGATGTTTCCCTGCTGATCAAAGTTAACAAGCACACAGCCTTAACAACTCTCATTTTCAGCAGCTCACAGCACTTGTAGCTGCCCTACCAAGAAGTTTTCTGGCTCTGGAAGAAAGATTCTGTTGAGTGATTTCCAGAGAATGGAGCTCAGCCTGGAGGCTTCAGCCCTAAACAAAACCCCCCCAGAGGGCACGAAAGGTCTCCAGCCCCCAGGGTCCCTTCCCTGCACCTTCTCTTTATCTGACTGCTGCTTAATTGTGACATTATTTATTGTTTGCACTGCAAGGGCGTTTAGAAGCCACCCTCCTGGACAAGGGCACCAATTGCTGTGCGGGAAGATTAAAAGGCAGCATCGTTTGAGGAGCTAATAGGAGCTAAATGGAATTTAACGAGCAAGAGAGGCTTAGGAACAGACACAGGAAAGCAGGAACCAGAGCTGAGCAGTGCAACACAGCAGCAGCAAGTTAAAATCCTTCGCTGGCTTTAGGTTTTCCAGGAGGAGTAAAAAAGAAAGAAAAGAGTTTCAAGGAAAGGGAAAAAAAAAAAAAAAGGCAGCTCATTCCTAGCACAAATAACCCCAAAGTCCTGTCTCAGCTCAGGAACCTCCCTGGATCTGTCCCAGGGGTCTGCAGCAGCTCGCTGATGAGGAGAGGCTGAGACCCCTGGGGCTGTTCCCCCTCCAGAAGACTGAGGGGAGAGCTGATCAACAGTGACCAATAGCTAAAGATCATGAGGATGAGGCTGGAGTCTTCTCAAGGCTTGGGAGTGATGGGATGAGGGGCACTGGGCACAAACTGGAACCCAAGAAGTTTCATTTGAACCTAAGGAGAAACTTCCTTGGTGTGGGGGTGCAGGAGCCCTGGCACAGGCTGCCCAGGGAGGCTGTGGAGTCTCCTCTGCTCTATCAGCAGTGAGGTTAAAGCCTTGCCCAGAGCTGCTCTCCAGAGGCTGAGCACCCTCAGCACCTCCCAAACCCAAGCCTTAGTTCCTCCCAGGAGTTAGCAGAGCAGCCTCTCCTGCAAGCATGGATTGCTCTTCAAATAAACAACTGAACACACTGTGGAGGAGAGACACTTGAGGGGGCTTTTTTTTCTTCCAGCTTAAAGATAATTTCCAGTGCTGCAGGAATCTGTGGAGCCTCACTGCAAGTGCTCGGAGTGTCCTCAGAACAAAAATGAAAAGAAAACCCAAAGCTGATTTACAGAGGCACTAAGTGCACTTCTGAGAGCTGCCTTCACATGTGGAATGCACTTGAAGACAGCTGAGGCCAAACTCTGGCTTGAATTATCCAGCAGTAAATGCAGAGCAGCTCACAGAATCATGGAAAAGACCTTCTGGATGCAGGCGAGGGGCTGGGCTTGGTGCCCTCCAAGGTCTCTTCCAACCTCAGCAGTTCTATGACCCCACCTCAATCTGACATCTGCCTCCCAAGCTGCCAGGGTGCCCCCAGCTGCAGTGGCTGCAGCCCCCTCAGGCAACCTCATACTGCCTCCAACCTTCCCTCTTCCCACCACCACCTCTGCATTTTCTCACTTTAAAACACAAGTCAGGCTGGGAGGCTGAAATGATTACAGGGTAATTCGTGTTTGCAGGAGCAAACAAAATCAATTGCAATTGTTTAGGAACCAAGCACATTAAATGGTGGTGAAAAGGCATTTGCTGGACTTCTGCAACATGGCTTTGTGTAATCCCAGCAGTGATAAGGGATGGCCTGACAAAGCCCCTCAGGAACTCTCCTGCCAGAGTGGGGATGGAGGCAGCTACCTGCTGCAGACACAAAAGTGGATCTGGACAATGCTTAGAGCCCAACAAAGACCAAATCCCTCCTGAAAACAATGAGCGAGAGAGAGGAATTGATTGGTTCAGGAAGTCAATTGGATCCTCTGTGATAAGAGGTTAACCACAGAACTCCTCCGTTAACTCCAGATTAATTATGCCTGTGGGATAAAGAGGAGCAGTGCCAGCCTGGCTACCAGCAGGCACCCAGCTCAGCCTGCTGGGAGGAGGACCTGGGACTGCTGCTGGACAACTGCCCAGGAGCCAGCAATGGGCCCCCATGGCCAAGCAGGACCTCTGCAGCTGACCCTGCCTGGAGCAAGGGACTTGGCCTGGTGACTCTGCAGAGAGCCCTTCAGCCACAGCCCTGCTGTGATCCCCTGGGAAGGATGAAAGCTGCAGCTCTGCACTTGGTAATCTCATAATACAAATGGCACAGATAATGAAGGGACTTGAAGGTGCCTGAGGAAGGGGAAAGGAAGACAAAGTTCTCAAGCAATGTGTCTTGGTTTAATTATTTATGGTGATGCTTGATGGTCTCATTACTGGGTCACACATGACCTCTGGGCAGTGGCTTTATCCTTCCAGATTAATAAGTTATTGTGACACAAATAACTTTGGCAATTACAACTTTTTTAGTGCCACAGAAATGTGTATTTTTATTTTTTTTTTTTTACTGAGGAAAAGAAGGTTGATTTTAACACAAGAGAATGTCCTTTAAAAGCAGACAGGATCATTATACTCAAGAGGCCAATTACTCATTTTGATTCTTTTCTCTTTTTTCATCCAAGTTTCTGCTTCCTCAGACTAGGGCAAGTTGTGAGAGGTTCTCTTCACTGAGCTCCTCCAGGCAGTCTGCAGAGAATGCCTGAGAGCATTTTCCCGTGCAAAAAAACCTGCGGAGTGTTGCAGAGTGCCTGGGAGGAGCCATCCCTGAGGCACTGATCCTGGTCCCTGCTCCAACCTGCTTTGCAGAGCCAGACCTGGCCCTTAGCAGAGACTGGAGCTAACCTGCTCAGGAATTTCCAGGGGGGGCCTGTGGTGCCCTCTTTTACTGCTATCAAGGCAGCAGTGGCTGCAGCCCAGGCAGCAGGGACAAGGAGAGGGGAAATGTCCTTGCAATAATTAATGCAGTGGATAATAATAACAGCATTGATTGGAGTAGAAAATATTAATTCAGGCCATTGGAATTTCAGCCATTTTTTAGCACAGCCTCACCTCTGCCATCTCCCTGTTCCTGCTGCCCAGCCTGGGTGTTCTGGGCACGTCTCAGAGCTGCTTTGCTGGACAGATGAAAGGTTCATTTACATGCCTGTAGCAGCTGTAGTGGAATTAATATTGGTCTCATTATCTTAGCTTAGGATGCACAAGGCCCTGCTTTTGCAATGCTGAGGGAGAAGGGGAAGCCAGCTGGGGGCTGCCTGATGAACGATGTGGCAGAGAGCTGAGGAGATCCCAGAGAGGAGAGAGTTAATCTGCAGCAACACCCCCGGAGCTGACAGCACCTAATGCAATTCATTAGAGGGAATCTGTGGAAGCCACAGCAGTTTTTAATTAAAAGGTGGAAGAAAAGTGAAATCATTTATCCAAATCACCCTTCTTAAAGTTGGGGCCCACTTCTCAAGTATCCATTTCCATACATCTCCAGCATGGGCAGGACCAACTCCCAGATTTAAAAATGCAAGGGACTATTAAAGGGAAGATTTATGGTTTGCTGCTGCTTAATGAGCCAGCAGGACTCAGGCAGGGCAGCTCTCTCCAACTTAGTGTCCTGCAATCACAGCGGAAAAGAATCCCTGCCTTGGGGCAGGGGCTGGTAGAAGACCTCCTGCAATTTGGACACTAAGGAAACTGCCACGGATCAAACCCCACAGCTGCAGAAACCAGCAGCACTCAGCTACCAAAGGAGAGGCAACGGAATGGGAGGGCTAAGTGCACCCCAGCAGTCAGCCCCCGATGCTCTTCCCCTTCCCAGACCCTCTGCTGTAGCCAGGAACCAGCAGAGGGTCCTGCAGTCCCAGCACAAGGGCTGCAGGCACTGCAGCAGGCTGCCCAGGGAGGTGGTGCTGAGGGCAGGGATGGGACTGAGCTCCAGCAAGGGGTTGGGCTTGATGACCTCAAAGGCCTCAAGGATTCTGTGATCCTACCTTGCCATTGCCAGTTCTGGCTGCCTGCTGCCCATGCTGTCTGCAGGGACACCTGCAGGGACTCTCCTCAGAGGCAGACGCTGCTGACTCCAGCCCACCCCCATCACTAGTGACCACCCTGCCACAGAGCTCAGCTCCAGCACACCACCAGCCTGCTCCAGCCCCCTCAGCCTGCTGCCAGCCAGCTCGCAGGAGAGGATGTGAAGCTGAGTGCACAATGAAGCAATGTCCCAATTGTTCAATGATTGATGAGGCAAACGTCAGAGGAATTCTTTGCCAAATGATACAGGTCCATCTGCTGCAGAATTCTGCATGGATGACAGAAAGGAATTAATCCAGCCTAGTTCATCTAGAGAAGCCTTTGGAGCTGTGGCTCCCAGCTCTCTCCACAAGCAAGTCCAGCACCTCTATCTCCATGGCCAACTGCACAAGCTGGGGCGGTGGCAGGGCTGGCACCAGAGGCAGCAGCAAAGGCTGCTCCAGCAGCAGCTCAGGAGTCACTGCTGCCACAGAGGCTGTGAACCCAGGGGGAGCTTCCCACCTCCACCAAGTGACCTGGGTGCCCCCCAGAACCTACACTTAGCCAGCAGGAGCCTGGGCAGGCCCAGCCAAGGTTGGGGCTGTTGAGCCCTCGGAGCTGAGCTGCACTCTGCCAGACGCTGATTTTCCATGCACCTTCAGTTGCCTCAATTCCAAATTCCACTGGTGTCAGATCAAAGCCTGCTGAATTTAATACCATTCACATTTCAGTAGCACTGGAACTGCATCACTTATTACCTTTTTCTTCAGCACACTTTGTGCCTCTCGGTTAACTCTTTGTTCCCTCTCTAATCTGATGTCAGAGAATAAAGAGCACCCAGGAGCTACAAAGGTCCCTTCCAACCCAAGCCATTCTGTGACTCTCTGATGGAGAGCTCAGGGGGTTTCTCCAGTCTGTCTTTCTTGTATTTCATGGCCATCCAAAGCAGGAACTTGTCCAATTCTAACCTAGCTGCTCTTGCTCCTCTTTGCTAATCTCTTTTCCCTTGGATTCCAGAAGAAAATCCTCTGTGGGCAATGAAAATCTCAAGAGATGCAGAGGGAGAGACTGAAAGCAACCAGCAAACAGCAACTAGAGCCAGGGCTCAGCCTAGGATTGAGCACGACACTGGGTAAGGCTGACTGCTGCCACGTCAGGGAAGTATAAATCACTGTGAAGACAGCAGAGCCTCAGGGAGAAGGTTTGGGCAGCTCAGCTTCCACTGGCAGGGCAAACACTGCTGAGAGGAAGTGCTGAAAGGCAACCAACACCAACCCAACCACCTCTCTCCCAGCACTTCCACCCCTGCTGTGGACATTCCCTCACTGTGTGTCCAGAAGGCAGATTCCTAACAGGGGTGGGGAGACTGAGGAGCTGGTCTCAGAGCAGCACTGTCTGTGAGCAAAGCCTGAGCTCTGCACAGAGGGAATCATGCCCAAGGGCCAGAGAGTGGCTGGACTCAGTGGCCCAAGGCATGGCACTGTGGGACATGGCTAATGGCCATGGTGGTGCTGGGTTGATGATCTTAGAGGACTTTTCCAACCAAAACAGTTCAATGATTCTCTCCTACTGTCAAACAGTTCCAGAGGGATTCAGGACACCATTTTGGTATCAGAAGGCAGCATCCAGAGCACATCTGTGTCTGTACACTGAGTTTCTGCAAGTGCAGCAGATCCAACAGCTGCTTAGCTCCAGTGCTCAGGGCCTTGGTTAGGTCCTGCCCCCCAAACGATGCAACTAATGCAAATGAACACAGTTACCAGCACAGGCTGGTAGGAGGCTCTGGGTTTAGCTGGGGTGCACAAGTGACAGTCATTGTCAGAAGCAGTAAGAGTCATGAGCTGAGGAGGAACTGGCTGCAGAAGAATGGACAGATCTGAGCAGGTGGCCTGGAGGAGAGCAAAGAGATCCCTGCTGATGTCACTGCCACTGGACCAAACCAGGAGCACAGATGAACTCCTCAGGACCCAAATCAAGTGCTGGAGGTCCTTGAGCTGCTGCTGATAATGAAGTCCTTTATCTGTCAGCACATCTCCATAATGCACACACAGAGCAATATTAATGTACCATCAGTGCTGCTAAAAGGGGAACCCACAGCCATTAGGAGTGGGACATGTCAGGGAATGTCTGCAGGCACCATCTGCCACCAAGCTCTGCTCATAAATCCATCTGCTCCTCAGTTTGTTCCCCCACAGACCTGGCTGGCCAAGTCAGTCAGGCTGAGAATCCTGAGGCTGAAAAGGTCAAGTGCCAGCATTTGCTCTCTTTGGGGAAGGTATTTCTCTTCTGGAAAGCAGAGGAGCTCCCCAGTCAGGAGCAGCCTGGCTCAGGACTGCAGGCAGAGCAGCTCAGACAAGCTGCACAAACTCATCAAACTTCTCTGTGCTCTTCAGGCACGTCTGGAGCAGGCTGGACCACACTGCCCACACTGCTGCCCTGGGAAGGGGCTGGGCTGCTGCTTCTCTTGAGCGGAGAAGATGATGAGGGAAAGACACCAGGTAGAGAGAGGAAGAGCTGCAAGGAGGTGAGGGAGCAAACCACACACACAGGAGTGTGTGCTGCCTGGCCCTGGAACACTGAGAGATGCAGCAGCACTGACAAAACACTGCTTTTGTCAACTCAGTTCACATCAGCAGAGGAACTGGCAGAGCAATGCCAACAGGAGAAGTTTAGCTGGCATATGCTGCAGTTCTACAGGGAGGGGATCTGCCAGCAGAGCTTTGCAGAAATAATTACAAAAGCAAAGATGTGTCTTTGCTACCCTTCAGGCTCCTCAGTCTGCGAGCTCTCATTTATTACCCCTGCTCCTGTCTCTATTACCTCCAAACTCAATCCTGGAACAAGAAAAGAGACCTGTGACAAATTAAAGGAAGGTTTAGGCTTCTCATCTGATTACAGCCTGCAAATCAGATTTAGCAACAGTGCCCAGGAATTACAGAGCAATAAAGTAATCTCGGGCATCTCCCAACCCCCAGCAACAGTTCAGCATCCTTACAGCCACTCACAGATGAGTAACCTGAAGCAGGAGGAGATCAGCTCCTTCCCAGCACACCTGGCCACAGAGTGGGGCAGTGGCATGCAGAAGAGACCCAAAGCACAATTCACTCCATCCCCTCCTACTGCTTGCTTCTCACTTCCCCCAGGCTGCTTCAATAGATTGAGGACTCAGAGAGCAGCAGGGAAATGCTCCTGCAGCAGCTCCCAGGCTGGGACACAGCTCCCAGGCTGACCACTCAGCTCACTTCCAGCCACCAGCACTTATGCAGCCCAGCACCCACACCTCTGCCTCCTCCACACCAGCCCAAGAGGTGCTAGGAAGAAATTCCTGCCCATGAGGGTGGTCAGGCACTGGCACAGGTTGACCAGAGAAGCTGTGGAGGCTCCAAGCCTGGAGGTCTTCAAGGCCAATCTGGAGAGGGCCTGGTCTAGGAGGAGCCCATGGCAGGGGGGCTGGAGCTGGATGGTCTTTAGGGTCCCTTCCAACCCAACTCATTCTGTGAGTGTGTGGCAAGACACAAAGAATGTCACATTTCTGTGCAGGTTTACTCCAGCATCTCACAGTGTGGGTCTCAGCAGAGGGAATCTGAGGAGTTCTGAGCCTTGGCAGTGGTGCCACGAGGGGGAGAGTGGCACAGTGCATGTAAGCCCTGCTCAGTTTTCATAGCAGGGCATCAAGAACAGCCTTTTTGTTTATGAACTAATCCTGTTGCTGCTAATAGGATTAGCCTGGAGAGCAGATGCAGAGGAATTCATGGTGCACTTCTCCCAGACACACAACTCTGCAGAATGGTTATTTGAAGAGTCACAGGAAAGGAAAATGAATGCCCTCAGCTGTCTGAAGCATAATGAAAGTGCTCAGGAGCTTCCCTGTGCACTCCAGGCTGGGTACAGCTCCAGGAGGCAGAGGCTTGGTGTGGGGACAGAGGAGATGCAGTCAGTGCCACACTGCAGGGGCAGGAGCCTGAAGTGTTCCATGAGAATGCTTCCTCTTGAAACAGAAACACTGTTAAGGTATTTTGGGGCTGTCGTGCTGCAGATAATGATACCTTTGCCAGTGACTATCTCCAGGCTGCTTAAACCCCACCACGTCCTGAACTGACATTTCCATTACAGCAGAGATGCTCTAACATCTCTGCCACTCCTGGCTGCAGTCTGCACTCAGATCCTCTGCTTTGGCACGGGGGCTGGACTGGAAGATCTCCTGAGGTCCCCTCCAGCCCTCACCATTCTGTGGCAGCTGACAGGCAGCCAACAGTCCTGGTGCTGCTTTCACGGCACTCAGCCAGGTGCAAGGTGTTCTTCAGCCCAGCAACACAAAGCTCCACCTGTGCCTCCTCATCACAACCAGGATCCATGGGCCCAGCTCCCTGCTCAACGAGTTTGGAATGGCTTCACTTAGCAAAGCAGATTTATGGACTTCCACCAGTAGTAAAGAAAATCTACCTCCCAAACACATTGTTAAGTGCAGAGGTTGTGCTCTAATTACCTTTGCATGCAGTAAATAAGCAGCAGAGCCAGGCCCCAATGCACCCTGCCTGGGTTAGATTCTGGAGCCCTAGATGAAAAAAAACCACAGTGACAAATGTCAGGGGGACAGGAGCTGACCTGAACGTGCCATGGGAGTGCTACCAACAGCAGCAGAGGAAGGGGCATGCAGCTGGAAGGGGCTTTGCTTTGGCAGAAGCCTCCTCCTAGCATCAAGCATCCTCTCAGCTCAGCTGTGAGCCAGGTACAGGCTACAGAACGCAGCAATAATTCTGATTCCTTCTTTAATTTAATCTCCCATTTCACACCAGCAAGCCTGAGGAGGGTGAGCCAGGCAGACACACTGCCAATAAATGGAAATTGAGGTCAAGCTATCTCCTGGGGAATTTCAGTTCATACACAAATCCTGTAAATTGGAGCCACAATCACAAGTTATTATCCACATTTTCACTGAAGAAGCAATAAATAACACTTGCTGCTCCCAGTACCCTCCTCACTGAGCAGGCTCTGCCATACATTAAATTAATTCTAATTAATTAAGCCTTCCATGGGCAGTAGCACACCTACTTTATGACTTTGCTCAGATTGACCAGCACTAATTGCATTAAAGAACCTCATGGAGGACCTGCTTGAAGCCCAGGTCCGTGGTGCTAGGAAGTGTACATGTGGCAGTAAATGACCTCTGGTGCACCTGAAACTGAAATGTTAAGAGATAGGACCAGAAAAGTTTTGCTACTACTACCCTGTCCTTAGAGGGTACTGATGTGAGAAGATCCAGCACAAGGACTTGCTGCAGCAGGGCCCCAGAGGTGCTCAGAGAGCAGGAGAAGCTCTGCTGCAGGGGCAGGCTGGGAGGGCTGGGGCTGAGAAGGCTCTGGGGAGACCTCAGAGCAGCCTGCCAGGGGCTGGAGCTGGGCAGTGACCGCTTCCAAGGGCTTGGGGCAGTGGTTTGAGACTAGAGCAGGACAGGCTTAGACTGGAGACATTGGAGAGCAGGTCTGATGTGGCTCTGAGCAACCTGATCCAGCTGGGAGGTCCCTGCTGGCTGCAGGGGCTTGGGCTGGAAGAGTTCCCAGCCCAATGCAGCCTGTGAAGCTGTGACATGGTTTAGCAGCAGACTTGGCAGGGTTAGGGAAGGGTTGGACATGATGATCTGAAAGGGTTCTGCAACCAAAGGGATTTTATGGTTCCATGGTGCAGACCAAAGAGGCACTGGCAGAGCCTGGCACTCATCTCCCTGCACTCTCTGTCAGAGTTCAAACCTTTCTGCTCAGGGGCTCCAGACTTTGGCTTCCCAGGCCCTGGGACTCTGATTCAAAGCTGTGTTCTACCCTCTGGAGGGCTGCCACACGTGGTCATCTCTCACTTATTAATTTTTGCTAACAGTTCAATCTCTGCAAGATCAAAGATTTTTTTTTTTCCTATTTAGGTCAGACTTTTTTTTTTTAATCCCCAAAATGAACCAAATTAAGGTTTGTGCAGAGTGCTATTTAAAAAATAGTAATTAAGAGCAAGGCTTTCAAGGCACTTGCATGCTCCAGGAGGAAAAAGGGAGCAGGGAAAAATATTATTACAAAGGTTTGTAGCAGTAAAAAACCATTCCAAGGAAGCACAACCCAACAGCAAGAGAGAGGCAGGGACAGCTCCCAGCATGCTGGAGGTGGGAAGGGACTCTGGGGACCACCCAGCCCAGCCCCTGCTAACACAGCACCACCTGCATCAGGCTGCACAGGAGCATGCCCAGGTGGGACCCTGCTTGGCCACAAGAGCATCCTGCTGGCTCGGGGCCATCCTGTTGGCCACCAGCACTCCCCGGTCCTGTTCCCCAGAGCTGCTCTATGAGGTTGCTCTCCCCCAGGGGCACTCCTGCAGCCCAGTGGAGAAGGCTCTGCTCGTTGCTGGGGTGCTCATCACCCCCTGCTTGCTGGGCAGCCTTCCTGGCAAGGTGAGGCTGAGGAGCAGCAGTGGAGCTGGCACGGCAGGAGAGCCACTTAGGAGATTATCATAGCGCTAAATTGCACCTCCAGAAAAGCATCTGTGGACCTTCCAGAAATAATCTGACACTTTATCAAAAGTGGCAGGAGCTGCCCTGGGTCATCAGCAGAAGGGCTGGGAAGAGCTAAGCCATGTGCCAGGCAGAGAAGGGGCTGGGTGGACCGGAGAGGAAGGGGAAGGAAGAGGTGGGGGGAGGCAGAGCGGGAGGGACAGCAGCGATTAGCATGCGGTGCCTGCCGGGCAGGGGATGGAATATTAATGCGGCCCGGGAGGAGCATCCTCAGCTGCTGCTCCCCCTACAGCCTCACCAAGCCCAGGCCCTTGCAGCTGCAGCTGAACCCCAACCAGCAGCTGCTCTCCTGCCCCCCTCCTACCTGCCTGCTGCCCAGAACGCCCCAGCCCAGCCCCTGAGCCCCCACTGGGAGAGCCAAGAGTGACCCCGAGCAGGCTCTCTGCACTGCCACTGAGCCCCTGGCAGTGCCAAGTGCCACGGGAGAGGGCAAGGAAGGGTGAAGCTGAGAGCTGGCTGCAGGCAGAGCAGCGCCAGCTGCCTGCTCCCCCCTGGGCACTGCAGCTTTAAGGTGTCTGGCACAGGGACAGGGCCCAGCCTGCAGAGCCAGAGCTCACACAAGCTCCTTTTATTTAGTTTGCTACTCGCTGAGGGGGGAAGGAGAGCAACTGTGGCAGAAAAAACGAGTGACATGAACACAAAACCAGTGCCTGAATGGCAGCCGAGGTCCCAACGCACAGAACTTTGCTGCAGATATAGAATATAGAAGGGTTTGTGTCCTCTGCAGGCAGAGCAAGAGAAGCAGAGAGGCCAGCTCAGGATTTTCAGCAGCAATTTTGGTAGTGAACCCAGCCCGGAGTTCACTTCCACAGACGTGTCCAGAGGGCAACTGCAAGCATGAAAGCAGCAGACCCAAAGGCAGAAAGGGGCAAGCCCCCAGAGACCAGCAGCAGGCACCGCACAGCCAAACCATTAACCCCCCACAGCACCAAGGATCAGTTCCTCCTCCCACTGTCTCTGGCACTCCCAGGCCTAAGGTCTGAAAATCCCAACCCCTTTACTGCAGAGCCCTTTGGCAGGGGCTGTGGTGTAAAACACCACTTAGAGACCATTAATATTATTTAAAACGTTATAAATAATTGAGTGTGTTGGAGTGCTGCAGGCTGCCAGCGCTTTGGAAAACAAACCCCAGCAGAGCACAGCAAAGTGATGCTCACAATGGCCCCCAACAGCTGATGGAGAAAATGCCCCTTGGAGCAGCACCTCCCCTACCTGTGCTGTGATCCCCAGGGGGGGCAACTGATGGAGAAAATGCCCCTTGGAGCAGCACCTCCCCTACCTGTGCTGTGATCCCCGGGGGGAAGCCTTTCATTTACACAGAGCCACCAACAGAAGCACAGATGAAAAGGGAGTCTGAGGAGCTGGGGATCTGCCAGCCAGGTGACCCCGAGGTCGAGAAGCTGCCCCAATGGAGAGGCTCCAACAGATCACCTCGGCACAGGCTGATGAAGCTGAAGGTCACTTAGCAGGAGATGATTTCCCTGCAGTGTCCGGGGAGGGTCAGCTGAGCCCTCAGGAGCACACTTGTTAGCAGACCCCAGCACCACCACAAGATCCATCTCCAGCAGTAAGCACAGCTGCTGCATGCCAGCCCCAAGGGCAGAGCTGCTCTGAGCAGTGCCACTCTCAACCATGGCTCTCCTGGGAAGGGACCTCTGGAGCTCATCTGCAGTAAGCAGGGACAGCTCCAGCTGGAGCAGGCTGTCAGAGCCCATCCCTTGGCCACAGCCCCACCAAGCCTCCTGCCCATGGCAGCAGGGCCAGGCCACACCTGCCACTGTCCCATGGAAGCTCAAGGAGGAGCTCCCTGTGCAGAAGAGACTGGAAGAGAAGGCCAGGGGGACACCTTCCAGGCCACTCTCAATGTCACAGGTACCACAGCCAGGAAGTGTCAGATGCTGCTGAGCTTTGCTCTGAATATCCAGGCCATTAAAAACCTCTTCCAGTTGCAGGACCTGAACCCCAGTTTCAAACCCTACCCATCAGCTGCCTAAAAAAAAAAAAAATCATGGAAACAGCAATTCTGGTTCCTCAGTGAAGCAAGCAGGGAACTTTCAGCTGATTTCCATGAAGCCCTGTGGACTCCATCTGGCAGCAATTAGCTCCTATCACCTACAGGAGTCCAGTAGAAAAGTATCTTAAGTACTAAGCCTGAAAGTTCATTTTGTGACTGCCCAGGGAGGTGGTGGAGTCCCCATGCCTGGAGGCACTCAACAAGCCTATGGCCATGGCACCTGGGGCCATGGTGGTGCTGGGTTGGTGCTGGACTGGAGGATCTCAGAGGTCTTTTCCAACCCAACCCATTCCATTATTCGACAAAAGCTGGAGCTCAGCTCCTGCCTATCAGAGTCTCACCTGCTCAACTGTGGAGGACACACACCTAGAGATGTCTGGAGGCCAAATAACAGAGAACAAACAACAAATGTCATTGCAAGGGCACCTGAGCATTCATTCAGAAGATGAAGTCCTCCCTCAGGTAATATTCCAGCTCATCATCTTCATCTCAATCCTGGGAGGATCCAGAGGGACAGGCACAGTTTCTCTCCAGCGACAGAGGATCAATTCTCATGAGCAGCTCTGCAGCTCCCAGGAGAAGCTGACTTAATTTTCAATTTCTAATAGAAAAATGAGGAGGCCTCAACAGGAATCTCACCTTGTGTGGCTCCAGAGGTCAGGTCCTGCACTTAAGCACCCAACAGCCACAGAGCAAAGGCAGCAGAGCTCTGGGCTCCCACTGCAGCACTGGGAAGGAGCACAGCAAACCTCCTGCAACGGGATGCTGCTGTAGCTGCAGTGAGATCCCAGAGGTTGATAGGAACACACCAGGCAGAAAGGATCATAATTATTGCTGTACTTTAATGATTTTGATAAGCTGTGAAAATGAAAGGTAGGGTAGGGAGCTGCTCGTCTGCAGCTGACAGATTTCATTAAAGCCACACAGCATCTCCGGGCTGAAAGGTCTAATTTGACACATTTTATCTGCAGGTCAAAATGCAGCACTTTGATCTTTCCCAAATGCAATCATATTGCATTTACAGGACCTGCTCCCTGCATAACAAAGGAAGATTTAAAGAGGATAACGCCGGGGAAAACACTGCCTGACAAATGAGGTTCAAACGCAGCCATCACCCTCAGCCTGCCTTGGGTTATTTGTCCCTCCCTCTGCTGCGACCTGCCAGGCACATTGCAATCACAGTGGAGCTACACACCCAGCAAAAACAACTACACAGCTCAAATCTCCCCACGGTGAGCCTGTCCCCACCTTTATTTCCTTGATAGAGAGCAGTGATGGGGACGAGATGAAAGCATTATCAGAGAGCACAAAGAGGATCTTGCAACCTGCTCTAGCTGGGGATGTCCCTGCTGACCTCTGAGGGTCCCTTCCAACCCAGTGGCTTCTGTGATTCACAGCAGAAGAGTTTATCAGGAGAAGCTCTGTCCTCAGCCCTGCAGCAGCTCCTTTTCCTTCCAGGGACACTGATGCAGACCAGGCAGGATTCTTCCTAGAGGATACTCCAGAAGACTTCCAGCCACTGGCTCAGCATGAGGACAGCAGAGGGATGCCATAAGGGAAATTAGCAGCCAAATAAAGACAATGGCAAGAAATTAGCACCATGAAAGAGGATTAGCAGCAGCCAAGCTTAATGGGATCACCTCAGTGAGCATGGGCAGCAGAGGAGGCTCTCCCTGGTAGCTGCATCCAGCTCTAGCCCTGGCATCCCTTACTCTAAGTGTGGCCATTGGAGGCTTCTAGGAAATAATGACTTGGGCTAATTACTCTGAGGGGAGCTCTGCTGTGCACTCCCTCAGCTCCCCTCCTGATACAATTCTTTTCTCCTTACTATGGCAACACAATGCTGCAAGCCCCAAGCCTAATGAGTTTTGTGGTGTCAGTCCAGCTTCTCCTGGAGCAGCCTCCATAGCCAACAAACCCAGACACTAATTAGGCCTCTCGTTGCTCCTGTCTGCAGTAAAGCCAAGGACAGAAGGGATATTAACCTACCTCCTTTATTTGGGTAATCTTAAAGTGGTCCCAGCAGATTTCGACTGAATCACAGCTGCAGAGGGTTGGGAATTAAAAAAAAAAACAAAACAAACAAAAACACATTTAGAGTCCTCACCTCAGGTTGAGGACACATCAAATATTCTGAGGCTTGATGCATCCCTGGCCAATGTAATTATAGCTTCAGTGAAGGTCAATCTATTGGTTTGAAATATGTGAGAATGAGAAGACATTCCCCACCCCTGCACAGAGCAGGCTGCAGTTAAAATAGGAAAAAGCCCACAAGAGATGTAGGAGGGAACCTTCTTGGCCTCAAGAAAGGGATTTTCATCCTTTTAATACCAGAGAAGGTTCTGATGTCTCCAAGAACGTCTCCTGTGCTGAATTTTCAGCAGAGGGATGGAGCAGATAAGGTAGGGGATAGATAAATCAGCTTGGCAGAAGCCATCCGAGTCTGAAACCAAGGATGTAGAACACATTTGTATCAGTGCTTGGCTGCTTCCTCCTGCTGGCCCCAAGTCAGCAAAACAGACAAAGGAGAGGAGACAGAGCACTGCTGGATGCTGTCTTCTGAAGAGGAGGCTGAAAGGAGGCAGGAGCCAGCCAGGGATGGTCTCACTTGCCAAGGGACAGCACAAGAGTTGCTCCAGGGGAGGTTTAGGTTGGGCATCAGAAGAAATCTCTGCTCACACCGTGAAGTCCTCTCCAGCTGAACACTAAGGAGGTCTCTCCAGGATTTTTGCAGTTTCCAGCAAGGGTTAGGCCAACAAAAGGCAAAGGGATGGCACCGCTCAGGCTCTTAGGAGGTCGTGATGGAGAGTTAGAGAAGGAACTGGAGTGGTCTTGGAAGACAAACTGAGAGCAGAGACATGTGCATTGATTAGCAGCCAGTGTTTGTCTTTTCTCTGCAGCCACCAGAAGCTGCAAGTGAGGCAGCAGCAGATGGGAGCCCTCAGCAGGCACCACAGCCCTGCTCTGCTCAGCATTCAGGCACAGCTCCTGCTGGAGTCCATCAGAACACTGCACACACACCAAACACCTCAGCAGGAGCTCCACAGGCAGAGCAGGGCCTGCTGCTCAGCCCTCCCACAGCCTCTGCACTGCAGGAGCACAGAGCAGGAATTGCAGTGCAGCAGGACTCAGGCTGAAGGGCAGAGGAAAGCAGCAGTTGAGGTCTGCTCTGATCCTGAGGCCCACTGAAGGTGTAACAGAGCAGCAAATGCCAGGAGGAAGACAGCACTAAGCAGCTAGAGTCAGGGCTGGCACCAAGTGGAAGAAAAGAGCCTGTTCAAGAGAGTGCATTTGGAGCTGTCTGCTGAAGAGGCAGACTCAGCTCAGGACATGTCTGCTCCTCCAGCAGTGACTGGGGGAGGCACAGAAGGAGCCCACCCACCTGCCTTGCTTCTCTCGTGGCCCTGCACAGTTCAGCATCTACCAGCTCCTCATCTCCTGTCAGGAGATCTGGGTGGGTTTGCCAGGCTGAGGGAAGAACAGGGGGCAGTGGGTACAGAGGAGTGGGGAGCAAAGGAAATCTGCAAATTGCCTCCTATCACCAGAGCAACAAAGCCCAAGGCTGAGAACCCAGGTCAGGATTTGCCTCAGATCTGTGCTGGGAACAACTGCGAGCTCCTGGGCTCTGGCAGGCAGGAAGCAGCCTCCTGCCCTTCAGCAGAGCAGTTCAAACCCAGGGCATTAGTGGCTTTAAGTAGTAACAGGGACGAGCTGGAAACAGATTCCCTCATCTAGGAGCACAGTGGAGTTGTGCTTCCCCTGGCTGCACGCAGAGCCCCCAGCTCCCCTCCTCCAAGGCTGCTCTCGGAGCTCCCCCTCCTGTCCTGCTGCAAGCCACTGGGGGATGGCTGCTGGTGCCGACTGGTCCTGCCAGCACTGCCCATCAGCAGAGCAGCACAACCATTTCACTTGCCCTTTCTGCCCGTGCTCCTCTGATTATCCCCCATCATCTGGAGCAAGAAACGTTTCAAAGCAGCAGTTTCCAACGGAGCAGATATCCTGAGCTTCACTCCGTGCTCAATTTAGAGAGGAGACAGAGATAAATTAAGGAGTAGGTCCACAAAAGAAGAAAGAAAAAGAGCTTGGGGGCAGGTACCTTACCCATCTGTCAATGCAAGAATTTACTGCCACAGCTTAGATCCTTAAAAGGCTTCTCTCAGCTGCAGAGCTGCTCAGAGACAGTCCCCAGACAGCAGTGGCTCCTTTCTTCTTCAACAGTTACTTCTCTGGTTTGATCCTTCAGGTCACAAAAGCTTTCCCTTAGACCCCACTTTGGCCTGAATTGTCTTTAGAGCTGTCCAGAGCAAAGCAGCTCTGACACAAACCCTCCCCAGCAGCAGCTCTGCACATTCCAAACCTTTGTCCCTCTTGCACCAGGTCGCTGGAAGCTGCTGCAGCCTTCCCTCCAGGCTCCTCCAGTTCCCACCCCCACCTGGCTTGGGCTTCTTGCTGCAGAGCCCTGGGCAGCCTGGCAGCTGCCCTCCAGGTAGCCTCCAACCCCTGCAGGCCCTGGTGAACTGGAGATTTCATCTGCAGTCTGCAACCCCTCCCAAGCCAGGCAGGTTTAAAGGCTAAATGAGATGTCCTGGTAGCCTCCCGAGGCTCAGACAAGCACAGCTCTGCAGATGAAGCCATCCCAAAGCTGACATTTACACAGCCTCTTTTATCAGGCCTAATGCAAGTACAGAGTGTGCACGAAGATCAAACCCGAGTGTGATGTCAAGGTTAATGCAAAGACAACTCAAACATGCAAGCTTTGGGGGCTGGTTCATAGACTCTGCCACCACAGCCCAGTGGGGATCCCTGATTGTCCCACATCACTGTCACAGAATGGTCTGGCTTAGAAGGGACCTCCAGGATCACAGAACCATAGAATGGGAGGGAGGGTTCAAAACTGCCAAGGCTTGGAGCCTCCACAGCCTCTCTGGGCAGCCTGTTCCAGAGCCTCACCACCCTCATGGGCAAGAACTCCTCCTGTCTCACCTCAACCCAGCTCCCTGCAGTCCAAAGCCACTGCCCTCATCCTCTCCCTCCACGCCTTTGTAGAAATTCCCTCCCCAGCTCTCCTGCAGCCCCCTCCAGGCTCTGGAAGGCTTCTCTAGGGGCTCCCTGGAGCCTTCTCTTCCCCAGGCTGCACAACCCCAACTCTCAGACCCATGGACTTCCCAAAGCCCAGCTCCACCACGTGCCAGCAGTGGCAGGGCAGATGCTCCAGTGCCTGGCAAGCCACAAGCCTGCAGCTTTTCTTACATTACTTCATTCCCCAACCATACCTCCTGCTCCTTGTTACAAGAGAAAATAACAAAATGGAAATTGCTTTGTTTTGACAGGCGCTGAGCAAAGCTTTGCTGTGCTTCAAAACATTCTGTAGTATTTTATAGAACATATAGGTTAACAAAAAAAAAACACACAAACCACAGAACGAAGGGAAGAGGAAACCCAAATATTCACCAGCAGGCATCTGCTCCCTCTGCCTCCTGCGCTCAGCAGCACAGCTCCACGCAGTAATTACACTGAAACATTGCTGCCTGAGAGCCACCAGCAGGAAAACCTTCGTCAGGGCTCTGCATTTCTCTGTGATTATTCTCTGGATTTGGCTGCCTCACCCTGCCTGTGCCAGTCAGGTGCTGCAGCAAGTCAAAGGTTTCTCCACAGGACAAGCAGCAAGAGAGCAGAAGCTGCAACAAATCCACCCAGCAGCCTGCCCTGGCAGTCAGCAGCTCCTGGCTCTGGGGTCTCTGCTGGCCCTTCCCCTCCAACAGCAGCTGGGAAATGGACTCAGGCCTTGCACAGCAGCTGCTGAATGTGCTCAGCCCAGCAGCAGAGGCACAGAGAGGACTCCTCCCGGTGAGGAACACAAATCTCCTACTGCCTGACTCGGGAGGGAGGTGCTCAGCGGTGCCCCTGCAGCTGCTCAGCCTCCTTGCCTAGCTGGGGGAATGCTTTGGGGTTTTTAAAGCTACTTCTATGCAGGAAAATTCCCTGCAGAGCTGCAATGAGGGCAGCAGCAGCAGATCTGTCCAGACCTTTGCTGTACAGCACTGCCTGCCCTGTGTGAGGGTTTCCCACACCACGAACAAGAGGCACTGCTGAACATCCAGCAGCTGCTGGAGGTCATCCTTTGCAGGCTCTCCTTACAGCTGGCTTACATCTTCCCTTGTGCTTAAAAATGACTTTGAAGCCTAAAGTCACCTGTGCAGGACAGCAACCAGAGCTTGGAAGCATCCAGAACATTCCATGCTTCGAGGCTTGCAACTAAACAGAGAGTGGTGGGAATGGCCAGGAAAGGAGACACTGCACCAGCAGGAGCAAGCATCCACCAGGATCTGATGGAGTAAAAAGATTTCTTCACAGAAAAACAGGATCTCAGGGAGCCATGGAATTGCCTGGGTTGGAAGAGCCCTCTGAGATCACAGACTCCAGCCACATGGGTGCCAAGCATCGTCCCCAGGTGCCATGCCCACATGGATTGTTTGAATGCCCCCAGGGACTCCACCACTGCCCAGGGCAGACCAGGAGAGAGCTAAGGACTGAACTGAACATCCAAACTTCCTGAGCTCACTCCCAGGGCTGTCAGGCACCTCCAACACAACCACACCTCAGGTCTGCTCCCTGACTACTGAACTCTTCTCCACTGCAGGACCTTGGGGAGGGCTCTGCCACAGCAGCTCCCTGAGTGCTGCTGCTCTTTTCTGGAAGCTGTGCCTTAATTCCCATGCTATTGGCAGCATTGCACATGACAGAGAGAATACCTAATGATAGGCAGGGTTTGTTGAAGCCAGCAGCTAATTTAGATCTGTCTCTCCTTAGCAAACCAAGAATCTTCATCTGTCCTTTCAAGTTATCCTCAAACGACTTCCCCCCAGCGCCGCGCAAGACGACGAAGCCTTTTTAAGTAACTGTTTTATCCTCTCTGGAGGCAATTAAAGAGTGTAAGAAATTACCACCTTCTGCTTCTATTCTTGGCATGGATGGGTAATTAGTTTGTTTTAAGAAGGCAAACTAGGCAGACCTTGCCAGCTCCAACATCTCTGGCCACTGGCAGGTGAGCAGTGCCAAGCAGCCCTGCCCGGCTGAAGGCACCTTCCTGACGCTGCTCAAGCAGATGAACTCTGCAGCAAGCACTGCCTGCCAGCCAGGGAGCTGCTCAGCTCCTCAGAAGTGCAGGCAATGACTAAAAGACCTCTAAGACCATCAGGTCCAACTGGCAACCTGGCACCACCATGGCCACACAGCTCTTGATCCCTTCCAGGGATGGGGATTCCACCACCTCCCTGGGCAGCCTGTGCCAGTCTCTAAGCTTGCAGCAATCTTTCCTCATCTCCAGCCTAACCTCCCCTGCACATCTTGAGGCCACTTCCTCTCATCCTATTGCTGCTAATCTGAGAGAAGAGACCCATCCCCAGCTCACTCCAACCTCCTTTCAGGCAGATTCTCTCATCAAGGCAGCTCCTGCCACCATCTCCTTATCCTTCTCCTGTCTGGGACATTGACAAAGCTACAAACCAAACACAGACAAGATCAGGACCTGAGGCTGCTTCCCCTTTCCTAGCACACGCTGCAGTGCTGCCAGGCTGCTCTACCTGACAAGGCAGCTGCAAGCTACATCTGAAGGCTGAAGAAGAAGCTCTGCAGATTGCATCAAATTCTAAACCTCAAGCTGACAAACCTTTCATGTTCCAAATCCAGCCCTTGTGGTTTGGTTTGAAGTTTCCTGAGTTTCAGTAAATAAACCCAGAAGAGGAAGAGGCTGAAAACAAACCCAGAGAAATCAGAAATTCCAGGGGATGCTCATTCCCCTGCCCAGCCTGTGCAGGGAGCAGGGAATGGTGCTCTGTGCTCCAAAGCACTTTTCTTCTGCAGGCACTGTCAGCATCAATTAGAAGCATGACCTATGTTAGCTTTCTGTCAATACTGTAACTCGTTTAGAGATTGCTCTTTAACTACAGGCTGGGGATCAGCTTTTGGGAAAGACAAATCTATACAATCAGCAAAACTGATCAAGAGTGGACAAGGGAATTACAGAAAGTTCCTGGATTGGATGCATCCACAGTGCACACACCTAAACTTGAAGGCTTTGAAATTCAATTACACAAACTAAAATAAATGACCATCATGTTTCCTATTATCAGATACACAGAAATCATTTTCCCTGCCCCAATAAAACAAATTTCAATTACTTCTTTGTAATCAACAAACTTGACCTTCCATCAAGAGTCCTGCAGCAGTGTGCAGCTGGGAAAGTTAAATAATAGATCATAACTGTGCAGCAGCAGAGCAGAGCACCCTGCCTGCAAGAGCCAGCACTTGGTGCCTATAATCAGGGGGTGGTTTGGGTTGGAAAAGCCCTCTAAGACCACCCAGCTCAGCCAGCAACCCAACACCACCCTGGGCACCAAACCATGCCCCAAGTGCCATGGCCACACCTTCCTTGAACACCCAAACCCTGGGAAATGAAGGTGCCCAGGATGAATCCCTCCTGCTCCTTCAGCCTGCTCCAAGACAGACATTGCCTGGGCTCTGCAGAGCTCCTGCTGTGGCCAGAGCAGTGCTCATGCAGCCTCAGCTGGCAATTCCTGCATGGGGTTGCCCTCCAGAATCCAGCCCCACACTGCAACTTGTGAAGAGGCAAAAGAATTTACAGAATCATAGAATGGTTTAGGTTGGAAGTGACCTCAAAGACCACCTAGCTTCATTTATTGTCAGCTGGATCCCTTTCCATACACAAAAGCAGAGCTAAAGCCAAGGTCAAAGCAGGACTCAGTCCTGAGGAGCACTCAGGACACCTGAGCTGGGCTCTGGCTGGAGCACAGAGCCATGCTCAGGCTTACAACACACTTCTGTCACCTTGGTGTGATCAATAAGGGCTGGGATCTGCAGCCAGCACAGTGGTGCCACTGAAAGACCTTCAGATGCCAGAGAATCACAGCACAGTGGGGCTGGAAGGGACCTCCAGAGATCATCCAGTCCGAGCCCCTGCTAAAGCAGGGACAGCCACAGCAGCATGCCCAGGAGCACAACACCCAGGTGGGTTTGGGATCTCTCCAGGAGACTCCACAACCTCTCTGGGCAGCCCAGGCCAGGACTCCAGCACCCTCACACCAAGTTGCCCCTAGAGGTGCAGATCACCTGCGTTAGAGAAGCACTCCAAGCCCTTTCCTCCCAGCCCTCCCTCTTCCCCCCTTTACCATGATGTGATTTGGATTCCAGTTTTAAGCCTCAACCAAAACAAACAAACAAAAAGACATTTTCAGTTGTCACAGAAGCAGAGGACAAAAGAGCAAACAAACAGGGAGTTGCCAAGGTTACTGACAGCCCTTGCTGGAGAGATGAATGAAATTCGGAGGGAGGAGACAGGTAGGAAGAGATTCTCAGCTCCATCCTCACGATCCTCTTAATTTCTGATCTGAGCAGCCCCAGACATTTAATTCTTGGAAGTGTAGATCAGTTCAAGAGAACTCCTCAGCTGCTGCCTGGCAAATGTAAGGCTGGAGGAGCACCCATCCAGCTGCCCCAGCCTTTGGGGTGCTCCTGTAGCCCTGGGCAGAGCAGGCTCCAGCCAGCCTGGCCTGCAACACTGCCAGGCTTGGAGCCTCCACAGCTTCCCCAGACAACCTGTTCCAGTGCCTCACCATCCTCAGGGGGAAGAACTTCTTCCTGGTGCCCAAAACTTCCTCTTTTCTCAGCTAAAGAGAGGGTTGGGAATTCAGTTGTGTTATTAATACCCTGGCAGTCCCGGGCTGACACGTCCATATGCTGCACGCTCCACTGGAGACCCAGCAAACAGCTCCAGCACGAGTGTAAAAATGCACTTGGCTGGAACAGGAGCAAGACAGGGCCTGGCCGTGTGTGTGAGGATGATAAATTGGATTTGACAAGGTCTAGCAAAAGCCTTCTTAAACTTTTGTTCAAATAACCCAGCCCCAGTTAGGTAACCAAAGAGCTCTTGCGACAGAGTTAAGAACGGTTCAGGTTTCCAGGCTGCCTCTTAGAAACCTTCTCAGAAACACCAGCAGAAGCCTCTGCTTCTGGGCTCTTACTGCTCAAAGATCATCTCAATGTCACTTTATTAACTGGAGCCCTTCTCTGCTGTAACTGTTAAGACAAGCATTAGCCACAGTGCTGCACCTCAGGTGGAATTGGCTCAGGCTATTCAGACCCGGGCTGCAGGTGACCTTTTCCATCTTCCCAGTCTGATTTATTTTTGGACACTCTCAGATCATGTCAGGATTTGCAGGCATTAGAGGGTGAAGGATCAGAATAAATGCTGATTACAGAGAAGAAAAGATCCATACTTCTAAAGAGAGCAAATATCAATTTCATAATGGAAACAAATCTGAGCAATCTGAAGCAGCCAAAGCAGGGCCAAGGCTCCTCCTCCCCCTTCCACACCATTTCTCTCCCGGCCCTTACAAAACCTCCTCAGGGCTCCTGACTGTTAAAAATATTCAAATCCCACAAAGCAGAAAGTGCCTTTGAGGCTGAGCAGGGGGAAGGAAGCCAGGGTCTGGCGTGAGTGAGCCTTGCTGGTCTGAGACACTGTTTTTGGTGGGGAAGGAGGGAAGGTGATGACTAACAGAGGCCAACCTCCCTCAAGGGAGGGAAGCAGGCAGGATTCAGGATTGAGCTTTGTGACTCCACCGAGCTGAAAATCACCATCACAGATGAGTCAGCATCCAGCCCTCAGATGGCTCTGACTCAGCTGCCTGGGAGCAGGAACGCTTGGAACCTACTGCCAGCATCATGCCGAGTGTCACCCCAGCAGACCACTGCCCCACGAAGGGCAAGCACCCACCCTGCTTCCCTCCCAGGCACACTCCTGTGCAGCCTCTGCTCACCGCGGGGCTGTGTGGCAGGGAGCAGCACAGCTCCGCATCCCTGCCGAGCTTCAGGCAACCCTTCCCATTTCTCACTGCTAATGTGTGCTGCTTTCTGGAAAAGCTAATTTTTTTTGCCTGTTTAGCTTGCATATTAATCTCCATTGAACTATACCAAATGCATTTCAATCTCCATGTTAAAATAAGAAAAAAAAAAAAAGAGAGAGAGAGGGAAAGGATGGGTTTTGATTCACACTCTCCTTGATTTTCATCAATCAACCTTTTCTGCTTAAGTAGTGCTTAATCAAAAAAAAAAAAAAAAAAAGGAAAAAAAAAACCCAACCCCAAACTCCCAGATGGTTGTAAGATTTATCACGGCCCTGCTGAAATAGCAAACACCGCAGCTCCCACTGTGGCTGCTCCCGAGACCAAGCGAGCTCCAAAACACCCCTAAAAGAACGAAACAGACCAACAGAAGCTGCACAGTCCACAGCCTGCCCCCTCCGAGGGACAGCCGAGCCCCGGCAGACACCGCCCAGACACCTCACGGTCCTGCTGCTGCTCGGGAGGGCTCCGAGGCTGCTCCGCAGCTGCCTGCTCCTCGCCCCCCTCTGAGCCCCAGAGCGGCCCCGAGCGCCCCTCGCTGCCTGGGGGCAGGAAGCAGACCCAGGCCCCTCCTAGCCGAGGTTCGCAATCGATGCCCATGGAACACCTCCGGAGAGGCTCAGCCCCTGTGCTCCCCAGGGCTCCTCCTGCCTGTGCAGATCTCCGCCAGGCAGCCCGAGGGCACCCCCAGCTCACCCCCACATTTACAACACTTCTCACCTCGTTACGGGCAGCAATATCGCAGCTGGAGCAGAGGTGAAGAGGTTAATTAGGACCAACTGATGACCACAGGTGCCTGACAGAGCAGAGGCAGCCACAGGTGCGGCTCCAGCCTGGCTGCCACGACCCACCCCAGGGAACCTTTCCCTCCCCAGCCCCTGCGGACCCACAGCGAGTCCAGCCCTGAGTGACCCTCACTTACTCCTTGTGAAGAGACAAACAGCACAACACCCGCAGGGGAGAGGCACAGGAGCCCTTGCTGCCTCCGCACTGCCACCTGAACTCGGAGACGCTTCGCAAGAGCCTCCCCCAGCCCCCCTGGTGCCAGCACTGCACACACGGCACCAGCTGCCTCCCCCAGCAGCTCTCACCCCAGACACAAACACCTCCGGAGCCTCTCTTGGCTGCTCCAGTCTCAGAGCAAAGCCACAGCCCCCAGGCAGCCCTGCCCAGCACCAGGGGCTCGGCTCCTGTGCCCACCAGGCAGCCCTGCCCAGCACCAGGGGCTCGGCTCCTGTGCCCACCAGGCAGCCCTGCCCAGCACCAGCTCAGCTCCTGTGCCCACCAGGCAGCCCTGCCCAGCACCAGCTCAGCTCCTGTGCCCACCAGGCAGCCCTGCCCAGCACCAGCTCAGCTCCTGTGCCCACCAGGCAGCCCTGCCCAGCACCAGCTCAGCTCCTGTGCCCACCAGGCAGCCCTGCCCAGCACCAGCTCAGCTCCTGTGCCCACCAGGCAGCCCTGCCCAGCACCAGCTCAGCTCCTGTGCCCACCAGGCAGCCCTGCCCAGCACCAGCTCAGCTCCTGTGCCCACCAGGCAGCCCTGCCCAGCACCAGCTCAGCTCCTGTGCCCACCAGGCAGCCCTGCCCAGCACCAGCTCAGCTCCTGTGCCCACCAGGCAGCCCTGCCCAGCACCAGCTCAGCTCCTGTGCCCACCAGGCAGCCCTGCCCAGCACCAGCTCAGCTCCTGTGCCCACCAGGCAGCCCTGCCCAGCACCAGCTCAGCTCCTGTGCCCACCAGGCAGCCCTGCCCAGCACCAGCTCAGCTCCTGTGCCCACCAGGCAGCCCTGCCCAGCACCAGCTCAGCTCCTGTGCCCACCAGGCAGCCCTGCCCAGCACCAGCTCAGCTCCTGTGCCCACCAGGCAGCCCTGCCCAGCACCAGCTCAGCTCCTGTGCCCACCAGGCAGCCCTGTGCTGGCACAGCCACCCCACAGCACAGCTGAGCAGCAAGCACTGTGCCACAGAGAGCAGCTGGCAAGGGAAACATCTTACCTGGATCCACAGGACACGAGGGGTGGCTGGAAGGGACCTCTGGAGGTGGCTGAGGCCAATCCTCCTGCCAGAGCAGGATGGCATCCAGGCAGGTTCTGCACAGCTCCAGGAATGGAGGCTCTCAGCAGCCTGCTCCGGTGCTGCAGCCCCCTTGAAGAGCATAGCAGTCTCCAATTAAGCTAAATGAGGGCTCCTCATCAAGCTCAAGTGAAACCTCCTGTGCCCCAGCTCCTGGGCCTTGCCCTATCACTGAGCAGCTCTGGGCAGAGCTCAGCCTCACCCTGCTGGCACCCACCCTTGCTCCAAAGGGAGCTCCCTGGCACCCCACCAGAGCCCAAGCCTCACACTGCTGCCTGGGGACTGGCAGGTGGCTCTGGGCAAGCACCTCCATGCAGAGCAAAGCCCAGCCCTGGTGCGGGCATCCCTTGGCCTCAGCCCTGCCTGATGAGCCATGAGAGAGCCTCTCAAAGCAGCCTGGGGTGGTGCTGAGCACTGCAATCTGCCTGAGCCTCACTGTCCTCTCCTGCAAGCCTCTTTCCCTGCAGCCCTTCCATATTTCCAAACAATAACACCCAATTAAGCACTCCAATCGGGGCTGCCCTCGGTGGAGCTGTAATTAAGCAGGTGTTGAAATCCCCTGGCAAATGAGTCTCTTCTATTTTTCTTTCCTAATCTGCCATTACTATTCCTGTCCGGGAAAATAATGGGAAAACAAACGAGTCCTGAAACCCTCTGGTTGGGCTTGTAAGGGTCAGCCTGGTACCAGCCACGCAAAGCAGATCGACAGAATCTAATCAAGTTTAGGTGGAACAGAACAGGTTTAAGTGGGAGCTGCTGGGTAAGAGAGCAGTGAATGGCAAAAACACTTCTCTGGGAGGGGAACAAAAAAAAAAGGGAAATGAAACAAAACTCCACTTCCCAAAGGGCTTTCTGTGGCACTTGTCCCAGCCCCTGGCTCCACTGCTGGAATGCAGAAGGTTCACCAAGTGCCTCCATGGCCCAGGGACCCAGAGCCCAGGGGCACAAAGGGGCTGTGAATTCCCTTCCAAACGCTGCAGATCAACCTCCTCAGGCCCTGCACATGGCAAACTGCACTGAACAGCAGCAGTTGGCTCAGCAGTTTGGTGGGGCAAGGCTCCAGCAGACTGCTTGGCCTCTGCTAGGTCCTGAAAAGGGTCTCTGGTTGATACCTTTAGCTAAGCCTCCCTGTACTCCTCGGGGAATAATCAAACTCAAGTCACAGCATCACTCCCACCCCTTCACCTAGCTCAGCAGGTGCACTGAACAGCTTCTGTGTAAAGTTTGATCCTGTCAAAAGTGGGGGGCAAGTCGACCACAGAATCGTGGACTTGTTTTGGCTGGAAGAGCCCTCCAAGACCATCAAGTCCAACCTTCAACCCAGCACCAGTGAACATCTCCTGGGATAGGGACTCCACCACCACCCTGGGCAGCCTGTTCCCATCCCTGGCCACTCTTGCAGGGAAGAAATTCTGGGAGCTCTTCAAAAGGGTTCTGAGAACCCTTTTAAAAGCCTGCAGAGAAATGTCTGCTCCTGGTACTCGATCTGCAACACCTCCAAACTTTTCAGCAAGCTTCCGAGCCCCTGCAGTGCTCCTGCTTGCACAGGAGCCTGGGCTGAGGCACCAAAATACCACAGCTCTTAATTCCAGGGGTATTGAATATAGACTCTGAAACACTATTGATGAAGAGTTCAGCGCTTCAAAGGTTACCTTCCTAAAAATAAATAGGAGCCAAGCAACGTTGGCTGTGCCAAGGCTCATTTCTTCTGCCCGGCAGGGACAATGAGTGTGGGATTTAAAAGGTCATCGCTTCTTTTGTATGCTAATAAACAATTAGCATGGCCGGAGGGGGGGGGGGAGATGTGGCTCCAGCTTCTTCAGAGCCTCTTCCTGAGCAAATCAACTATTCAGGACAAGTTGAGAGCGCTGAGGCTAACACCTCCTGGATGAGTCCTCAGCCAGCATTCCAGATTCTGTGGAAATATTGCTATTTAATCAGCTCTGGCTAACAATTATTTTTCTCCTTGACAAGTACCTTCTGGGACTTCAGTTCACCCCCGAGATGAATTTTTTTTTTTTACTTATTTTTTATTATTGTAACATTTTATAGCTGATAAGGGAAAAGGATTTAGGAGAGAGAAAAAAAAAAAAAGAAAATAACTGATTTTTCCTTCCAGGCAGTTCTGATGTTGTATGCATATGAAATTGATGTGCAGAGAATCTAAACTTGATGTCACTCATTTTATTGCAGTGGTAGGGATGGAGTTTCACTCTTTCCCATAATTGCAATCCTCCCTCACACACTCTCACACAAACCCTGACCATCTGCTCAGCATTTAGACAGCAAAACCACTCTGATTGTGGACAGAGGCACCTCACCTGCTGCCTGCCAGATACCTCAGCTCCAATAGTACCCACAAAAGATTTGCTCTCCCTATTTCTGAAGGCTCAGGAACATCTGCAGCCTGGCAATCAATTTTATATTTTCTCCCCCCCTAATCATTGGGAAACACATTGCAACCTTCCTGGAATGACTTTCACCTGCCCTGCTTCTTTACTTGGCTCTCATATTAGTTCTGCCTGCCCTTTTTTAGATGCCAGGGGATAGTCTTTAGCTGAGTTTCTACAACAGAGGAACACTGAGTCAGGACATTTTGCAGTCGCATGGCAGCAGGGCAGGAAGCCCTCAGCTGGCAAGAGCTTGGTGACAAGCACAGGGAGATGGCTCCTGCCAGCCCAGCACATTGCCCTCTGCAGCCACCACACCTGCAAACCCTGCTGGGCACAGCCACCCCTACCCCTGAGCAGTTTTCTGCCTCCTTTATGCAGCCCCTCCAGAGCTGTGTCAGCCGAGCTGAGCACACTGCACCTTTTGTTGGAGGGAGATGCTTGCAGTGCGTCCAAGCAGCACCAACACCACCTTCAGCTGCCTCTGCTGCCTCGGAGCTCTGAGGTGGCAGAGCAGGGGTCCAGCTCCTCTTGCTTTTCTTTGTTTATTTTTAATTAACTGTTTTATCGTTTCCAGCACACAAAGCAATCAAACCATGGTGGTTAGGGAACGTCAGTGAGCAGAGGCAGCCCTCCAGGCACAGGCTTAGGCAAGGCTGGCACAGCTCACTGCCCTGCCTGAGAGCACTGCCTGGCACACAGGGCACGGCTGAGGGCATGCAGACACCAAAGGACAGAACTGGTTGGAGGAAAAGTCCCTCATGGAGCAGCATCCTGTGCATGAATGAACCTGGTAAATGTGCAAGAGGTGCTGAGTGCCAGAAGAACTCTCCTAAATCTTCCAAACAAAATCTGAGTCCAGTTCTCACTTCTAAATAGTTCCTAAAGGAGTGATGGAAACCTGCAGCAGCTGCTGAGCTTCCATCCTAGCAAGGGCCTTCAGATTGCCAGAGGTTTGCACGGGAAGGCAAAGGAGGCTTTCAAAGCTGTTGTAAAGCTGGAGGGCGTGGGAGGGAAGGGACTAACAAAAGGTTGACCAATTTCCACCCACCCTCTAAACAGCATCTTGAAGCAGGCAGCTTGGGGCAGTGGGGGACAAGCTCTTGCTCAGCTCGATTCAGCCTGCTTGGCTCAGCCCAGCCAAGAGATGCTTATTAGCCACCTTAATAAATTGTTATTTATAGGTGTGAAGGCTGAGCAGAGCCCATTCCATCATCTGGCCTGACCCCTACACAAAGCAGGGCACACAATTGCCAGATTCTCCTCAATTGATTGCTGTAATTAAGGGATTGGATCAGCTCAGGACTGTGCTTATACTCTAATAGCTTCTCTAGGTGGCCCAACACTGATCCTGCTACTGTGCTAATTAAATCTGTTTATCATTGATAAACCAGCCCTAGCAGCCCTCCTCATGAATAGTAATTCTTAAAGCAAATTTAATGATGGTCAAAGGTTGGAGTCCTGTCTGTGCAAATAAACAAAACCATCTGGGCTTCGTGGCAAAGCACAGGCAAAAGGCACTGATTTCAAACCTGTTATTCCCAAACCTGATCCAAAGCAGCTCATTACCTGTGCAGGCTCCAAAGACCAACCACAGGGTCCCTGGCCAAGGAAGATGCTTTAAGATTCCCTACAACCCAGAAGAGTTTGCAGTGTTTGATTTGTCCTTTGCTGATCTCTTAATGGTTAGGATGAAAGTTTTGATTTAGAATCACTGAATGGTGAGGACTGGCAGAGACCTCAGACCATCCAGTCCCCCCCTGCTAACACAACCTTGCCTAGATCAGGTGGCACAGGAACAAGCCCAAGCTGATTTTGGAGGTTTCCAGAGGAGCCTTCCTGGGCAGTCTGCTCTGGGGGTCCAGCACCTTCACACCAAAGAATCTTTTCCTTCAGTTCAAGTAGAACTTCCTGGGTTCCAGTCTGTGTCCCCTGTGCTGTCACTGGGCAGCACTGGGAAGAGCCCAGCCCCATCCTCATCACCTCCACCCTTTAGCTCTTGCTGAGCACTGATCAGATCCTGTCTGGGGCTGCTGATGGGAGCTGCCCTGGTGTGTGTGACACGTTGGTGACATTGCCTGAGGTGAACCTGTCTGGTGCAGGACCTCGCTGAGCTCTCTGCTTTCTGCCTGACCCAGACTGGAGCTGCTGAGCCTGGATGGAGATGCTGAGCAGTGATGAACTCCAGGCTGGGGAGGAGGTGGCTGTGACTGGAAGCCAAACACTTTGGGTGCTCACTCACAAACCTCTTCTGCAGGCTTCTGCCCCTGACCATGTGTCTGCAGAACTCAGCAGAAGACTAAAAGCTGTGCAAAAATGGGCATCACCCCCCGGAGTTTCACTGAGCACTTTTCAATTCCAAAGTGAGCTGCAAAGCTCAAAGCAGGCAAAGAATTCATTATTTTAATGATAATAATTTACACTTGCATGGGAGCTTTCATCCAGGAAAATACCAGGGTAGAATTTTCCATTCGCAGCCTCTCCAAGCTGAGGTAATTTCACCTTGCTAAGTGTCTGCATTAGATTTGTCTTTGCTCTTTGGGAAGGGAAGGAATGAAGATTATTGTAGTTTGTACAGCTGAGTGTTTATTACTGAAGTAGTTTGCATTTATATTGTAGTTTTCTTAAAGTCTCAGCGTGGATTTGAATCAGCAGGGGAAGCCTCTCCTAGGCCACTGCTCTGCACCTGGGGGAAGTGAGATGAACACCTCCCGGGGCTGGGCTCTTTCTTGAGGGCTGGGTGGGTTTGGTTCTTCTCTGTTTGAAGTACACCAAAGCAGTAGGTCCTCAGCAGATCTGGAAAGCAGGGTTGGTTTCTGGGGTCAGACCTCATGGTCCAACTCAGGGTCCTCAAATGCAAAATATTTTCTTTAAAAGCATCTCTCAGCTGCTCCTGGCCACAGCTGCACAGCCCCACAGAGGGGCTGCTGGCAGCACTAGGACAGGGAGCAGTGGAGTGACACTAGAGCAGGGGAGACTCAGAAGCAGCTCTCTGCTATGAGGGTGGTGAGGCACTGGAACAGGTTACCCAGGGAAGGTGGTGGAGGCTCCATCCCTGGAGACACTCAAGGTCAGGCTTGATGTGGCTCTGAGCAACCTGCTCTGCTTGGGGGTGTCCCTGCTGAGTGCAGGGGGGGCTGGACAGGATGACCTCTGGGGGTCCCTTCTGACTCGGTGTATCCTGTGACTGTCCTAAAGCATTCCAAAGGGGATTTCCCCCGGGGAATCCCAGCTCCGTGTGCTCAGGCAGGCTCTCAGCACAGCGCTGGGTGCTTTGGAAGAGCCTTTTCACCTCTGAGCACAGGAGGTGGCTGATTGGCACCTTGGAACTCCTGTGCCAGCTGAGCCGGGAGGGGAGGCTCAGCAGCTCGCAGTGTGCCTGGCAGGGCAGGCAGGCACCGAGGCCAACCAATGCCCCCAGTAATGCTACTCTGGAGATGAGGGTTCAAGAGAGACTTCAAACAAATACATGGACACAACATTAACTAAAGCTCCTAATTACTTGCCAGAGAAGTTGATTTCTCCCTATCCCCACTTCTTTCCTTGCTTTCTTCCCACCAGTGCCCTTATTAATGAACTGTGAAAGCTGACATTTCCAATAAGGAACAATTAAATCTGAAACTAAATTAAATGAAGTAATTCATTTACAAAATAATAACTAACTAGCACCAGGATGGTGAAAAATGATTGCAAGTCATGGAAAAAAAAAAAAAAAACCCAAAAAAAGAGTAAATTAAGCTTGACTACATTAATGTGCTTTAAATACTGCTGCTGCTCAGCAAATTAAATGGGAAGCATCCTATTAATTATCTTCCACACAAAGCAGTGAGGTGCACGCCCAGCATGACAAGTGTTAGAGGGCAGGAGTCCTTCAGGGCTGCCAGGCTAAGGGCTGAGGCAGGCAGCCCCTGAGCAGCCTTTGCCTGCAAAGGGAATGTAACCCAACTGCACTTCACCTGCTGCTGCTGGAAGCAGCAGTGGTGCCCTGCAGCCTGCCCGAGGGTTCAGCAGGCCTGGGAGGCTTTTCAGTCCAGCTAACAGCCTCACAGGCATTGCCTCTGGGTGTTGGAGCTGACTGCAGTTAAACACATCACAGCAACCCCTCAGCCCCGGTGGAATCACAGAGCTGTGAGGGGCACAGACTGCAGGAGGGTGAGGGGCACAGACTGCAGGAGGTGAGGGGCACAGACTGCAGGAGGTGAGGGGCACAGACTGCAGGAGGT
>VWZI01003272.1:630894-740836 GCA_013396835.1 Psilopogon haemacephalus | reverse complement strand
GCCAGCCTGGGCTTTGCCATGCTCCTGAAGGCTTTTCTCTCTTTACAAATGGCTTCAAAGTTTATCTGGGAATCTCTGCAGGCTCAAGTTCACTTTGCAATCAATTATTCTACTGAGGATTTGTAGAGTTCTCAGCTCTTCCAAAAGAATTGGGAGTTTTACTTGAATTAATCTAGAAAGCTCTGACCTCTTTGCATACATTCTCCCAAAGCCTGTCTGCTTTTGGGGGTTGGGTCTGGGGTTTGTTTTGTTTTTTTTTTCTTCCTCTGGGCTGAGGAATATTTGAAAAGGAGAATTACAAAGAGAATTGGACCCAGGTAGAAAAAACCCAAAACCTAGCATTGATTTCCTCAGTCATACTTAAGGCCTTTTCTTTTTGGAAAACAAATAACCTGAATAAACATGTCAGAGAAGATTAAAACCTCATTAAAAAGTGTAAACAGAGTGCAAAGAAGGGGAAAAAAATAAAGAAAGAAAAAAAAAAAAGACCCAGAAGCAGCCAAGAGGCCAGGCTGAATTGAATGATGCTAATAATAAAATCACTAAACAATATTGCAAGTTAAAAGTCCTGTTGGAGCAAAGGCAGCCTGGAGATGGGGAGCAGAGCTGCTGCTATCTGGCGCTGGGGATGGAGATTTCTTTCCAATAATTTGATAACATTTTAATGAATAAATTAATAACATTATCCAGGAAATGGAGTTTAGAGATAAAGTCAATTCCTCGCCAGTTCCCAAATCTAATCAGAGCAGCTCTGCTCGGGGATGGTCAGCAGTGATGGATGTGTTCAGCAATATTTTCCCCTGCCCACCTAGGAGGAGACACAAGTGCTGAGGCCTCTCTCCTGGCCCTGCATGCAGAAGAGCTTCACCCCACAGGACTGTGCAGGTGATGTGCCCTGCAGACTGAGGAGAGTCTCACCTGAGCAATATAACTTGGATCATGGATTCACAGAAGGGCTTGGGTTGGAAGGGACCTTGAACATCAGCCAGTTCCAACCCTCTCCCACTAGACCTCATCCAACCTGGCCATGAACACCTCCAGGGAGACATCCACAGCCTCCCTGGGCAACCTGTGCCAGTGTCTCCCAGTCTAACTCCCTCTTTCCCCTTCCTTCCTCCCTGCTCCAGTTCTTCCACTGACCTTACCTGTGGTATCTAAGTGGTTGCAAGCTTGGAGTAAAATCTTGCCCCTGCTCAAGTTGATGAGAGTTTTGTCATTGGCTGCCTCAGGATTTAATGTCTAATGATCATTAGAGCATCAGGCTGGACTCCTGCCGAGACAAACACTTCTTACCCCTGCTGGCTCCATGGCAGTGACCTTCCCTCCTGTCCTCAGAACCTCAGCATCCACCAACACAGCAGCATCAAAGCATCAGCTGAGGGCAGCTGGGGAAAGCTGATCCTGCAGTGGGTCCCCAGGTGTTTGCCTTTCCTTATTAAGCCCCCAGTGCCAGGGCAGCCTGGTGACAGCAGCCCTGGTGACCTTGCTCAGTGCCGAGGAGGTGAAGGCTGCACATTTTATTTGGGAAAATAATTCTGCAGCTAACCACAGCACTTGACTTCCATCCTGCCCTTCCCGGGGGTCTGGGGCAGGCTGGGATGCTCAGCCTGCAAAAGGCTGCCTCGGCTCTTCTAAAGGTCAAAAGGCTCTCGGCTTGTGATTGGTAATTGCTGCTACCACTAAAATAAATACTCACTCGTTGTGGATCAGTTAACTCCTGGGGCATTCCTGGGGCACTCCTCCCCCCCAGCCCTCCTCCCTTCGACCTCACCCCACTGCTCCTGGGGGCCAAACACGGTTTGCATCCCCGCCCCCGGGCAGCTGTTCCACCCCAGGCTGTCCAATTGCTTTGCCTTCAGAATGCAGCAGCTCCCTCGCAGCCAGGTCAGCTCCAAGTCTCGATTCAGTCTGATTCATTTCAATTTGCATAATCTCCTCAGCCCTCTATATTTCACTTAGACACCAAAGATTTAGTTTAGTTACAGCCTTGTGTCATTTATCATTTACTTGTCTTCTTGCAGGGTTTGATTTAATCCCTTTGGTTGACTTTAAAAGGCTGATTTCTTATCCACACATTGCTTTATCCCATTGTGATTTCCAAACCTTTGTATTTTCTGTCTGGATCTTCCACACTGTGATATTTATTTCATACCTGCAGATAAACCATCTCTATCCTCTATGATCTTAAAGGAAGCACCAATCCCACTGCCTGGCACAGGAGGCTGTGCAGGGACATTCCTGTGCTGCTGAGGGGTTTGCTGTGCTCTTCTGAGGATGCCTCCTTGGAGGTGTCCCTTGTTTGGAATCAGGATTGATGTCTGACCCTGTCACTGAGCAGCAACCTGACCAGAGGCAAGCTGAGGTTTAACAAGGCCAAGGGCTGGGTCCTGCACTTGGGTCACAACAGCCCCAAGAAGACTCCAGGCTGGGAGCAAAGTGGCTGAGAACTGCCTGGTGGAAAAGGCCCTGGGGGTGCTGGCTGACAGTGGCTGAAGATGTGCCCAGGAGGCCAAGAAGGGCACCAGCAGCCTGGCCTGGAGCAGCAATGGAGTGGGCAGAAGGAGCAGGGCAGGGACTGTCCCACGGCTCAAATCCTGGGTTCAGTTTTGGGGCCCCACTCCAAGCACACTGAGGTTCTGCAGCAGGTCCAGAAAAGAGCAACAAAGGTGGGGAAGGGTCTGGAGAACAGGGCTGGGGAGGAGCAGCTGAGGGAGCTGGGAAGAGAGGAGGCTGAGGGCAGACCTCTCTGCTCTCTACAGCTCCCTGGCAGGAGGGCAAATGTCAAAGAACAAAGAATCCTTCTCCTGAAACTTCTCTCCAGCAGAAGCTGAGAAGCCTGAGGAGGTGAGGATGGGCTCCAGACAGGTGTTTCTGTTATCTCTCATCTGCTGTGAGTGGAGCTGGCCTGCAGGACCCTGCCCAGTGCTATTTACGTTTGTGTTGCTGTTTGGTAGGTCCTCTGCACAGGGCTACATTAAAAACCATGGAAATGATCTCTTTATGGCCTGTGGAGGTTTGTGATTCACAGCCTTTGTGTGCAGTTATGAGGACTCAAAGTGTCCTCTTTTCTGCCTCCTATTCAAAGAACTCTGGAGCTTGGGCTTTAATAATATATTGTCACATGGCAATGGAATCACAAGAGACTCACTGACACTTAAAGGAGAAGGAGGGAGAGAAAAAAGAAAGAAAGTACCTTTATAGCACTCCTCCATAATTCCTTTTTAAATCAGAGCACCAAAGATGCCTGCCCTGTGCTGCAGCAGCTCGCAGAGTGCCTCTGACAGCTCAATCTCTGCTGGCTCACACAGCCCCAGCCCATGCCTGTGCTCTAACCCACAAACGGTGCTGGAGGAGCAGCAGCCCGCAGCAGGGCTGGGGAACCGAGGGCAGAAGCTGCCTTTGGAGAGGGTAAAAGGCTTCTGCAGCAGGGCAGGCACTGGGAATAGTCCATTTCCCAGGGCTGGAAGAAATCCGACCACAGGTATGGGTCTGGGCTGGCTCCTGGAGGCTGCGTGTGGAGCTCAGAGGCTGCTGTGCCTGCAGGGCTGCCCAGGTCCCCACTGGCTGCACAGGATGCACACAGCCTGAGTCACTCTGAGCTTGGCTGGGGAACAGCTCCTGTGGTCAGGGACTGGCACAGGCTGCCCAGGGAGGTGGTGGTGGAGTCCCCCTGCCTGGAGGTGTTCCAGAAAGCTGTGGCCATGGCACCTGGGGCTGTGGTTTAGTGGCCATGGAGGTGCTGTGCTGATGCTGGGCTGGATGCTCTCGGAGGCCTTTCCCAACCCCAGCAGCTCTGTGCCTGTGCTCTGGCTCAGACGAGGGAGGAGCTCCAGAGGCTGAAGTTGCCATTCCCCAGCCTCCTGCAACCAAGTTCTCAGCTCTGCTCCAAAGCAACACACTGAAAGTCAGAAGTGCTGCTGACAGCCTCCTCCAGGCTCCTTCACGTGGGCAAACTCTGTCCAGCTCAGAATTTATTTTTTAATTTAATTTACAACCCTCTTGCACCAGCATCCTACCTCAGCCCTATTTAATATGCACCAGAATTATTGTATTTGATATACATCAATTTTAAATCTGTTTCAACACAACCTTGAATGCCTTTCTGGCAGTATATCACTTCATCAGCCCAGCTTAACTAGGAGCTGCTTTCTCAATTTTTTATTGCCCCCATAAAAATCCAGGAATGGAACACTTCGATTTTTCTAGCAGTAATTTTTATTACTTTTAGCCTTTTCTTTTTCCCTCTCTTTTTTTTTTTTTTTAAGTACTTGTCAGTGAGCTACAGCACTGGGTCCAGAGTATATTTTTCAGCTATGCATTATACTTTTATTTCAATTTATTTTAGACAGAATGTACAGCATACATCTAAATAATACCTAGGGTAGTTCAAATGAGTGTATTATGGCTGTAATTAGGATGGATATAAACTGGTTCCATCCCCCAGCCCTGGTGTATTTCAGTTGGCTGTCTCCAGTCGCAGTCACTTCCAAGCAAGGCTTGCAAGGATAACTCATGTTGTAGTTTTAATGCTGCACATAAAATCATATTGCAACACATGAGGGGGAAATGAATTTATTGCTCTTTTTATGGGTTTGGTTTAATTTTTAGCTTTTTCTGGATTTTTCCCTGGAGCCTGTTATTGCTCTGCTTTGCAGTGTGTCCCCTACCAGCCACCTCGGAGCAGCCTGGGCACCTGCCTGCCCGAGCATCTCTCCCACCACTGTCTGCCAGGTGCATCAAGAGGAACATAAAGGCCACAGCAGGCCCTGTGCAGGCAGCAGAGAGAGGCCAGGGCAGGCTGCAAAGCTGCTGAGGGGCCTGGAGCAGCTCTGTGAGGAGGAGAGGCTGAGAGCCTGCAGCAGAGCAGCCCCAGAGGGGATCTGAGCAATGCTCAGCGAGAGCTAAAGCTTGGGGGACAAGAGGCTGGGACTGGGTACTGGTGCAAGGAGCACAAACTGGAACCCAGAAGGTATCACTTGAACTTAAGGAGAAACTTCTGTGGTGTGAGGGTGCTGGAGCCCTGGAGCAGGCTGCCCAGAGAGGCTGTGGAGGCTCCTTCCCTGGGGACATGCAAACCCCTCCTGGCCGTTGTGATCCTCAGCAAGCTGACCTAGGGGAACCTGCTTCAGGGGGTTTGGACTGGATTCCAGGGGTCCCTTCCAGCCTCCAGCACTCTGAGATTCCCCAGGCAGTTGGGGTACCTGCCCAGGAGAACTTTTTGCTTGGTGGAAGTTCTTATTTCCCAAATGTTTAGGAGAGAGGAGCAGCAAGGACAGGACAAGAAGGTTTTGCTCTGTATCTGCAGTTAGACATAAAGCATTTAGTGCTGAACAGGCTCCTGTGCTGTCTCCAGCAATAATGCTGGGCAAGAGCCTCTGGAACATGAGTTCAGTGCTCTGGAAGAAAAGGAAACTGTGCCCAGGGCTGGCTCAGCAGAGCTCCTCGACTCCACGGGAGGTGCTCCCTCATTATTCTCACTTTGCCTAACCAATGTGAGCAACACAACTGAAATGATACCTGCAGCAGGAGAGCAGGAGGGGAGGACAGCAGCACTTGTCCAATTAGGGCTTCTGAATGACACTGGGAGGGCTTCTGGGTTAATGACCTTTCCTTGCTCTGGGTTGCATTAGCATGGACTTAATGGCAGTGATAATTTTATGCAATTGTGAGCTCAGTGGTTTAATGCACCTGGCAGTCAGACAGGGATTTGGTGTCTCTGACAGCACTGAGCAAGCCTCTGGAATGCTCCTCCCCAGCTCTCACACCCATCCAGACTTCTGCTCTAGGAAAGGCCAAAGAGAGCCCAGCAGCCCTGAGAGGAGCAGAGGCAGGAGCAGCACCATGGGATGCTTCTCCAGCATGTCTGTGCTTCAGAATCCTTGCAAGGGCTCCAGGCTGGGCTGGAGAGCTCAGCTCACATCCCCCTCCCTGTGCAGTGCAGAATCTCCCATCTCAGAGAAGCTGTGAGCTGCTTTGGTACTTGGGCAGCCTGCTGCAGCAGCAGCCAAACCAGGGTGAGCTGCACCAGCTGGGACCTTGGTGTCTAACTTCAAATACACAGAATCAAGGAATGGTTTGGGTTGGAAAAGCTCTCCAAGGCCATCAGCCCAGCACCACCATGGCCAATGAACCCTGTCCCCAGGTGCCATGGCCACAGGCTTCTGGAACACCTCCAGGGATGGGGGCTCCATCACCTCCCTGGGCAGCCTGTGCCAGTCCCTGACCACTCTTGCAGCAAAGAGTTTTTCCCTCATCTCCAACCTAAAACCTCTTCTGGAGCAGGCTGAAGTGGAATAATAGGAAATAGAATTGGAATGAGTGACAGCTTTAGCAGGATGGATCTTTAAAATAGTGCTGGTAGAAAAGTTTTGGTGTGAAAAGAAGCAAAGCAGAGTCTCCTGGGGGGTGTGATTGAGGTCACAGCACAAGGCAGAAGAGCACTTGGAGCAGGGCAGACTTGTGGAAGAACATTGGACCCAGAGGCTGCTGGAGGGAAGAAAGGCAGAGGCTGAGCAGCCCTGAGAACCTGGACAGGAGCAGCACAGGTCACACAGAAGCAGCCAGAATGGGAAAATGATTTGATTCAGAGGAAAACAGCTGGAAACTTGCTGCCTGCTCCTGTCCTGGGCAGTAGTTTGCCTCTCTTTGGGGAGGGAACAATTTTACAGGGCAAAGCTTTGTGATGCTGCAGTGTCTCAGGACATGAAAGTGTTCTTGTTTCCATTTCAGCCAGACCATCCAGTGCCAACCTCCTGCCACGGCTAAGGACACCTCCCACCAGCCCAGGCTGCTCAAGGCCAGTGTGAAGAAACTGCCCCTGCAGGTCCCCTCCAGCCTTGCTGCTTCAATGTCCTTTGTTTTGTTGCTGCCAGTTGAAGACTTTGATTTTATTTTTTTCCCAAGTTCCAACATCTTGTCCTGATGAAGATGAAAACCCTTTTTGACATGACTGGAAATGAAAATCAGATCTGACCATGACTTCCAACTCTCCTCCTCTAGTACCTTCTTGCTGCACTACAGCTGTGTGAAAAGGTCACATTGGAAATGTCTTCTGTGATGAAACTCTGCATGAAGGAGAAGTCCTCAGGGGAGCAGATGACATTCAGGGGCAATGGGAAAGTGCTGCATAATGTGGTGGGCCTGGGGGTGCTCCTTGTGGGTTCTTTGGGGTGTAAAGGACAGCAGAGTAGCCCTGCAAGCAAGTGCCTGAACAGACATGGGGGTAGCCTCCAGAAAAATGAATCTCAGCCACAGAATGGCTCAGGTTGGAAGGGAGCTCAGAGCTCCTCTCCTCCAACCTCCTCACCGTGCCCAGGGACACCTCTGGGCTAGACTCAAAGCCTCCTCCAGCCTGGCCTGCAGCAGCCCCAGGCAGGAGGCAGCCACAGCTCCCTGGGCAGCCTGTGCCAGGCTCTCACCACCCTCCCACTGAAGCATTTCCTCCTCAGCCCCTGCCTGACCCTGCTCTGCCTCAGGCATTGCATGAACATCTCCAGGGACAGTGCCCCCAGTGCCCCCCTGGGCAGCCTCTCCATGCTGGTACAGTCACAATGGGCAAGATTTGGGTTTGTTAAAGCCCAGATTGGGGTTTCTTGGAGGGCAGAGAGAGGGCTGCAGGCTAAGGCACTTTGTGCTTCAGATGCAGTTTGACACTTGACAGGATGAATCAAACCAATCTGCTTTTTCCCCTTTTTAAGGTGTTTTGTTTTTTTTTTTAAACCATTGTATTTAATTTCCCCCTGAGACAGATGCTTCCAAGTAAAAAGGAATGTTGGGTTTGGGGTTTTTGTTTTTTTCATTATGAAATTTGAAGATGAAACATTTTAGCAATTTATGAGGCTTATTTTTGTATATTTTTTTGGCTGGCAACACTTGCTCAAAGTTCTGGTTTGACAAGTATGAGAAGCTGTGAATCTGTTTTTGGCTTCCTCTTGGAAGGGAGCTGAGCTCTTGTCAGTGGTGCCCAGTGCCAGGACGAGGGCTCAAGGGCAGAGATGGAACCCAGGAGGCTCCACCTGAACAGGAGGAGAAACTTCTTTGGTGGGAGGGTGTTGGAGGCCTGGAGCAGGCTGCCCAGAGAGGCTGCCTGTGGAGTCTCCTTCTCTGCAGAGATTCCAAACCCATGGGCAAGCTGCTGTGGGTGCCCTGCTGCTGCTCCAGAGGTCCCTTCCAACCCCACCTGCTGGGTTCCATGAACCTGAGCTGTTCCAACACAGCATGGCCAAGGTGCTGCCAGGGGGGTCTTGGCCTGCTCTGCTGTTTGCTTTCCCACTTTGCTTTACTCTTTGGGGGTCACTGCTGCTTTGTAACAGTTTTTCAAAGCTAATTTTAGAGACAAGTTCCTCCAAGTCATTCTGCTCTGAGGGCACTTGGCAGTGCTGCCCCTGTTTGGAGCATTTCAAGTTCTCAGGCTGAAGCCATGGGAGCACTGAGGGAGGTTTCCTTGGCATAACAGTTCCCATTTCTTTAAATTTGGACTATTGAGCTGAGCTAGCACAGGGATTCTTGGCTTCAGTAGTGGCAGAAAAGCTGCAAGGATGTAACATGGGCTGCAGAGAGAAGGTTGATAGAAATACAAACCCACTTTCAGGATTAAAAGCAAAGCTGAGGCTCATGGATTAGGGCACACAGAGTCTGCCACACTGAGGGCTGCTCCTGCTTGGGGGCTGCTATCAGGTGCCACAGAATGGACTGCATGGACAAATACCCTTTTATCTGGCAAGCAGAGGCTCTGAAATGGAGCACATGGACAAATACCCTTTTATCTGGCAAGCAGGGGCTCTGCCCTCCCCATGCTGCATGGACAAGCAACCCTTCTGCCTCACAAGCAGAGGCTTTGACCTCTACACACTACCATGGACAATAACCTCCTACCCAGCCAGCAGAAGCTCTGACCCAGGAGGTGAGCTCTGGAACTGGGGGGCTGCTCTCTGCACCCAGCAGCAGGACTGTATGGAAGGAGGCATCTGAAGCCCACTAGAAGAGAGAATTCCCTGTTGACTTGAGCAGCCTTTCAGGCAGCCCCATGGCTAATCACTGAAGCTGGCACTCAGGCAGTCAGACACCTCCAGGCCCTCACAGGCTCCTGCACAAGCTGCTGCACACTCCAGGCTGTCAGCAGGAGCTGGATGGGAGGCTCTGCCCTGTCTGCTGGTGCTGGAATGGTGGAGCTGCAGGGAGCTGGGGTGATGGAGCTGCAGGGAGCTGGGATGATGGAGCTGCAGGGAGCTGGGATGATGGAGCTGCAGGGAGCTGGGATGATGGAGCTGCAGGGAGCTGGGATGGTGGAGCTGCAGGGAGCTGGGATGGTGGAGCTGCAGGGAGCTGGGATGGTGGAGCTGCTGCCTGCCTCACTCATCTGCCAGGGCAAGGACAGTGGTCGTGGCTGGGATGTTCATCTGGAATGCTTTGGGGGAAAGAGGAAGATGCAAGAGGTCTGTGGGTGGATTTTTACCATCTCTCTCTCTCCTGTGGTCCCTTCAGCTTCTAGTTCCCTGTAGGACATTGTGCATGAGAGGCAATTTGGGCTCTTGGCTGCTCTTGAGGGACAGAACTTCACCTGACAATGGCAGGAGCTCTCCTGCCTCTGCAGACAAGAGCTGTAGGTCAGCATCTTCCATTCTCAGAACAAAATTTAATCTGTGAAGATCAGACATGGGAATATGCCAAGAGAACTCTCCAGGGTTGCAGAGGACCAAAGGTAGCTGTTTAGAGTGGTCTGGAAGTCCTCCTGCCTTATCTCTAATCATGAAAGAGACATTAAACTGCATCTTAATTATAATTCTTTTTCTACAGGAGGATGGAACTCCCCTGATGAGCTGTGCTAGCTCTGGCTCTGAATGCCCAGGAGGAACTTCCCTGTGACTCTGTCAGCCTTGCTTGCATACTGGAACTAAACAGAGCTCTTCTTTTCCAGTCCTGGTGTGATATAGAGGGTTCAGCATTCCTACAGTGCTGCTTCTGTATGAAAAACTCATTATGGGTTTCCAGAAGAAGGCAAGCACTGTGATTTTCAGGAGGTGTAATTACATTTGGAGCTGAAAGGCAACATTTGACCTTCCTAACAGGCTGGGCAGAGTGTGTAATGGCTACTTGGGCTTTAATGGTCTTGAAGGGCTGAGCAAAGGTGGGCTTTAAACAGGGACCCTATTTAGTCATTGCTCCAAGGGTGTATTTAACACTGCCCCATGCATGCCCCTGCCTGCCCCTGGGTAAACATCTGCAGCACAAGGGAGGGTTGGAAGGCAGCAGTGGGAGATGCTGAGCTCCCCAGACAGACCCCTCTGGATGGCTCTGCAGGGAAATCCATCCCCACAAGGACGAGCTCCTGAGCTCCGAACCAAAACCCCAAAGAGCAATGAGGTCTCCCCTCTGCCTCCTCTCCTCCAGACCTCCCCCAGGTCCTGCCATGGCAGTGGATGGGAAGGGAGGGAGATGATCTTAAGGAGGCTGCCATCAGCCTTTGTGGGATCCATTTGTGTGCTCACTGTGCAGCAAGGTGACTGTGGGACTGCTCTGCTGCCTGTACAGGTGGAGAGGCTGCTGCAGCTTTCTGGCACAAAACTGCAGGCCAAGGGTATCACAAATGCTCTGTGTCAAAGCTCTGCCCTAGGCAGCACTCTGCACACTCCCCTGTGTTGGTAACTGGAAGCTGAACAGCTCAGTGTTCATTTTTGTCCCCTTTACTGCTGAAGCAATGAGCAATGCCCAATATTATTTATTTAACACCTCTCTGGAATGTTAAGAAGGCAGCAACAATCAGAGGCTTGAACTCAACTAAAATCAGCAAACCTTCCACACTGGAAGTGCAGGCACGTGGAGGGGAACTGTCTGGCTGCCACCTGCCACTTGGCCACTTGGCATCTCTTTCACTGTCAAGTGTCACTGGCTGGAAATTAATCAGGGCTGTAATGCATGTTTGAGTGGAAGCAGCATCAGGAGCCTCAGACAGATGTGTGAATGCTGCTGGCAGGCTGAGCTCTCGTGGGGGGACACAGAGCCACAGAATGGGTTGGGTTGGAAGGGAGCTCTGGAGGACTTTGGGTGAAGCTCAGCTCTGAGTGTGGTGTGTGGCCATGCACAGCTGCAGCTCCTCACTCACTGGACCCTCACCAGCACCCTGCACATGGAATCATGAAACTGCTTGGGTTGGAAAGGCCTTCCAAGATCATCCAGGCCACCTAGCAGCCCAGCACCACCAAGGCCACCAAAACATGGCCCCAGGAACCACCTCCACACATTTCTTGGACACCCCCAGGGATGCTGACAGAATTCCTCTGTGCTTCCCAGAGGTGAGGCTGGAGGCAAAGCTCCTCCCCTGCAGGCTCTGGTACATCACCCACAAGTCATATGTGTGTGCCTTAATTTGTAGCCTTGCTTAAATTATCTGGAGTCCTTCAAAAGGGAAAAAAAAAATCAATTTGCCTTTGGCAGCTGTCTCCACAATGCCTGCCAATCACCAGAGTATCTTGGCTATTTTTAAGGCTCCTGAAATCAGTCTGCATTAAGGCAATAGCTGTGTTTGGATTTAAGCCCAGGACTCTATCAATATAAAATGATTTGTTGCAAGTTTAAAGATTCTTCATCCCTATTCTCTCTCTTTCCATTTACATTTTAAGCTTTCATCAAAATGTGGATCAACAGCACTAATAGAGCCTTTTTTTCCTCCAGCCTGCTTCATGCTTTCCACAAATACCTCAGCCTGTGTGTTCTTAACCTCTCTCTGATGCCAGATCTTCTTCCTCCTATTCAACAGACACAAACTGGGGCCCAGAAAGTTCCACCTGAACATGAAGAAAAACTTTACCTTGAGGGTGCTGGAGCCCTGGAGCAGGCTGCCCAGGGCTGTGGTGCAGTCGTTCAAACCCACCTGGATGTGTTCCTGTGTGACCTCCTCTGGGTGACCCTGCTCTGGCAGGGGGGTTGGACTCGATGCTCTCCAGAGGTCCCTTCCAACCCCCACCATTCTGTGAGATGTTCTCTCTGGGTGAGGGAGTGCCTGAAAAACAAAAAAAAATCTTTTTGGGTTTTGCCTGTCCCATCCCCACAGCTGCACCAGCTATAGAATCACAGAGTCACAGAATCACAGAACGTCAGGGGCTGCAAGGGACCTTGAAAGCTCATCTGGTCCAGCCCCCTGCCAGAGCAGGATCACCCAGAGCAGCATCACCCAGGCAGTTCCTGAGTATCTCCAGAGATGGAGATTCCACAACCTCCACAATCAGGTCAGCCCTTAGGCTCCTCCTCTCCAAGCCCCAGGCCCCAGCTCCCTCAGGCTCTCCTCACAAGGAAGATGTTCAACTTCCTTAATCATTTTTGTGGCTCAGAGCAAAAATTCCTGTTTGCTTTGCAGCTCTGCTCTGCCTTCAAGCCAGGCTGCAGCAGCATTAACACCCCTGGGGATGAGAATTTGTTAATTATTACTCATCATTTAATCCTGTAGCATTTCGTCATTTCATGAGATGCCCAATTTGTGTCATTTCTCTCCCTCCTCTGTGAAAGCCTCTTCAGGCTCTATCACTATTTTCACCTGTGGCTTAGCATTTTGAGCTCATTAGTTTATCTCAGTAGCAGGCAAATCTGGCTGGAGCCTTTCCATCAAACCCATTTGGTGATGAGGCAGGCAGCAGCCTCCTGCCTAATGCTTCAAAACAGGAGCCATAAATTTGGAAGTAAACTTCCAGTGCCCCTCTAAATAGAGAAGTAATTTTTTTAGCATCACCCTGACCTGTGTAGGTAGCAGGAGCTGTGGTGGGAAGGTGAATGCTGGGATGTGATCCAGAGAGAGTGGTTTTGCTTGACAGAGGCTGAAGATGAGCCAGGATGTGTCAGGGGACCAAAGAGGATTGGATCAGCAATGGTGTGGGCAGCAGGAGCAGGGCAGAGGCTGCCCCCCTGGACTGGGCAATGCTGAGGCCACTGCTCGAGTGCTGGGGACAGCTTTGGGCTCCTCACTCCAAGAAGGACATTGGGGAGCTGAAGCAGGTCCAGATAAGGGCAGCAAAGGTGGGGAAGGGTCTGGAGAACAGGGCTGGGGAGGAGCAGCTGAGGGGGCTGGGGGTGTGCAGCCTGGAGAAGAGGAGGCTAAAGAGAGACCTCATTGCACTCTGCAGCTCCCTGAGAGCAGGCTGGAGCCAGGTAGGGTTGGGCTCTTCTACCTAGCATCAGGTGATAGAAGGAGAGGAAATGACCCAGAGCTGCACCAGGATGCAGCCAGGTGACTCCACCACCTCCCTGGGCATCTCCAGAGCCTGAGCTGAATGGAGGCAGCAGAGTGGTGGGAGTCATCTGAGGATCATTTCCAGCCCATGTGTATAGTGAGGCAGATGTGAATGGGAAGGGCAGAAAAGGGAGATCCAGAAGATGAAGTGCAACAACTCCAGGAGCAGCTGAACCTCAAGGGCTGGCACTGCTCTTGGTGGGGAAGCTGAGGTCTGTGTCCAGCTGCAGTGAGGATCTCTGCAACCCATCTCTCCCCCTGCTATCCTTTACCAGCACCCAGGAGGAAGGTTATGAATTCCTCAGTGAGGCTCTCTGGATAGAAGGCTCAAGGAAGAAGATTCACTAGAAGCAGTCTGCAGGTTTGTAAGGCAGAAATTATTGTCCCCTGGCCCTGGAGATCAAATCCCCAAGGCACAGTGACTGTGGGGAGCCTCTGGAGCTGCTTCTGAAGGCAGCAGTGTGAGTTTTGGTGGCTCTGCCTGTACCTGTTTTGCTGATTATTCTGCCTAGGTTTATTCCTCTGATGCTTTCCCATCTGCTGGCTGAAGCTGTGCATTTTTCAGAGGAGCTGATCCCTTTTACTGCTCACAATTGGTTACCTCACTCACGGCCAGGAGCAGCTCATCTTTAAAGGTCTGCTTTACTCAGAGCTGTTGCTGATGCCAGCTGACACATGCTGTGCTCTGCCACTCCTGCATTTGGATATTCTGAAAGGATTCATGTGGAAGTGGAGCCCTGGTGCAGTGCCAGGTAAGCTGAAAATCTCCTCTCTGGTTCTGTATTTCAGACCTGTGACCACACCACTGAGAGATGGAAAGTTCCTGTGCCAGGACAAGGGGAGATGGACACAAACTGGAACCCAGGAGGGAGGAGAAACTTCTTTGGTGTGAGGGTGCTGGAGGCCTGGAGCAGGCTGCCCAGAGAGGTTGTGGAGTCTCCTTCCCTGGAGACTTTGGAGCCCCACCTGGATGTGCTCCTGGGTGCCCCTGCTCAATCCCTGCCAGCCCCTACCCTTCTGTGACTCTCTGGTTCCATGGTTCTGCTCCAGGTGCACCTGGCACTGGGCAGAGACTTGGATACAAACAGCCCTGGGATCTTCCTCTAACTCTGCCATCATCAGGCTCTGGGTTAAGCACATTCTGCTGACTGACCCCAGGCGTTGCTGTCTTACTCACTGCAGCATGATCCTGCCTGCTCCACGCCAGAGCTGTGCCTGACGTGAGCACAGAGCTCTTTGATTTCAGCCTGGGGCTCTGCTCTAGCATCAATATTTAATAGTGGTGTAAAGAGGACAGTGCAAAGGTGAGCAAAAGGGTGGATGCTCTGGCAAGCTTAAGTAGAAGGTCAGGCAGGAGATGACAGAAATGAGGCTCTTCAGTTTGACTTTTTCTTTGTTTTTCACATTCACAAACCTCCCACAGTGGCTCCCCCTCCTCTGCTCACGGCAGCCCAAGTGCAAGGAGTGTTCTAATCAAACTGCATCCTGCATTTGGCAGCTCTGGATCACATTAACCTGGTCCCTTAGCTCCGAGCACTTCTCCCTCTCCTCCTCGGAGGTGCCAGTCCTTAGGGCTCCTGCCAAAGCCTCTTGCTGGGAGGCAGCTGCAGGACTGGAGCCAACACACTCACACTGCCACCCAGACAACAGCTCCACAGCCAATTCCTTCAGGGCCCAATTATTTGCCACAAGATTGAAGAACAGGGATAAGTCTCTGACTTCAGACACTTCCTAGCCCACTCCAGTACTTTTTTTCCCCTACTGTACTTCAAATAGTAAAAAAATGAAGAAAAGCCAAAGCCAAAGCCCAGCCCTAACCCCAGCTCCCTGTTAATGCAAGGGGAATGAATGGATGCTGCTGGATTGGAGGTTCTTTAACATTCCAAGAGGCAGCTCTGATATTCATGCAATCACCCTGATTGTTGTGCACATGATTTGCTAAGAGCTGCTGTGTGTTGGCTGGGATTGGTAAAAGAGCAGCACTGCCTCCCCAGATCACATTTGCCTTTTCAGACCAGTAAATATTTGAGTGCCTGCAATTAGGGCTGCTGTCAGAAGGTGACCCCACAGGAGCCTGCACTGGGAGGTTATTTAGGAAGTGTTCACAACTGTCTCAAAAATCAAGCAGGGGCTGGACTTGATCTTCAGCAAGTGCTGAACTCAAGGACCAGCTTCTTGTAAACTCCCCAGCTGGAAGCTCACCGAGCACAGAGAATCACAGAGCCATGGAGGCTGGGAGAGCTCTCCAAGATCATTCACTCCTGTGCTTTGTGTTCATAGAATCATAGAACTGTTTGGGCTGGAAAAGCTCTCCAAGATCCAACCAGCAACCCAGCACCACCATGGGCACTAAACCCTGTCCCCAAGTGCCACAGCCACAACTCTCTTGATCACCTCCCATGGTGTCACCTCCCCAGTGCCCCCTCCAGGAGGATGATCACTTCCCTGCTCCTGCTGCCCACACCATTGCTGATCCAGGCCAGGCTGCTGGTGCCCTTCTTGGCCCCCTGGGCACAGCCTGGCTCATCTTCAGCCACTGTCAACCAGCACCCCCAGGGCTCTCTTCCCTGGGCAGTTTCCAGCCAGTCTGCCCCAAGCTTGGAGTACTGCTGGGGCTGTGGCACCCACCTGTTGCTGCCTTGTGCAAGGAAGGGAGGGCACAACAGCTGAAACACCACAGGCTGGCACCTGCAACGTGCAGCACAGCCCAGGGGCTCCATCCCACCCTGCCTCTGCCCCGCTGGCAGGCACTGGCACAGCCACTCAGCCTCTGTGCTCATTTCTCTGATTATTTCTCTTGTTGACACTGCCATGGAGGGAGCAACTCCCCCACCAGCAGGACCTGCACCAGGTAATGGTGGTGAAAGCAGTGCAGGAGGAGCAGGTCTGAGGTACCTGCAGTGCCAGCTGCAGTGCCAGCTGCTGTGCCACCCTTATGTAAGTGCCTGGCCAATGCCCTCACAAGCTCTGCCTCCACCTCTGTCGGCTCTGATCATGGCCTCCAGAAGATGCCTTTTATGCAAAGCCTCAAGTGGAAGAAGCAAGTCGGTGCTGCAGGTGGCTTTTGGCTAAGAGCTGCTGCTGTGAGGACATCTCCAGTGGCAGTGACTGGGCAGGACAGGCAGGGACTCATCTGTCACATCTCAGAGCAGCAGCTGCACGCAGCGCCCGCGGCCACGGCGCCAGGGCTGGGCTGAGCTGTTGCTGTTGTTGTTGCTTGCCTCATGCTAATTCATTCCACTGTACCAGAATGTTTCAGGGGCTCATCTGTTATTATTAATATTAATAATCTGAAGCACTTTCATCCAAAGAACTCCAGGCACTTTACAAACATTAATTAAGCTTCACAACACCCCCAGGGGTAAGTAAACTTTTGAGATCTCTTGAAAAGGTCAGGAAGGGCTTGGTTGAAAGCAGCAGCTCTGGCTGCACTCAAAGGGAACAGCAGACAGGAGTTCAAGTGCCAGCCTCAGCCCAGGTGTTCTGCTCAGAGAAGCGACTCAGGACCTCTGTGCCTCAGCCCCCAGCTGCAGAGGATGGCTCAAAGTGGAGGCTTAGCTCTCGGGACCTGCTCGCAGACCCTCAGGGGGAAGAGGCAGGCACTGGGCTCCCAAAGCCACTGCTGGGTGTCTGCACAGCACTGTCTGCCCTGTCCCTCTTAAACCATGGCCTTGAAGTGCCCCACAGATCCCAGGGCAGCCTACACTTGCCCAGGTGTAGCAAAACAGGACCCAAAGGCAGTGAGAACAGAGCTCTTCACTCCCTGAAGTTCCTCACACTGACACCCAAGGGTGGCTGCTGCAGGGGGAGCCTCTCCCAGAGCCTGCCTGCAGCCAAGGAATGGGTTGCAAGTTGTGTCCCAGCGACTGAAGGGAACTTCTGCCAGACCTGCAGAGACCAGCAGCAGCAGCAGGCTGCTGCCAGTGACCCTCCAGTGCCCCGAGGAAAGACAAAGCCTCCTCTGACACCAGGGGGGTCCTCAGCTCTTCCAGCTCCCCTCCCAGAAGCCTTCTCCCCATTAGGCTTTGCCTTTGTGGGTTTCCTTCCATGGCTCTCCCAAAGCAAGCAGCAGGATTTCAGGGAAAGAGATTTCACTTTTGATGGGCAGGACTCGGGGCAGAGGGCGATGGGCAGGGAGAGAAGGACTGAGGTAAGTGCATGCTAAGTGCTGGAGGATCCATTAGGGGAGGGAACACTGAATCACTGCAAAGAACTTATTAATATTTCCTTATTCCAGGAAAAACCTCTGCTGGCCAGAATGGGAGAGAGCACATGGGGCAGATAATTAAGCCACAAGCCTGGGGAAGCTGCAGCAGTGAACTGCAGACTTCTGGAGCTGATATGAGACGAAAAAGCTCAATGAAGGAACATTTACCAGAGAATCACAGAATGGTTCTGTGATTGGAAGGGATCTTAGGGGTCAGGGATTGGCACAGGCTGCCCAGGGAGGTGCTGGAGGTATTTCTCACTTCAAGAGACACTCTGGGAAATGAAACAAATTAAGTCATTTTCTTAACCTCATGGCTCCCAGAAGGCACAAACAGCAGTCCCATACTTTTGCCATCAAGATGATAGCAGCAATCTTCAGGCCTGTGTGAGTCCACAAACATTCACCTGGCAGAGTCCTTATAAGCCACAATAAAAAGATAAGCTGAGAGCAAATTCCACTTCCCTGGTAGTGTTTCTGCTCAGAGCTGTTTCTGAGACAACATAAACAGGAGCTGCCTACTTAAGCCTCTCTCAGTACGTGGCAAATTCTGGCTCTTGGCAGGGTTCTTCTTGGAAGCAACAGGTTGTGGGGGGGGGGGCGTACAGAAGCTCTTCTCTGCCTTCTCCAAAGGCTGAATCTCTGCCCCCAAGACAGGAGGTCACCTTTGGCTCTCCAGTCAGCACCCAGAGGCATTGAGCTCAAGGAATGTGTCTATAGGGGTGGCAGTGCTCACCCTCCCGTGCTACACATCCCTGCTGAGAGCAGGCAGCTGCTGAGAGCAGGCAGCTTGGTCCAGGTGCCCTTTAAAGCTCCCTCCCAGCCAAACCACTCCGTGTCAAGCAGCCCTGCGTGGGGACATCTTTACTCAGCAGCTTTGATGCTGCCTCTGCAGTTCATTCCCAGGCAAGTCACATCCCTGCTCTGTGCCTCACTTTTACATCTCTGCAAAATGGGAGATGATACAATTTTCCTTAAGTGGTTTGTCGATGACCAAAGCCCATAAGGAGGCATCACTCACTCCCACTAAAGGAGTCCAGATAAGCACCTGAGAAGCAGCTGCAGAAGATCTTTGCATTCTGCTGCTCACCTAAGGCAGCCTGCACAGGCAGGATGTGTCAGCTCAGCCCAGCTTCAAGGATGCACAACCTGTGCATTTTAATTGTGCTCCTCTGCCAGCCTGCATTCTGCCTCCTCTCATCACTGGGAGAGGACAGCTCATTCCACAGCCTCTAATAAAAAGCTCTTTGCTTTCCACTGATATGTTTAGCAAACACATAAAAAGGTGAGATCCATGACAGACACAGATCTTAATAAAGACTTAATACTGAAACAAAGCAAAAAGCATCAACCCATCCTAAGGCCTAAGTGCCAGTGACAGTCACTATTGCCTCTTATGTCTCAACCTGCTCTGGGTGCATCTGCATCTTGTAGGGCAGTGTAATTCCATTTTATCTGCTGCTCTCAATAGCTTTCCCATCCCTGCATTATTTACTGATTGCAGGAAATATTGCACTATTGCCTGCTCCATTATGCCTCCTTCATGGCCAAGAGGAGAAAACTTTCTCAGGAAAGAAGGAGAAAGTGGGGGGGGGGGGGAAAGAGGGCAGAAAAAGGAGCCAAAGCACAGAGGCTGTAAGAGCTGAGTGCCTGGACACAGCTATTGCCCCAGCTGGGCTGGGTGCTCCTTCCCCCTTCCTGCTGCAGTGCTGCACAGGGAGGGCCAAGGTGTCCTCAGCCATTGCAGACCTCTACCAAGGCATCTAAGAACACTTCCCTGTGGGAAGCTGGCACCAGAGCACGAGCTGAGAGTCCTGCAGAGAGGGTGAAGCATTTGGCACAGTCCAGAGAGCTGAGCCTCTGCTTACAGAAAGGAGGCAGAGCAGCAGAGTCCATCTCCCACTGCTGCCCCACCAAAGCCAACCTCTCCATGTCCCACTGCCACCTGCAGCAGACTGCCAGCTCCACCTTCTCCCTCCTCCCATCCTTTTGAGTAACATTTGGGGACTGGGAATAATCTGAGGGTAAATGATCCACCTAAAGACCCTCCCAAAGTCCGTGGCAGAGAGGAGATGTCTGCCTGCATCCACCCAGATCACAGCAGCACAGACCCACAGAATGGGCTGGAAGGGACCCTGCAGATCATCCAGCTCCAAGCCAGAGAAAACCAAACAAGTCCAAGTTCTGTTCATGCTTAAGCTCACTTTGGGGGTGAAAGGGAGTGGAAAGCAGAAGGCTGAAGGGCAGGGCAGGGCAGCTGAGGTTTGTTGCTATTTATTAATGTGCTTTGTGTGTGGCCATTTTCCTGCTGCAGCCTTGGTGCTGTCGCAGGGCAGCCTGCTACAGGATGTGCTCCTCTTGGACTGGTTTCCTTCCTCCTTCTCCTCTTTGGAGGAAGAACCAACAAATGAGTCAGATGATCAATTCTGTAATTTGCAGTTGCCAAGCAGCTTTGAAGGCAATTTAGTGATTTGGATACTTATTTCCTCTCTGTACTGATGGCAGGAGATGATATAAGGATATTGAGTCTTAATAATCTGCTCATTGCCCTGATCAAACCAAGGGGAGGAGAATCAGCAGGACTTTGGGGATGCTCATTTGGGTTTTGTCAGAGTCTGTTTGCCTGTTGGGCTTTGTCTTTGCACCCATTCCAGAAAGCTCTGGAAAAGAAAGGCCCTTTTGAAGAACTGCAGAGTGGTGGGGGCTGGAGGAGGCCTCTGGAGATCACCCACAGCAACCTCCCTGCCAACACAGGCTGCCCTCTGCCCATCTACAGGTACATCAGGAGGTGGAAGAGACACTGATCATAATGCTCAGGTTCAGCAAGGGAAAAGAATTGCAACCATTGTCCTTCAGAGGCCAAGCACCTCCTAGGCACTGCAGCCCTGGGCACTGCACCTCCTGCAGCTGAAGCACAGCTCCAGGCCATTTCCCCTCCTTCCATCACCTGGCAGCAGGGACAAACAATTCTCCTGCAGCTCTGGAAGCCACAACCAGCACTAAGCCCAACTTTAACTGAGCTCAGATCAGAAGAGGCTGTGGACAGAGCCACTCTGCACCATCAGGGACTCCTCCTTCCAAGCCTTGTCCCCTGGGGCCATGGTGGTGCTGGGCTGAAGGCTGCACTGTTCTGCTGGGCTCTCTTCAAGGTCTCCCAGCCCCTCAGACAGTGTAGAGCAGGCACTCTCCAGCACACCACTGATGCCTGCTTCCCAAAGCCCCTGTGTGGCTGCAAGGCTGCAGGAGAAGCAGTGTTGACAGAACTAATGGCTGGAGAACAGATGGTGAGGAGAAGTTAATTGATCTGCTGGGGCACCTCGGTTGGCCTTGTGCAGGGGAATATGCAAAGATCCATAATGAACTTCCCTCAGAGATGGAGCAGGCTCTGTCCCACAGAGTCCACTGTGTGCTTTGCATGATGCTCATCCAAACCCCAGCCTAACGACTTCTCCTGCCCAGCTTAGAAACCTTAACCCCTTAAAATGACAACGAAAAAAGATATTGCAAAGCTTTTCCTTTCTGTTTCCTTCTGCCCCCCTCGGCAGTGACTCCACCACCCCCACACTGCAGGACCAGACTGAGAGGAACCTTTTGCACTGATGAAATCATCAAGGTTCTATAGAACCTCGCTCTACAGAAGTGACCTTTGGACTGGCACAGCAAAAGCCTTTCCAGTGGCCCTGCACAGATCAGAGACTGAGGCTGAGACTGCAGAGCAGGGACTGAAGGCAGCCCCAGCAGCAGGCAAGCCCCCGAGCTCCTGCTGCTGTCCTCTGCTGGCTCCGAGGAGCAGGGCTGCAGGAGGCAGCACCTCTGGAACGTCCAGAGGCACTTTGAGGCTCCTGGGCAAAAGCAAACTTTGTCCCAGCTGCTCCCCTGCAGCCAGCCCTCAGCACCACCAGCTCCTGCCTCAAGCCTTTGGCCATTCCTGCACCTTTCAGGCCCCAACCTTCCTCTGGCCTCCTGCATAATGCAGGCAACACAATTTCATCTGGTAACTTCTGCAGCTAACTGCCCCATTTATTTTTTAATGCCACCATATATATTTCATCCCAGCTGTCACTCAGGTCCTCAGAGCTGGGAAAACAAAGACAAACACTACAGAGGAGTTTGTGATTCTCTTACTCGCAGGATTTCCACTCTGCACTCATTGGTTTTGGCAGAGCTACTGTTGGGATTTTTTCTTCTTCTCCTTGGTTATAAATAATCCATGAAGACTTTTAATTAGAGCAGCAAGTTTGTTGGCTGAGACAAAAGGAATTGGATTCCCCCTTACCACTTGGGCTCCGTTCCTCTGGATGGACTTTACACCAGCTCAGAAGCATCAACTCTTTGCACGAGTAGAGCAGGACATTTCTGGTGGCATCAGAAGTGCAGCTGAGCTCACCAACAGGAGCAAATCACAGTCTGAAGGCAAAACACACATTTGATCTGCTTCCCTCCCTTTAATTAGCAAGAGATGAATCAGCAACTGAAGGCAAATGTTCAGCCTGCAGTGGTCTGGTTCAAACTGATCCTGTCAAATGCTTCCTTCAACAGGAGTTTGCTTGCCCAGAAGGCACTGGGGGCTCACTGAGCCACAAGCAAAGCAAAAGGAACTCCGTGAGAAAAGAAGACACTGAGGGTGCTGAAGTGGTCCAGAGAAGGATGAGGAAGCTGGGGAAGGGTCTGGAGAACAGGGCTGGGGAGGGGCAGCTGAGGGAGCTGGGAGGGTGCAGCCTGCAGGAGGCTGAGAGAGACTTCTCCCTCTACAGCTCCCTGGAAGGAGGCTGCAGCCAGGTGGGACTTGGCCTCTTCTCCCAAGTGACAGGATGAGAGCAAATGGCCTGAAATTGTACCAGGGCTCCCCTGGCTGGGCTTAGATTGGACATTAGGAGAAACTTCTTCACTGGAAGGGTTCTCAAAGCCTGGCCCAGGCTGCCCAGGGAGGTGGCTGAATGCCCACCCCTGCAGAGGGATGTGGTGCTGAGGGCCATGGCTTAGCCCCAGCCTAGGACCAAGCTCTGGGGATGTGCTCTTCCCATTTCTCAGCTTCCTATATTTTATGTAACTATTTTCCACCATCACAAAGAGACAGTTTGGCTGTTGTTATTTTTTCCTCTTCCTTTCATCAAAGATCTTCATGCCCTGAAGAAACAACAATGAGGGGAATGTGGCAAAGGCACATTTGAAAGGCTTTCTCTCCCTCTCAGACAATTGCAATACACAAATTTATGGCTCAGCTCTCTTTATTCCCTACAATGCCTCCCAGTTCCAAGACGTGCTCAGCTTTCCAGCCTGATGATCTCCCAGCAGTTCAGGCCCCAACTGTTTCCACTGTGGCAATCCAGCTGCAAAAACACTGCAGAAGCTCCAATGGAAGGTTCCAAAAGGTAAGAGCGTGCCAGGTCTGACCAAGAGGACAACTCCCACAGCCCTGAGCCACCTTCAGCTGAGCTCCCTGGCCCACAGGGACCTAAGAGCACTGCTTGGTGCTTTACTGCTCTGCTGTGCACTGGCCCAGGGCACAAAAATGTGGTTTGGAGTTGGTATTTCATATGCAAATGTGTGGTGGCTTTCTGCATCACTGGCAGAAGGAAGGGAAGAGAAGCAGCTGCTGAGGAGACAGCAACTCATCTCATCTCATCTCATCTCATCTCATCTCATGTCACTTATTCATGAGCAACTGGATGGAAAATAGATGGGGCCCACTGCAGGCAGCCAGGTGAGGAGGAGGGTGAGGGATTGCTCCTGTAGTCCAAAACCTCAGCTTCACTTTGCTACCTGGGGGCAGTCTGAAGAGAGCCATGTAAGACCCTGACCTTGGGTTTGTGCTGGCAAAACTGAGAATCACAATCACCACAAAAGCCATTTTCCATGGCACCAAATTGCTTCCCTCCATGGAAAAACTAAGCACAGAACCAGAGAGCTGTTGGGCTTGGAAGAGACCTTTGACAGCATCAAGTCCAACCTCTCACCCAGAGCTCACAGCCCCAACACTGCACTGCATCTTGTCCCTCAGCAAAGCAAAGCTGCAGCAAAGTGAAGTTTCCAATGTTCTTGAAGTGTTTCCTGATGTGCAAAGATGATGTGACTGGAGTAGGTCAACTCCAGTAATTAAAGACTGAAACAGCCTGAGCCATTTGTTACCCAAAGTGACTCATCTATAATAGACATCTTCAGATCCATAATTACTTAACACACGTGGACAGCTTTGCAGAAGGTGATCATTTTAAAGAAGAGAAATGAGCAAGGTTGTCAATGCCAATGCTCCTCTGCACCACCCCAGCAGGGCAAAACCCATCTGAAACACAGCTCAGCTTCAGCAGAGACTTCTTTGGTGTGAGGGTGCTGGAGCCCTGGAGCAGGCTGCACAGACAGGTTGTGGAGTCTCCTTCCCTGGAGACACTCCAAACTCACCTGCACTCACTCGTTCCTGTGCAGCCTGCTCTAGGTGACCCTTCTCCAGCAGGGGCTGGACTGGATGATCTCCAGAGGTCCCTCCCAAGGCCTGCCATTCTGTGAGGATCTTGCACCCATTCTGCAAGCCCCAGGGTAAACTCAGGAGCAGGTGCAGAGAGCACAGGATCAAGGGTCACAGGATGTCAGGAGCTGAAAGGAACCCATTGAGTCCTACCACATCTCCAAAGTGGTGTCCCTGATGTGCTCTGCAACAGAGCCACAGATGTGCTGACCCAGCCCTGCAACTGCAGCCAGTTTTGATGCTCAGCTCTGTGAGCCCAATTTGATCTCCTGACCCACAGGCTGAAACTCCAACTCTGCAGCTGGCTCCTGCAGTGCTGAGGTTGTGGGATGCAGAGGATGCTCTCTGCTGCAGCAGGGCAGTCAGCAGCACTAACCCTGGCTGACCACCAACCTCCCTCCCCTTGCTCAGGAAAGGAAACTGCTCTGTCCCTGCAAAATATGGGAGCAGAAATAAGGGAGAGGACACTGCAATAAGGGAGAGGACACTGCAACTGACCCCGGGTTGGCAGCAGAGCAAAACAAGAGATGAAACCAATGCCAAGCTGTGAAAGGGCAGAAGGTGACAGTGGCCCCTCAGGGGACAGTATTGTCACCTACTCAGCCTCCTCCTAAAATTAAAAAACCTAAAGACATTTAAGTTCCCATCAAAGATGAAATTAGGACTTGACCTAATGTCTGTTGTTTCCACTCTCATATTGCTTACAGGTGAGAGGGACCAGACATGGTCAGGGAAAAAAATTCCATCCCTGTGGCTCTTCATAGTCTGCAGACAAACAAAATGAGTACAGAGAATAAAAAAACAAACCCACAAACCAAGAATGCTGTGAGAGGAGAGAACCAAAACCCCCACACCAGACCAGCACCAGCACTGAGGGCTGAATTCTGACCCCAAGCCTGTTCTGGTACTTCAGCCTCTGTTTGTCCAGCACACTGGGCTGGCAGAGGACTCCTGTCTGCAGTTTCACTCTCTCCAGAGAGCTAAGAAGCATTTGACAGTGAAGCACACAGCCAAACACCTCTCCTTGTTCCAGAGTTCTCTCAGTGATCCACCCCAGGCAAAGAAAATCATTTGGCTTTACAACGACTTCTGCTGTAAGTCAAGGGCTAATAAAAGGCTTCCTCGGATTGCTCCTCAGCACAGCCTGACCTGATGCTTTCCTCAGCACTCTGAATGTTTTACTCACAGGTACAAGTGTTACTACAGCCCCACAGAGGCAGCCCCCTCCTGGCAGCTATGGAGTGAAGAGCAGGAGAGCAGAGCAGCAGCAGAGGCATCACCTTGGCTGTCAGGATGCCATGGCTGCTGTGCTGGGCAAGGAGGGATGCACACTGAACAGCCTCCAGCAAAACAAGGCTCAGCCCACACTGCCTGTGGGGCTAAGGTGCAAGCAGTCACTTGCAGCTACTCTTAGTGGGCACCACTCTGGTGCCTCCCCCTTACACACTCCTTTTCACCAGGCTCTGGCAGCTTTGGCCAAGGAGCACTCTCCAGCAGCCACAACAGTGCAGTCCTGGCTGCAGGTACCAGCCCTGCCCTAACTCCTCCTCTAAAGCACATCCCCAGCCTGGCTCTTCCTGACAGGCTGCAGTGCTGGTGCAGTGTCAATTACCTTTGCTGGCAGGATTCATTGTGTGATCCTTTCCTGATGAGCTTGTAATGAATTAAAGAAACAATTCCAACTCTCCATAAAAGAGAGAGCAAGTTTCTCATAAAGTGAGAGCACATTATTTCAGGAGGAAAAAAAAAAAAAAGTACAATTTAATCTCCCAAATTAGCATAACTTTCCTATTATTCCAGAGGCTGCTTGATTGAATTAGGCTCTATCACTTTAAAAAGAATGAGACACGAATTCAAAAGGAAAAAGAGCTGAAAAGTGAGACTCCAGGAATAAAAACCTTGCAGTGGGAAAAGCTCACAGCACTGCCTGCAGCCAGCCCACGGTGCCAGGGCAGGAGCCAGCCCATAGGGCAGGGAGAAGTCATCAGCTCTGTGCTCACCCAGAGGTGGTGCTGGGCAGCTGGCACTGGGGAGGCTTCCTGCCCTAACAAGGACCCACAGACTGCCTGGAGCATCCCTGCCTGGGCTGTCCCTTGTGAGAGGCTTGGGATGAGTCTCTCCAGTCCCACTCTCAATGCAGGAGGAGCAGACAGACTGCTGGCTTGAGCTCAGGCTTCCAGCAAGAGCTTTCTCCAGCTCAGGATTGACAAATACTTGGTAAGTGCTGCAGGGGAACAAAGCAGACTCACAAAAGTGTTCTGGATGGAAATGATCATTTGGTCCAACCACCCACCCAGCACTATGGACACTGCACCATGTCTACATGATGTCCAAACACCTCAAATCCTGGGGTCAGTTTGGGGCCCCTCACTCAAGGAAGAACAGTGAGGGGCTGGAGTGTGACCAGAGAAGGGCAAGGAATCAGGTAAAGGGTCTGGAGAACAGGGCTGAGGGAGCTGGGGGTGTGCAGCCTGGAGAAGAGGAGGCACAGAGGAGACCTTCTCCCTCTCTATGACTCCCTGAAAGGGGGTCAGAGCCAGGTGGGGGTTGCTCTCTTCTCCTAAGTCACTGTACAAGAAGAAATGGCCTCAAGTTGTGCCAGAGGAGGTTTGGGTTGGACATGAGGAACAATTTCTTCACTGCAAGGGTTGCCAAGCCTGGCACAGGCTGCCCAGGGAGGGGGCTGAGTCCCCATCCTTGGAGGGGTGAAGAAATTGCAGAGATGTGGTGCTGAGAGCCACAGGTTAGCACCAGCCTTGGCAGAGTCAGACAAAGACTGGACTGGATGATCCTCAAGTTCTCTTCCAGGCCAAACCATTCCATGGCTGCCTGCCTCACCCAGCAAGTCCAGAGCCCTCTGATGCACACAGTGACCCCTCTGCTCCCCAGGGCTGGGTAATGGAGAGAGCAGCTTCCATGGAGGCCATCTCCCAATTAGGAGCTGTGCTTCTCTGAACATAAAAGATCCACTAATTTTTGCTGATGTGATCATTATTGCAGAGGCTTAATTGGCCAGAACTGTCAATGGCAGTTAAATGCCTCCAGCTGGGGCTCTGGGAGCCTGGCTGCATGTTTTGTAAAGCATCCCCATTTGTTCAGGCACCCTCCCTGGCTGCAGCGGTGCCTGCTAACCTGAACTGCACTGCCTGGCAGCAGCTCAAACACCCAACGAGCAAATCTGTCATAATTGCAACCTTCCCAGGCCGCAATCAATTGTCTCATTTCCGTGGAGAGAAGTCAGGCTGCTGCGGGGGGCTCTGCTCAGCGCTCGCCACGGGAGGGTATTCAGATGGGAGCTGTAATTAGAGCTGCAGCGAAGCAGTCGAGATTTGAAAGGTTGAAAACATTTTCCTTCTGGGATGCTTCATCTGAGAGCTCTCTGGCTGGTGGCCAAGCCTGAGCTCCTCTGAGTTCAGTTGGGTGATTTCACCTCCAAAAGTTCTGCGGAAATGAACTAACAACCTCCAACCTGGGGAGGCAAAAGGCTGCCAGAGATGACTCAATTAGCAGCTCAGAAGGCTGCTGCAAAAGGCTGCCTCAAGAAACCTTGCCCAGCCTCACCAGGTCAACCTTGGTCTGGGAAGCAACAGGAGAGAGGAATCACTTCCACAAGGTTCCCTATCTCTGGAGTGCCAAATCCCAGGCCAGGCTCTGGGTTTGATGTTACCCAAACACAGGGAGGCACAAGCACAGAATCCTTAAGGATGGAAAAGACCTTGAGGATCATCAGGTCCAGCTCTAACCCATCCACTACAGAACCAAAATCACTCCCCAAGAGCATCACCCACCAAGGGTTAAAGAGCAGGGGGAGAGGCAGCAGGCAGAAAAGAGCTCAGCCAAGAGCACAGAGCAGAAGCCTGCCAGTGACAGATCCAGGGCAGCAGGACAGGAGGCAATGCACAGAAGGGAGGCCAAGGAGGTGCAGCCTCTCACCACAGCCCTGCCATGACTTCTTGTGCAACTTTCATCCGCCCCATCAGGGATCTACCTCCACAGACAGGATTTGATTTCATCTAAGTGCTAAATCCTTCCCCATCTGAATGGTGCCAGCCCAAGTGCAGCCTGGCAAACAGTGCTCTGAGGACTGTGCTGGCTGGAGGCTAACTGGAATGTTTTAATGAGAAAAATGAGATGCTAGGCTGGGAAAAGAAAACAAGGCTGAGGGCTGCTGCACTCAGAGGCTTGCTGAGACATTTAAAACAAGGATACAAACATGGGTAAGAGTCTTGCCTGGGTCTGTCTGAGTCTTTGGTGTCTGTGTCTCTCCCTGGCTTCCAGCTGGACCTGTGTAACCCAACTCATCATTCTGCTTCTAAGCCCCCTGGCTGATCCTTCCAACTCACCTTGTACATAAAGCAGGTTCTGGGATAAGAAAGAGGCATGGAAAGAAGGTGGAAGGGTGGTTGGGAGCCCCTCCTGGGCACTCTGATTCCTGGGAGGGGCAGTGTGCTTCTGTACTACCTTCAACTTGTACATTTGTGTACCTAGCTGTAAATGTTTGTGAGCTGTTGTAAATCTTTGTCTGTTGTGCTGAGCTGTGAATGCAAAGCTCCAGTCCTTAACTTCCATCTGGCTGAGCCTAGGCTGGGGGAATTCATTGTGTGGGGGGCAGGTGAGTCCCAGAGCAGCTGAGGGACCAGCAGCAGACTCTCCTTGCAGCCCTGGGACAGCAAAGCTCTCAGCAGCAGGACTCTTCCCTGAGCCTGTTCCCCCAGCCAAGGGCCTGTCTGCCACAGAAGGGCTCTCTGATACACTGCAGCCTGTGTCGTGGCCTTTCAGATCTCACCACTGGGTCAGAACCAACCCTGCCAGCACCTCCCTGCTCCCTACATGGCCCTATTTATATTCTGGCTTTTAAACAACATTTTATTATAAGCCAGTGCAGAAGAAAACACATCATTAGTGGAAGAGCTGGCACCAGGCTAAGAGAGAAAAATATAAAAGGGGGAAGCATCCAAAGAGCTGCAAAAGGAAATAAAACCACTCCATAAATCACTACGAGCCCAGGTGCCTTCATCCCAGTCTGGAAGAAAGCTGCACTCCATAAAACCTGACACTGTCAGCCAGAGCCTACAACAGACAGACAGCAAAAAAATTTAAATAATGAAATCTGGATGCTAAAGTTGCCCTTTACTTGGAGTCTGACAATGACAGCATCAAAATTAGGAACAAATCACTCAGCAGCCTCAGGGTCCTCAGCCTCTCCTCCCCAGGCAGTGCTGCAGTCCCCTCAGCATCCTCACAGCCCTCCCCTAGACCCCCTCCAGCAGATCCCTGTCCCTCTGAAACTGGACTCGAGTCCAACCATCAGCTCAAGGCCAGACCACGACCCAGAATACTCCTGACCACCCCCCGAGATGGAGGCTCCCTCCTCACAGGAGTCCCATGGAAAAGAGGAGGAGTGATGGGTCCAAGGTACTGCTGGGGAGGTTCCCACTGGAGACAACAGGAAAACAATCAGCTACAGGAATCAGCTCCCAGGGGAAGTGGTGGATTCCCCAGTGGTGGATTCCCCAGTGGTGGATTCCAGCTGAGCAGGGCTGGGCCAGCCTCTCTGGATCATGCTTCTGCCAGGAAAGGTTGGGCCTGATGATCCTGGAGGACCCTTCCAACCTGGGATTCTGGGATTTGGGCAGAGGTACAAGAGGACAAGAGAGCCTGCCCTGGGAGTTCCTGCAGTGAGGAGGGATTCAGCCCCAGCAGGTTCCTCATCCTCCCAGGAAGCAGAATCAAATTCTCCTCTGTTTGCTGTGCAGAGATGCACAGACCTGAGCCAAACCCCACGAACCTGACTGGAATCTGCAAGTGGCTTCGTGACTCACTTGGAAACCTTCAGCAAACCTTCCCCATAACCACCAGAGCCTCCTCTGGGCTGTGCCTGCCACACGAGCACCCAACCAGGCTGCTCCAGGGGCACTGCTGCCACCTCTGCACACACAGCCTGGTCCACTGCAGCGCCACACTCCATGGGAGCCTCAGCACTGGACCCAGGATGCACTCATCCTGCACGTTCCATCACCAAGCTGGCAGTGTGAGTCTGCTCCTCGAGTAAGAAAAAATTGTTGAAGATCAGAGGCTAAGAAGCAGAAAGAAAAACCCCATCCACACTGCCCCTGCTGCTGCCCAGATGGTGCCCCTGGCAGCAGAGGACAGTGGATAAGGGCTGGCTGCACTGCCAGGCCACAAGCATCTGCATCCCGCAGCCCTGATGGCTGCAGCCCTCGGGGGCAGCTCACTTGTTTGCATGAGACAGGAGATGGTTCCCTGCCCTTCCTCAGCCAATTCACTCTCAGAGGTAATTGTCCCTACCCCATCCCAGCACTGGCCCTGCACACAGCTCTGCTGGGAGCAGCAAAAGCCACCTGGGGTGGGATGAGCTGCAATGAGGCAAACAGAAATGCTTCCTCCTTAACATATTCAGAGGCCCTTCCTCTGTAGCTGTTTGGATGCCCTTGATGCTGTGCAGACAGGAACCCAATTGCTCTGGGGAAGTGCAGGGCAGACACTGAATAATTGCAGGTCATGACAACAGAGGACTGAGAAGAGCTCCTTTAGAGAGCAGCTGGAGGCTCAGTTCATCACAACAATATTGCACCACAAGATTATTCCTCCTCTTGCATTTGTGGAGGCACTGCCTTCCCTGCTCTCAAATGAACATCTTTCTTCTCCCCTCCAAACCCATCCTGTCCCTGTGGAAGCCACCACTGCCACTCCCACCCCAGTCTGCAGAGGCAATCAGAGAGTCACAGAAGGTGTGGGTGGGAAAGGACCTTCAGAGCTCCCCCAGCTGCAGCAGGCTGCTCTGAGCCCCAGACAACCTCACCTGGAGTGGCTCCAGGCATGGGACATCTCCCTGGACCAGGGTCTCACTGCTCTCAGTGTGAAAAAACCTTCCCTTGTCTCCAGCCCAAACCATCACTCCTTGTCCTGTCACAACAGGCCCTGCAAGAATCTGTCCCCAGCTCTCTTTTAAGTATGGAGAGGCCACCAGAAGGTCTCTGCACAGCCAAACCATGTCCTGAAGGAGGCCTGGATGCTTCTGAACACACTGCCAGCACTCAGCCCATGCACAGAGCCTCTCCTGCCCACTGCTTTTCCCTTCCAAGGCAATGGGATGCTCTTCCCAGTGCTGTGCTGGGGAGGTGGCAGTGCCTGTGGCACCTCCTGCCCGTGGTGCTGTGCCTGCCTCCTGCTCAGCTGGTGCTGACTCTGACACTATTGTAGCTGGCTGTGAATGGAGCCTGAAATGAGCCCCCCTGCTCCCCTCCACGGAGAGAATGCAGGCACTGCAGTGCCATTTACTGCCCTGTGACAAAGGCTCTGTGCTAGACAAACAAAGCAGCTGCCAGTGCTGGGAAATCCTCTCTCCCCCTGCATTTTTCCTCTCTACAATATCCTCTCCTTCCTTAGCCAGTTCAAAGGATAGCTAAGACAGAGTGACCTGCTTGCAGCAGGCAGCTCTCTGCTCATAAACACCATGGGGGCTGAGCCATGTAAATCCATTCTAACCAACTCATCTAATGCTGGAGTGGAAGAGCAGAGCTCAATTCCATCAGGGAAATGCTGCCTTGCAACATCTGCAGCCTGCATGGGAACACAGCTCTGGTTCAAGCATGCCAAAGGTGCTGCTTGGAGCTTGTCTTCACCTCTCCTCTTCCTACATGACCTAAGATGAGCTTTCAACTCAGCAGTGGGCCAAAAAAGTCAACTTTTGAGGGGTCTTTGAGATCTGCTGGCTACAGACAGAGCACTCCACACCAAAGGGTGCAAAAGGCAGGTTCAGAGTTTGCTGCTCACTGGACACACAGCTGGAAACTAAAGGCTAAAGGATTCCAACGTTCCTAGGAAGTTCCCCATGAGCAGAGTCAGGCACTAGAGTTGTCTGCATCCTCTGTTCCTATCCTGTTTAAGGTGGCAAAAGCAGCTAAACCCCAATAGACTTTGGAGCTCAGAGGTCTCCCAGTCTCAGTGTGGGTGGCAGCTCTGCCATGGCACCATCACACCATACCCAAGCCCTGCTCCAGGGGAGGCAGCTCAGCTCCCAGCCAGGCCCCTGCCAATGTGCTCTGCCTTGTCAGCTTGTTGCAGCAGGGACAGAACAGCAGTAGCTGGATGTGTACTTAGCAGAGAAATACAAGAGCAGGATGTCAGGCTACATTAAAATCCAGGTTGTAAAACAGGGCAGCATTAATTTATTCCTTCTGTGATGAAATAATCCTAGCTGGGGCCCTGTGCTGGGCGAGCAGGCACAGGGATGGTGCTGCCCAGCAGGCAGCAGCAGGGCTCTGGGGGTGATGCTCTGCCTGCCTCAGCTGGGGAGCAACCCTGCAGCTTCTCTCACTTCCATCCCCTGGAAAGCTCCCAGGTCTCACTGGGATAAATTCCCCTTTTCACAATCTGAGTCTACTTTCTTTAGAGATTAGGAGCACACCACAAGTGCCTCCCAGCCAGGCAGTGCACATGAAGCCTGGGACAGGCAAATAAACCCCAACAAACCAGCACAGAAACGAGGCAAAGAAAGAACTATGGAACACAGAACTGCCCCCTGTGAAAGATGCATTGGCACAGGCTGCCCAGGGAGGTGGTGGAGTCCCCATCCCTGTAGGAAACCTGTGGCCATGGCACTTGGGGCCAGGGTTTGGTGGCCATGGAGGTGCTGGGCTGGATGACCTTGAACACCTCCAGGGATGCGGACTCCACCACCTCCCTGGGCAGCCTGTGCCAATCCCTGATCACCCTTGCAGCACAGAAGCCTTCCCTGATCTCCAAACTAAGCAACTTGAGGCCATCTCCTCTCATGCTGTCTCTGGTTACTCGCCCAGGGACCAGCACCCAGCTCACCCCAACCTCCCAGCACTGTCCTGTCCTGCACCTCCCAGTGCACAGAGGCTCTCTGCAGGTGCTTTAGCAGCTGCCCCTTTGCACTGTGTGTTCACATGAACACCTCCATGCTGCTCTCTTTCTCTGAATCCCAACCTTCTCCCCACCCCCTCCTGGCAGCTGCTTTTCCCCCGCTGCTCCTGGAATCTGCTCATGAAATCAGGGCTCAAGCACACGAATGCTCATCCCTGCCTTGTCTGCTCAGCCTGCTGCTATTTTGGATGCTTTATATTCAAAGTAAGATCCTGATCCTGCCATCCTCAGACAAGCAAAGACCTCCAGGGAGCAACAGCAGGATCAAAACCCTAATGTGATCCACGCCTCTCGCTCTTTATTTATTATTAACTTCCCAGCAGAAGGGCTGCAACTGAGGCTGACAACAACAAGCCAGACTCACTCTTTCATCCAGGAATTTACTCCTTTTCCCTTTCAAAAAGCCTGCTATTATTAGAACCTGCAGCACTGCACCCATGCAGAAACGACAGGGAGCTGTGCTCCCCCTGGTTAGGCTTCTGCACAGCCTGCATTCCCTGATAAACATTAAGCTAACTCCCATGCATAAATTAGTTTAAAAATAAGAATAATTCCCACTGCATCCTGGGTGGTTGAATTCCCTGCAGGACTCCCTGGGAGGCTCTGAGTTCTCACCCCAGTGCCTGCTGTGGATCTGAGCTAAGACAGAGGTTGCACAAGAGAGAATGGGAACACAGAGGGTGGGCAGAGGGTCAGGACCAGGCTGCTCCTGGCCCTTAGCAGAAGTTTGTTAAGCAGGTGTAAGGGAATGGCTCAGCCCCAAGGCCTCAGTGCTCAGCCCCAGCAATGTTGTTACTGCTGTCACCCTTGGAATATTTGCATAACTAAGCTGAAAACATTTTAAGGGTAGCAAAAGAAAAAAAATAAAAAACCAAAAAAGAGGAGGAGTATCCACATCTCCCTCTTCTCCTGCTCTCCAATTACTATTTGTGTGCTTATGCAGGCACAAATCCCCCAGAGATTTCATCAGGATATATGGAGATTATTTGATAACTTAGCTTCATGCTATTTAATTCCCAGAAGATAAAGTGATTCTCCAGCAATAATAATCTAATGAGAGACTTTGGAATATGCTTTTCATCTGCACAAATGATCACCTTGCATTCAGCTCACTCTGTGAGAGCCACCATCAGCAGGCAGCCAGGATGGATGGTGGGAAAGCAGCCAGGTAAGGATCTGTCCACTGCTCTCTTCCACATCCAGAGCTTTCGGAGGTGAACTCATACAGCAGTGGAGAAGCAATCTGTGGATCCTGACAGGGCAGCTTTAAAAGGCAAAGAATAAATTGATGCTGAGCAGAGTGGTAATTAAGGCTCCTTGTGTGCACTTCAGTGGGTTCCAGCACCCAGTGCCTGGAGCTGCAGACTGGGGCACAGCAGCCTGCTCCAGCACAAACCTCCTGCCCCACGCTGGGCAGGGACAGGCTCAGTTTCCCAGCAGAGCAGAGCAGGCAGCAGTGCAGGGCAGGCAGCTGTGCAGAGCAGGCAGCAGTGCAGGGTAGGCAGCAGTGCAGAGCAGGCAGCTGTGCAGGGCAGGCAGCAGTGCAGAGCAGGCAGCTGTGCAGGGCAGGCAGCAGTGCAGGGCAGGCAGCAGTGCAGGGCAGGCAGCTGTGCAGGGCAGGCAGCAGTGCAGGGCAGGCAGCAGTGCAGAGCAGGCAGCTGTGCAGGGCAGGCAGCTGTGCTTCCAGCCCCTGCTGGGAGGGCAGGAAAGGAAGAGTGCTCACATCTCTAAGCTGTTCCATTCAGTGGCAGCAGAGCAGAGCAGGGACAGGCGAGGCAGAGGGCTCAGGGGGCCCAGAGCTGCAAGCAAGCAGCAGTGCAGGGAGCTCTGCTGACCTGAGTGGAAATGCATCAGCCTGAGCCAAGGGAGGATAATGCAGACCATGAACCTTTGAAAGTTTCTCCTCACTTCCTGAAGAACAAATCTCTTTTCATCCCAGCAGGTTTGTTGGGCCTGCGTTTCACATAAATAAGGACCTCTGGCACTGATTTTATGCTTGTCAGGTTCTATATTCTGTATTGAGATGTCAAGCACTGTTTTAACTCAACTTGGAAGCCAACTTCAAGTGCCTGTTGTCAGCAAAAGTTGAGAGGGAAGAAAACTTCAGAACAAATCAAAACAAGGAAAGAAATAGAGAGGTCAGATCAAGATAATCCTGCTGCTACTTCTATTTCTTACCCAAATTGAGGAAATCAGCAAAGGAAAAGCTCATTTATAAAGCTCATTTACACATTTCTCTGTGTGTACATCAGCTCAATCGTGTGCTGGGATGGACAAAAGCAATGAAGCTGGGGAAGGGTCTGGGGAACAGGGCTGGGGAGCTGGGAGTGTGCAGCCTGGAGAAGAGAAGGCTGAGGGAGACCTCACTGCTCTCTGCAGCTCCCTAAGAGGAGGCTGCAGTGAGGGCTCACCAGTCTCAGGTGATAGAACAAGAGCAAATGGCCTGAAATTGTGCCAGGGGAGGCTTAGGTTGGACATGAGGAACAATTTCTGTCGTTCAGGAGTGGTCAGGGATTGGCACAGGCTGCCCAGGGAGGTGGTGGAGTGTCCATCCCTGGAGGTGTTCCCTGTGGCCCATGGCACTTGGGGCCATGTTTTGGTGGCCATGGTGGTGCTGTGCTGATGCTGGACTGGAGGATCTCAGAGGTCTGTCCCAAGAGAAACAATTCTGTGATTCTGTGATTAAATAACACCAAATTTTTGGCAGGGACACATCCTCCCTGCCAGACAAAGAGTCCCAAGCCTGTCTCTGGGCTGCTCCATATGCACTGCATGCCCTCTCTGGATGGGATTGTGCTCAGGCTCCCCACTCTGGTAATTATGGTATGTAAATACCCAGAGTCGATTTGCCAACTGCATGCCTGTGCCTGACATCTGCATATTTCTTCCCTGCGCCGTAACTCTGCCTGCAGACAGCTGCCTGCTGCTGTAAATCTGCCACTTCCCTTTATGGATCTCCTGAGCTGCAGCCTAAGCAGGTCAGGCTGGGTGTTGGGATTCAGGAATTAATGAGACCCAACAGTGTTCCTTTCTGGATGAGCAGGTAGAGGCTGGGGCTGGCTCAGCAGGTGGGAGCAGTCTTTGTGCTGAGATCATTAGCAGCAAAACCCTCATGGTTAAGGCAGAGCAAGTCCAGTGCTAATTGCAATTAAAGCCAAATGCTTGAACACAGAGAAACAGAATCCCAGCGTGCAGATCATCCAGAGATGGAGGCTCCACCACCTCCCTGGGCAGCCTGCTCCAGGGCTCTACCACCCTCAGAGGAAAGAAGCTCCTCCTCATCTTCAGATAGAACTTCTGATGCTGAGGTTTGTGCCTGTTCCTCTTGTCCTGTCACTGGGCACCACTGAGCAAAGCCTGGCCCCATCCTCCCAACACCTACCCTTGAAGGAATGATAAAATCCCCTCTCAGCTTTCCCCATCAGCTCCTCAGGTCTGCAGCCCTTTTCTCTACCTTCTCAAGCAGCTCCCACTCCAAACCTGAAAAGGGAAACCAAACTGCTTCAGAAATGAGAGTCAATAACAACTGCATCTTGTCTTGAAACCCACAACCTGCTCCCTCAGTCCATGGCTACCATTTCTGCAAGAAGGAAAGGAGTAGATAAATTCTGTACCCAATGCACTCCACATTTTGGGGGGGTTATTGTCTTAGCTTTTGCTGAGCAATAATTTCCCACCAAGTGCTGGCAGCTTGCTAAAGTTAGCTCTTGGCTCTAACTTTACTGCAGGCCTTTCAAAGAGGGCAGTAACAGTTCCCATCCCCTAAAAGCTCTGCTCTGCATTTGGGAGGCATGGGGCAAAGAAAGCAGAAGGAGCTCCCAGCACAGAGCACTGCTTGGCTTGTGCTGAGGCAATCCCTGCAAGGACTGTGGAGAGGAAAACCACTGCCCAGAGCACAGCAGGGTTATGGTAGGAAATAAAATGAATCAAGGACTCTTACTGATCACTGAGCTCATTGAAAAGGAGGCATTAGAAGATTACTTTCAGTTGCTGAAAATCACCAGCTATAAACAACTACCTCACAGTGATCTCTCTGAGGCCATCCCCAAGGTGCCTGCATGGGTTTGTGCAGCAAGGTAAGAGAGGGCAATAAACAGATCTTAAAAAAAGGATTAAAAAAAAAAACGGGGGTGAAATATTACAGCTCAGTCCTTGAAGAAGTCTCAGCCCACAGGATACTCTGGCTGCCATGAATTAAGGAGGCGACAAGGTCTAAGACAAGGTTTCAAAAGCAGGAGGAAGAGAAAGTGGGAAGGAGAAGATTTATAAGTTTCATCCCACCAGCAAGCAGGGTTCCGACTGCCAAGGTTAGCTGACACCAGCACAAAAATGTAATAGCCATAAATTTGCCTGCCCCAAGATCTATTGTCACTTTGGAGATGATGAAGGCTTCAAAAACACACCCAGAGAGCAAGGCATGCTCTGGGGCTGCCAAACAACACTGGGCTGGGAGCTGAGGATGCAGGCAGAGGAGTTGGATCATTGTCTCCGAGGAGCCTCAGGTCCCTCTGTGCTGCTCCTCAGACAGGACAAAGCTTCCCACGGAGCTGCTGCTCCCTTGCCTGGGCTGCACACAGCTCCCTGCAGGCTCTGTGCTGGCAACTCAGCTGCACTTCACAGCAGCCACTCCTGGGCCGTGGCAAACCAAGAGGAGGTTCAGGGAGCCACCAGCAGCTGCCAGCACTGCTGGGTGCCTCCAGCTCCTTCCTCCTCACCTCCTCCTCTCTGCACCCAGCTTCACACGGGGATGTGATGAGCGGAGGCAGACACATGCTGGAGGCAGGGCTGAGCTGTCATGCAGCAAGAGAGGTCCTGCAAGGGGGCAGCAGAAAGCCTGTCCCCAGGGGCAGCTTCCCCCAAAGGGCAGCTCTGTTATTGACCTGCCTCCTGAACACTGCCTCAGAGGTGCAGCGGCAGAGGAGAGCTGGGTGGGAACAAGGAACTGTAAGGGAGCAGCAACTCTGCCCTGGTGGGACCCTGCCAGGCCCCAGGAGCAGTATTTCACTGGGCACAGGCTCAGGAAGGTCTCCTGACACCACAGTCCTGAGGCAGGTCCACAGGCTGGATGGGGCAGACAGGTAACCATGAGCTGAAACTGCAGAGCAGCTTTAAGGTGAGCAATTTTCCACAGGATTAGGTCTCATCAGTGCAGGGAATGGCAAAGGGACAGGCTGTGACTGGAGATGAAATCCTGATGGACAGGGAGCAGGAGCCTGAGAAACACCAAACCTGCTTGGGAAGCTGCCAACGAGCTGTCCCCTGGGGTGTGCAGAGCACTGCTGCTCACCAGGGACCAGCTAGGAACCCACAGCCCCTTCCAGCTCTGCCCTGCTCCCAGGAAGGAGGAATCCAGGTTCCTTTTCTCCTGGTTCCTTGGCACTCCAAAATGTCATCTTCCCACATCAGCTGGCCCACAGGCAGGGCTCTTGGACTCCAAGGAAATCAGGGCAAGAGGAAATTCCCTGAAATTGTGCCCGAGGAGCTTTAGGTGGAGGTTAGGAACAATTTCCTTGCTGCAAGAGTGGTCAGGGATGGGCAGAGGCTGCCCAGGGAGGTGGTGCAGCTGTGACACTTCAGGACATTGGGTAGAAGGTTGGACCTGATGATCTCCGAGGGCTTTTCCAACCTCAATGGCTCTATGCAAAGCTTCTGCTGTGCTTCCACTCTTGGCAGAGCTGGCAGGAAGCTGCTCTTGCCTCCACTAATAGCATCCATTTGGTTCTCGCTGATTTGAGAGCAGCTCTGCTGCTATTTCCATTCTCCTCCCGGGGGCAAAGGGAAGTGAGAGTCTCTAAAATAAAATCCTCTGGAGATTTGCCCTCTAACTCCCAGTGACTTTTTATCCTCCTCATGTTTCAAACTCCTCATGTTTCTAACAGGAGCCAACGGAAGGGCTCTGAACGGCGAAGGTCACCCAGTGTGGGCACTGCTGGGGTGGGCAGCAGGGAGGGAGCTCCTTCCACACCAGGGACTGTGCCATGAGTGCCACTGGCACACACAGAGCCTCAGAGTCTTGGCTTCATTGCAGCCTGGTTCAGAGATTCTGTGCACCTACTCAGACAGGTTTTACCCAGGCAAGGGAGACTGAGAGACTTGAAACAGCAGGGCAGGAGAATCCAGATCTCACTTCTGGCTGGGAAGGACAGGACCTGAGAGCTGCCTGCCAGTGCCCCAGGGGAGCTGCAGGAAGGCTGCAGAGGACTTGGCCTGAGGGTGTCTGACACAGGCCAAGGGGGAATGGTTTGGAGCTGAGGCCTTCCTGCAGGACCCCTTCAGGCACCGGCAGCAGCTCTGAGCTCCCCCTGGAGCCTTCTCCTCTGCAGGCTGCACCCCCCCAGCCCCCTCAGCTGTGCTCACAGCAGAGCTGCTCCAGCCCTGCAGCATCTCTGTGGCCTCCTCTGGCCTCACTGCAGCAGCTCTGAGTCCTCCTTCTGCTGGGGACAGCAGCAGTGGAGGCAGGGTTGGAGGTGAGGTCTGAGCAGAGTGAAGGGGACAAAGAGTTGGACCAGAGGAGCTCAAAGAGCCTTCCCCACCCAAATGATTCTGTGATTTTCTGATTCCCTGATTTCTTGATCTGTGTTTTTATGATGCTGTGAGCTCATCCATTACCTCATGCTAACAACTCCAGCACCTTTTCAAGGTGAGAGCTGCTGGCTCTGTCCTGACACAACAGGAGCTGCTGGTGGCTTTGACAGACACCAAGAGAGGGAACACAAATTGTAGTCACCTCCAGCTGCCAGTCCATGAGCTGCAGGAATGAAGTGAGAGAGGCCAAGTGCCCAGAGGAGGTTAGCAGATGAAATAGAGAGGTGAGGACCCACAAGAGCTGGGGTCAAGCCTGTGGTGGTGACAGGCAACCTGTGGGTCCAGGCTCAGGTGCTGGCAGCAGGTGATTTGCTGTCACTGAACAGTGTCTTGCCCCCTGAGGCCCACACACAAATACAGCCAAGCTCCTTTCAGCCAGAATCCCCAAAGCAGTCCTATAAATTGTGCCTCATTTTGGAAAGGCATTTTCAAGGGGAGAAACAAATAAAATCACCATTTGAGGAGTTCTGCCAGCTGCAGGCTCGCTCCCATGTTTCACTGCCACAAGAAAACGTGGCCAGGCTCATGCCCCCACTCCACACAAAGCAAACCTCTTCATTTCATGCAGGTAGCTGGGCACAAAGAGCCCACAGGAGAGAATTCCCTTCCTCCATGCCAGCTTCTTCTCAAACAGGAAAAAAAAACGAATACATTTCTTAAGGGTGCTTAAAAACTACAGCCCCAGAGCTGTGATGTTCCCAGAGGCTGCCCGAGGAGGTGGCTGAATCCCCAGCCCTGGAGGGGCTTCAGAGGCACAGAGATGTGCTGAGGGCCAGGGTTCAGCTCCAGCCTTGGCAGAGGACCTGAAAGGGCTTTTCCAACCAACTCCATGCTGTGATTCAAGACTCTCCCTTCCCCAGCAGCTTCCCTGTGCTTGCAGCTGCTGTGTGCATCCCTGGCATTTGGAAATCCTTTAGAGGACAGACAGGCAGAGAGATAATGCCACAGTACTTGGGAGCTGTTCTGTGCTCCCTCGGAAGGGAACAAACAGAATGTGATTGCTAATTTTGAATCACATCACCAGATCTCTTTTATCTACTCCTGGCCTATTACAGCAGCGTTAAAGAGCAGCATGTGAATGATGCTGAGTGGATGGAAAAGCTCCTGACAGTGACAGCACAGCCTGAGAACTTCAGCACCACTGAGAACAGAAAGGATATTACACAGGAAGGAGAACTCAGTTTGCAAAGCCTGCAGCTGTGGGGATCTCTTGCAAAGAGGAAAATGCACTTTGGAGAGTGACTGACCTCAGACCTGCTCTGCTGGGGCTGCACACACCAGGCCACCCACAGCACCACAGCAGAAGGAAGAAGCCCTCCTGGCTCTGGGGAGAAGTAACAACCTCTGCCTTCCATCTGCAGCTCTGAGCTGTGTGAGGTGAACCAGCTCCACCTGCCCACTGCCCCCCTGCTCTGCTCCTGCAGGCAGCCAGCAGCTGATGCCAGCAGCCTGTAAGGCACAACTTATGGCCTCTGTAGTATCTCATCAAAAGCCATACAGGAAGGTTTCAACATCTCTCTCACTCCCAAGCAGGGACAAATCGTCAGCAGCGCAGCCCAAGCTCTCCCATTTAGTTTGAGTTATTCCTCCTCAGTTTTGCTTTGTGCAGTTTCATTCCCTGCTGAAAGTTATATCCCCTCAGAGCACCCTGAAGCAGCCTCTCCCTGGGGGTGCAGATCCCCTTCAGCTGCTCTCAGAGGGCTTCTGCAGTCCTATTTTAAAAGCTGTTTAGCCAAGCCACTCACACCTTGGCACTTTAATCTCTCCTTCTAAATCAAACCCTCCATCTCCTCTGTCATCTGTCCTGTCCTTCCCCAGCAACCCATCCCCTCCAAGTTTCTATTCTCTTTGGCAAGATGAAAAAAAAAAAATTTAAAAAAAAAGCAAATACTTGGCTGTGTCCTACACACTGCAAACTGCAGCAGCCTCTGTGCTGCTCTGACCTCAGGAGCTGCCTGCTCTGCCTCTCCACTGAGTTCCTTAACATCTCACCAGCCCTCCAGCAGGGAAAAGGTAACCAGAGAACCAGAGAAGGCTCCAGGAGACCCTAGAGCAGCCCTGCAGGATATGAAAGGGGCTAGAGGAGAGCTGCAGAGAGAGTTTTGGCAAAGGGTCCAACCCTGGGAGTGTTCAAAGCCAGGTTGGATGGAGCTAGCAGGAGGTGTCCTTGCCCGTGGCAGCAGGTTGGATCTTTAAGGTCCCTTCCAACCCAACCCACTCCAGGAGAAAGGTCAAGGCACTTCCAGCCCCAAAATCTGTTTTGCCACTTCAAACTGTGGCAAATGTTGAAGGGTGTAAATGCCCCAAGAGAAAAGCCTCACAGCAGGGCAGTGTTGTGAACTCAGCTTCTCTTACACCACAGTTTTGTTCCAGGGAACAGATTTTTTTTTCTTTTTAACTGTTGAAGCACCAATAAAAAGTAAATTGTTGAGTGTGTCTGTGGACAGAGTACTCATCCACAGCTCTCTGGACAATGCCAAGTTGCCAGCAAAGAGAAGGAAGTGATTCTGGATTCTCAGCCCACTGAAGGGGGAGGCAAAGACCCCTGTGTCACCTCCACGTTTCTTCTCACAGCCCTGCCCCTTGTCGAGGGGCCAGAGCTGAGCCAAGCACTGAGCTCAACCTCCCCTGTGGCAGGCTGAGTGACAGCTCTCAGGCTGCAAGGCATGGGGATGGATTTAGTCCTTTGGTTACACATCTGTTATAGACTGAAAGGTTTGAGCAGGAAGATGGAAAGGCAGTGGCAGCAAACCAGGTCTTCATTCATCAATTAAATTCATTTTTCATAGCAGGGTAATGAATTTCCAAGGGAGTGTTTAATGCCAGGCTCAGGAGATGGACTGGGGCAAGCTCAGCACTTGTGAGTGAAGACCCTGAGAGGCCTCCTGCAAGCTGCAGAGCTCTGTGGCTGCTTCCTTGCCCATCCCTCAGGAGAGCAGTCCCAGCAAGCTGCTCCTCCTGCAAGAGCAGAGAGCTCAGGAGGCTACAGAAGCAACAACCTCGGCTGAACTTTGGCTCCTCCACGTTTGGCCAAGGCTCTGACCTGTGCTTCCCAAAGCTTCCAGCCAAGGATGATGCAGGCATGGCTCAGGGTGGGCAGAGCTCTGCTAACAACTGCATCTCTCCTGCCTTCAGCTGCCACAAGCCAGGCACCAGCTCTTCTCAGACACAAACCAGCTGCAGTGCTGTACAGCCCTGGGTAAGTCCTGTCCCCCCGGGGCTGCTCTGAAACAGGAGAGGAGAGGAGCCTGAGCCTGTTGGTTATGGACCCAGCTCAGCTATTCCACGAGCTTGGCATTGACCCAGCCCCACTCTCAGAGGGTTGCCCAGCTGGCAAGTGGATGCTCCCTGGAAAGCTCAGAGTGGCACACAGGATGCCCTTAGCCCTCCCTAAAGGGGAAACTTTCTCTTCTCATGGGAACGTTGATGTCAGTGCTGAGCAAACCAAAAATCACCCCAGAAAGTGAAGCATTCAGCACTTGTCCTGCATTGAGAAGCTGGAGACTTCTTAGACTGCACCCAAAGTGATTCACCAAAGACCTTCTGCAATTATTTTTAGGTCCAACATGTGAGCAGTTACTCAGAGCCTCATGGAAATTATTAATTCTTCCCTGAAAGACTCTCAGAGCCTGGCACAGGCTGCCCAGGGAGGTGGCTGAATACCCATCCCTAGAGGGGCTTCAGAGCCACAGAGATGTGGTGCTGGGGGCCAAGGCTCAGCCCCAGCCTTGGCAGAGTCAGAGTCCATGATCCTTAAGGGTTTGTCCAACCAAACCAGCTCCAGGATTGTTTAGGTCACCCAGCAGGAAACTGAAACCACTTTGCTGCAGGTGACAAAAAAACAGCCCAAGTCTGTCCCCAAAGCTGCCTCCCCTCTCCACTTCTCCTCACCAGGATGCCAGGGAAAGAGCAAAAGAGACCAGCACCACGACTTGTGCTTGCCTCTGATGCTTCATTTTGTCTCAGTAACTCTCCCCCTGGTTGCTCAGCTAATAGCTCATTAATAATTTCTTTGTGGCAATGGTGGTTAAGTAAGGGTGGAACCAGGCACAATAAATTTCTAGATAAGTAACTGGGAAAGATAGAATCAATAAAATCCTGGGTGGCAATAATGTTACCATATTAAATTTATGGCATCTGTTTAAACAATCATCTCCTTCCTCCACTACTCTAAATGTTGCTTCAGGAGGTCTTTTTATGGACTGTATTTCCCCCTTTATGGTGGGACTGTAAACAGGCAGTTAAACTAATATTTGGGGACATGCAGCATGCTGAGCTCCACTTTATTGGGTCTCTCAATAAAAGCTCTTTGCAACTCCAGCTGCCCTCCTGCAGCCTGGGAGCTGCAGCTGCAGCAATCTGCTCCCTGCCACATCTACCTGCAGTGCCTTTTGGGGTACTTCCTTCTGCAAAGCTCCAATCTGCCCTCTCTGTCCAGCACTGAGCACGAAGAAGCTTTTCTGCACAGCTGCAACTACAAGTAGTAACTCAACAGGGACAGTGGTAGGAGATGGCTCTCAGCAAGTGCTTTGCACTTCTGGGAGGAAATCAGCACTGAAAGCAGGATGATTTCTGCTAAAAGGGAGAGGATCCAGAGAAGTGACACTGCTGGTGTAGCAGCTGCCACCACCCTGAGCTCCCCAGGCTGAGCCCCCCTGGGCAGTCCCTGCCACTGGCAGGCTCTGGGGGCAGGGGCAGTGATTTGCTAGCCAGGATCAAACAGCCTCCTAAAGCAAAGAGCCAGGTGCTTCCTGCCAAGTGCCCAGGCCTGCTGCAAGTGGGAAGAAAATAAAAGGGAATGGAGGATATTAACTCTCTCTGTTTCTTATTTTTATTGTCTTTATTGATTGGAGGAGCTGGGGTCAGAAGGCAGCTCCTGTGCAAGAGCCCTCTGGAGTTACCAGCTCACTGCTGAGCCTCAGGAGGATCAACAAGGCCAAGTGCAGGCTCCTGCCAGAACAGTCCTTGTCTCAGTCCAGGCTGGGGGATGATGTGAGAGAGCAGCCCTGTGGGGAAGGACTGGGGAGTGCTGGTGGATGGAAGCTGGATGTGAGCAATGGGCACTGGCCAAAGCAGCGTGGCCAGAGATGGAGAGAGGGGACCCTGCCCCTCTGCTCTGCTGAGACCTCACCTGCAGGGCTGTGTCCAGCTCTGGAAGCCTCAATACAAGGACAAGGACCTGCTGCAGAGAGGCCAGAAGAGGCCATCAAGATGACAACAGGGCTGGAGAACCTCTGCTGTGGGGACAGGCAGAGAGACTGGAGAAGGCTCCAGGGAGACATTCCAGTACCTGAAGGAGCTCCAGGAGAGCTGGGGAGGGACTCCGGACAAGTAGGTCTTGCAATACTTTCAAGAGAAGTAGACTGGGGGAGGGGGGTGGGAAATGGCAGCTATTTGGCAGCTTTGCACAAAAAAGGTCTCCTTTCAAACCTTGTAAAGCACAGAAGTAAGCAGAGGAATGTTCCTAGCAGAACATTTTCCCTTGCTCGATCCCCTACGGTTTCGGTGCTCCTTTGACATATTTTTTCTTCACTCAATTAGTTTGAGAGAGGCAGAGAGTAAAGAGAAAATGTGACAAGAGTGAAAGGAGGAGGGAAAAAAAAAAGCCCTAAGTGATGGCTATTCATAATTTTGTAATTTGTTGTGGTTGTTGCAAAACTGCAACAGAAATCAATGTTGTTATTGACATCCTCCTCTGCCCAGCCCGTGCTGGATGCTCTGCTTTACTGCCAGTGGTTTGTCTGTTATGGGCTCCTCCATTGATTTCTCTCCTTGGGTTTGGGTTTTTTTTGGTGTGGACAAAACCCATTAATTTTTGGAAAGCAGCATGAAATGTTGCATGCAGCAGGGAGCAGCAAGGCAGGGAGCGTCCTGGAGACTGGGTTGGATTTCTGCAGTATTTCCAAGTAGAAAAATTGATGCAACTAAAGAATCATAAAATCACAGAAGGGCTTTTGGTTCAAAAAGCCCTTTGAGATCCTCCAGTCCAACCATTCCCTAGCTTCACCAAGGCTGGGGCTAAGCCATGGCCCTCAGCACCACAGCTCTGCTGCTTTGAAACCCCTCCAGGGGTGGGCATTCAGCCACCTCCCTGAGCCAGTTGCTGAGAACCCTTTCAGTGAAGAAGCTTCTTCTGATGTCCAACCCAAATGTACCCTGGCACAATTTCAGGCCATTTCCTCTCATCCTATCACCTGAGGCTAGGTTAAAAGAGCCAAACCCCCACCTCACTCTGACCTCCTTTCAGGGAGCTGCAGAGAGCAATGAGGTCTCCCTGAGCCTCCTCTTCTCCAGGCTGCACACCCCCAGCTCCCTCAGCTGCTCCTCCCCAGCTCTGGTGCCTTTCTCTGGACCCACTCCAGCCCCTCAATGTCTTTCTTGCAGTGAAACATCCAAACGGTGAGCACCTGAAGCTGAGAGAGGATCATTTGCACAGCACCTGGACAGCTTGAATGAACCTGCTAATAAGGGTCCTGGGAATTTGCAGGGCCACATTTAGATGGTAATGGCCACTCTGACATTGTGCTGGGTGTGAAGGACCTGGGGAAATGACTGACCAAACCAGAGAGCTAAGCCAGGTTCCTGCCAAGCTCACACCCTGCCAGGCAATAGTAACTTTTGAGTAATGTCTCTGTGTCCCCTCCTTCTGTCCCTGGGTGCGTGGCAGCAGAGCCCAGCCCCAGCTGGCCACAACCTCCCTGCAGGTAGCTGCAGAGAGCAATGAGCTCTGCCCTGAGCCTCCTCTTCTGCAAGCTGCACACCCCCAGCTCCCTCAGCCTCTCCTCTTGGGGAGGAGGTTTCCTGCCCTGCTAAGCAGGGGAAGAAGGGAACATGGCAAAACCTGCATCCTGCTCACTCAGAACACACTCAGAGGATGCAGAAAGGGTGAACAAAGGGCAGTGAAACACTCAGCAAATCGTTCACATCCTGGAGCATTTGATTCTAAATCTAAGCAGTTTTCACTAAGATTTGCTCGAGCTAGTAACTGGTGCTGCAAATCACACCCTGTTGTACCCACACATCCCTCCCCTCCCATGCTCAGGGCAAAGTATTAGCCAAGTGCAGATCTCCTCCTCTCGTGGCAAGCTAATCCTGCCTGACCTGGTTACTTCTGGAAGTACCAGGCTGGATAAATCTCATTTCTGTCACGTCAGCAAAGCCTGACAGGGCATGGAGAGGTTTGAATATTCTCCATCTGAGCAGCAATAAAACACAGCAGCAGCAAAGTCACCGTCCAAGCAGGGCACTATTTCTCCTCATGTCAAAAGGAAGGCAGAGGAAAGCAGATTAGCAGGGGGGCTGAAGTATGGATAAGGGGTCCCAGGCATCACACCACAGCAGCAAAAAAAGGAAGGAAGACTTTATTCTGAAAATCCAGTGAACACTGCAGCACAAGGAGGGGTCCTGCAGCTCATGATGTGAGCACAGACACAGCAGTGCTGCCCAGCAAGCAGCAACTAACCACAGGAGCAGTGGGCACTGGGCAGAGCTGGCATCCCAGTCCCCAGCTCCCCATCCATGTCCAGGGCAACTCTGTCCCTGACTTGAATCTCACAGACTCACAGAATGCTTTGGGTTGGAAGGGACCCTCCAAGGGCATCTTGTCCAACCACCTGCACTCAGCTGGGATCACACCCGGGTGGCAACACAGGCACTGAAGTGCTGCAGCTGTGCATGCAGGCAGGCCCCGCAGTGCAGCTCAGCTGCTGCTCAGAGCTCTGCTCCCGGCAGGGCTGTGTCCATCTGCTCCCTGTGCTGTGCTCCTTAGCTCCTCTGTTAATGGCTTAGCAGAGATTCAAGTGACCATCCCGGAGACAAAGACAAAATGAGAGAGAGAGAAGCAGCTCCTGACAGGAGACTGCAGCTGACAATGAAATTAAGGCAGACAATAGAATAAATCAAAAGAAAGTGATTTTAGCTGCTGCCTGTGCCTCGGGGGCATGTTTCACATTCCGGTGAAAATACTTTCAGCAACAGGATCAAGATCCAGATTTTCCCAAAGCTCCAAACAGCTCTGCCAGCAGCATTGCCAGACACAAACAGGTGAGTGAACTTGATGTAAGGAATTTGTACCAGGGGAATGTGTTTGTGGCTGTTCAGCACAGAGAGCAGGAGACTCCCTCCAGCCTTCTGCACCTCTGCATGACTGTGCCCCTAGACTCAGCACTGCTGAGGCCACACTTTGAGTCCTGGGGTCAGTTTTGGGCCCCTCACTCCAAGGACATTGAGGGACTGGAGCAGGTCCAGGGAAGAGCAACAAAGGTGGGGAAGAAGAGGGCTGGGGAGGAGCAGGTGAGGGAGCTGGGGGTGTGCAGCCTGGAGAAGAGGAGGCTGAGAGGAGGCTGCAGCCAGCTGGGGTTGGCCTCTGCTCCCTAGTGACAAGTGATGGGGTGAGAGGAAATGGCCTCAAGTGGCCCCAGGGAAGGTTTAGGTTGGACATTAGAAGAAACTTCTTCACTGAAAGGGTTCTACAAAGGCTGCCCAGGGAGGTGGCTGAATGCCCACCCCTGGAGGGGTTTCAAAGCAGCAGAGCTGCAGTGCTGAGGGCAATGGCTCAGCCCCAGCCTTGGTGGAGTCAGAATGGTTGGACTGGATGAGCTTCAAAGTCTTCTCCAAGCAAACCACCTTCGCCTCTGCTGAACGCAGCCTGTGCTGCCTGCCTGCTGCAGCCCCAGCAGCCACAGGGAGGTTGAGCTGCTTAGGCTGGGAAGCTCTGATCACCATTCCAGACCCCTGAATAAACTTCACTAATGGCTGCTTCCTCTGCATGCAAATTCCAACCACTCGCACACCGTAATTAAATTAGCATTGTTTATGCTTTAGAGTATTTAAAGTCTGAAATTACAGGCAATAACTATAAAATGGAATGATAATTAATGATAATTACTCATTCCTGCAGAAACTGGGCGACGCTTAGCAGTTACGACACTTTTTATTCCCAACAGCTACTTTATGGCACTTGAAATGACTTCGTAATTCTCCTCAGCTAATTTTTATTACCAAGCAAAAACTTTGGGTAGTAGAGGGCAGGTTATTTGTGCTGACAGAGAAATGGCTGCGGCTCTAAGATCACTTCTGGCTGCCTCCTCCCTGCGCCGCTCGCACAGATGGCTGAAGCTGGTCTGACTGTAGCAGACACTGCAGCCCCTGGGCTCAGGCTGCATACTATGGGATGCTGCTGGCTCCTCACAGAATGGAGCAGGTTGCAAAAGACCCTCAAGATCATCGAGTCCAAGCTCTCACCCAACACCTTCTCATTAACTAAACCCTGGCACTGAGTGCCTCATGCAGCCTCCTCTGGAACACCTCCAGGGATGGGGACTCCACCACCTCCCCTGCAGCCCATCCCAATGCCAATCTCTCTCTGTGCACAACTTCCTCCTAACATCCAGCCTGAGCCTGCCCTGCCACAGCTTCAGCCTCTGTCCCCTCCTGCTGTCCCTGGCTGCCTGGCAGCAGAGCCCAACCCCAGCTGGCCACAACCTCCCTCCAGACAGCTGCAGAGAGCAATGAGCTCTGCCCTGAGCCTCCTCTTCTGCAGGCTGCACACCCCCAGCTCCCTCAGCCTCTCCTCTTGGGGCTGTGCTCCAGGCCCCTCCCCAGCCTTGCTGCCCTTCTCTGGGCACCTTCCAGCACCTCAGCACTGATCCCTGGGTGGGAGGATGTTGGAGAAGCTCCTCTGTGCTTTGGGCAGACCTTCTGTCCTGACACAGCTCTGACCATTTCAGCCCAAGCACATTCCTCTGCTGGAGAAAACTTCTCCCAAAACTTTGGCCAACAACAACAAAAGTCCCTGGGAGCCTAAATTCTCCTTGTTGTAAAAGCTGTGCAGCATCTAAATCTTCACGAGGGTTTTTTTTTTTTTTTTTTTGTGTTTTAGCATGGAACAAAGCTTTAAATCATGGAGACTACAGTAAAATTGCTTTTGCTTTTTAAAAAATGGGGCCTGGTATACCACAGAGTGGAGGGCAAGAGATCAGCAGCAGCAGCAGCAGCTGAGGGATGACTCAAGGCACTCCAGATAAAAAAGCTATTAACTCTCCAAGCTCCAGAGTCCCCAAGACTGAGAGGGTTCTGCACAGCCTGTTGGTCTCTCTTGACAGCTCTGACACATTTTAAGCTCCTGTGTGTACAAACAGTAAAGAAGGTGACAGACTTTGAACGGACAACAAAGATTCAGCCCCAGCATGGCTGTGCTGCCCTGCTCTGGGTTTCTGGTGCCCATGCAGCACTGCAGTGCCCATGCTCAGCTGCAGCCTCCAGAAACCAGCCAGGGCCTTCCCCCAGCAGCACTGCCTGGGCAGACAGGAGAAGCTTATCCAACACCTGAGCAAAACTTTTACCCTGAGGATGACCTCTCAAAGATTTTTCTCTTTGAGGTTCCAGGGCTGCAGCTGTTAATGAGCCCCTGGGATGAATCCCAAACTGCCAGGTTGGAACCGACCCCAAGGATCAGCTGCTCCAAGCTTCCTAGGTGACAGCAAAGCTGAAATGAGCTGGCCCAGCACCCTGCCAAGCTAAGGCTCAAAATGGCCCAATGGAGGGGACTCCACTGCTGCCCTTGGGAGATGATTCCAGTACCTGACTGTGCTCAGAGGGAAACATTTTCTTCTGGGGTCCAGTGGGGAACATGAGGAGAACTGATTGCTAATGCCAGAGCAGACAAGCCCTAGCTACTGGACCTGCACTCCTCAACAGCTCTTAGCCAAGAGGCTTTGCTCCTTTTTCTGTACCAGAAGGATTTAAATCCAGTTAGAGTCCCCAGTCTGCTGGCAGTGCCTGCCTGTGTGTTTCCATCACACTCCTCACTGGGGGATCTCAGCATCTGTTCCAGGAAGTCTCCCTGAGCAGAGCTGGGTCACTCTGTGCCCATCCACTCAATGATTTTAGGAGTGGTTAGAGATTTTCACTTTTGCAAAAGTAGTTTCTTGGCAACTAACAGAGCCCCAAGGACATATCCCTCTTGATTAGAGCATAGATCTTTAGGCTGACACCCCTGAACTTTTTATGGTTGGTTGGAACTTCTGCAGGCACAAAGGAGAGAAAAATCTCCAACCTTTATCCAGCGGTGGATGAACATTTAGCTGCTGCTGCCACCTTGCTTCTCAGCTGGACACAAAGCACGTGGTGGCCAAGGAGACACCAGAACTGCCTCTGCCTGGCACGCAGGGAAAGCCTCCATGCAAGGAGCACACAGCAGCCACAAGCTCTTGACACCTCCTCTGCCCTGCGCTGAGCGATCTGTGCTAGTGCAGGCTCACACAGACCCCTGCTGCCCTGTGGCACTGCAAAGAGCAACTCCTTTCACCTTGTGAGAAACATCCAAGCTGCTGCAGAACAGCTGCTCGGAGACCTCAGTGTCTGCTCTCTCCCAGGAGCACAGCTGGGCTGAAATGGAGACTCGGTGGTTATTGATCCTGGCTGCCTCCAGCCATCCGTTACTTCCCACTTGTCAAACCCACCTTTGACTTGCTACATCTGTGCAACACACAAAAGGCCCTTTCCAGTCAAGGATCTGGACTAACAAACCTGGCAGTTAAGTATCTTCCTGCTGATGCAGCTCATGCAGACTGCCCTGGGTGCAAAGGAAGCAGATAAACAACAGGCACTTGACCTCAGGCAGACAGTGGTAAGAGATCCTGGGGGGCAGGCAAAGAGGCTTCCATCTCCTGAGCCAACACATCTGCAGCTAGAGAGAGCAGCCTGAAGAAACCTGCCCTGGCCCTCGCCCCACTCCTGCTCCCTGCAGAGGGAGGGCAGAGTCCTCTCTCCAGCAGCAGTTCAACTGTGCCACTTTGCACGACCAAGGCAGTGCCTGAGCCGGCTCTGCCCTACCTGCACTCGAAAGGCAGCAGCCCCCAGCCCAGCTCTGCTTAGCACACAGCCCAGGGCTGGAGCCGAACCTTCTGGCCCTTCTTGTGGCTCCAACGCCTGTAAGGGGCAGGCCATTGCCAGGGTATCTGCTGTGTGAGGCTGTGGCAGGTGTCGAGCTGGCAGAGTGGGGTATGTGTTGTGTGTCTGCACAGCAGGCAGAGCAGCAGCATCGCCGGTCCCAGCCCTCTGCCGGTGCACTGCTCCTCATCAGCCACGCCTGGGCGGGATTCCAGCCGGCGGCAGGAGAACGAATAGGGCAGCATCCTATTACCAGTCCTTGGAGCCACACAATGCCCTCAGTTTATGAGCTGTAAAATATGTACTTCTGCCTAGTGGCTTCCTAGGGTGAGCATCTCCAGCGCTGAGAGCAGCGGAGCTGTGCCAAGGTGCACTGCTGAGTGCACAGGATGCCACGGGGGAGCTGCAGGGCTGGGCAAGGGCCACGAACACCACAGACAGCTCCTCTGTAAGCAGGGCTGGATGGGAAACAGATTGCCTGGCACTGCTTCCACCCACCAGAGAGATGGGAGCCATAAGTGGATGTTTTCATTTTATTTAACTGTCCAACTAAAAATGTGATGCGGGGCAATGGCAGTCGCCTCCTGCAAGCACTCCCAAGCCTCTGACAAGCAGAGCAGTGTTGTTAGGCTCCCCAGACCTACAGCATATCCCTGGGCTGGGATGACTTTGTACCTCCCAGCATTTTCAGATCTTTGCATATTTCAGTGCCTGTTACCAGGTGCCTAAACAGAAACCAAATTCCAGCCCAGAAGAGAAGAAACCAAATATCTGTCTTCAGTGCCACCAGGGCAGAGAACGAAGCTCTCTGCCTACCCAGGGAGAAATGACACTTTGCAGCTGCAGATAGCTCCTTCTGCTCCAGTGTCTCCATCCAGCTCCCAGCTCCTCTGCACAGCACCAAGAGCTTCCCAGGGCCTCGTTCGGGAATGAATTGGAGTTTGTGCACAGGGCCCCACGGGGAGGGAGGGCTGCAATAAGCTCAGCTGCTGCTGCTCCAAGGAACAGGTAATGGTTCCCTGGCACTGCCTTGGATGAGTTTTGAAAGGAAAACAAACAAACGGAAGCCCAAAGCAAAGGCACAACACAAACCCTTGAACCATCATACTGCAAACATCAGAGCTTGCAGGGAGCAGCAAGGCCAGCACGGAGCTGTCGCTGATCCCAGCTGACAGCAGCAAAATGCACTCAGCACTGCATGGAGAAGCCACCCAAGAGCTGCGTGGGGATCCTCAGCTCTGCCGCAGCCCTCACGCTGGGCACAGAGCAGAGGGAAACTCCACTCTGCAGGGATGATTGATTACAATTTCATCTGGCAATGAAATTTCTCCTAATAATGCTGTTTTTGCCAAGAAGTGCACAACTCCCCCTCCTGAAAGCCTGCTCTGAGCAGGGCGGTGCAGAGCAGCCTAACCTCAGCCTAATGCACGGCAGCGCTGCCTGCGAGCGCCTGAGAGCCACTCCCCGCTGCAGGGAGCTGCCTCCGCTAAATGCCAGCAGGGTCTTCACTTGCCCCTTTGCTTACCCAGCAGGGTCTTCACTCGCCCCTTTGCTCACCCAGCAGGGTCTTCACTCGCCCCTTTGCTCACCCAGCAGGGCACCTCCCTTCCTCACTCCATGCAGCACTGTGGGACAGACTGAACTCAGGAGTGCTTCTGCTCTTTCGACTGACTCCACTCACATCGGTGCAGCCTGATCCAGAACAGCCTGCTGGGGCAGGGGGGTTGGACTGGCTGAGCTCCAGAGGTCCCTTCCAAGCTCCACCATGCTGGGCTTCCCTGGGCCACTTCTCTGCACTGTTCAATGCTGCAAACATCTCAGAAGCGTTTTAGCTGGGAAAGCCCTTTGGGCTCACCCACCCCAACCAAACCCTGGCCCTCAGCACCACAGCTCTGCAGCTTCTGAACACCTCCAGGGATCCATCCACCTCCCTGGGCAGCCTGAGCCAGGCTTTGGAACCCTTTCAGTAAAGGAGTTTCTTCTAATGCCCAACTTAAATCTCCCCTTGGGGTAACCTGATGCCATTTCCTCTCATCCTATCACCTTGTACTAGGGAGAAGAGACCAAGCCCCTCCTGGCTCCAGCCTCCTTTCAGGGAGCTGCAGAAGTCTCCCACTCCCTTCCAACCCAAACCATTCCATGAATCTATGGTGAGACTGATCCACGAGACTTCTTCCACCCTTCCTTTGCCACTGGAAATATCAGCAAGCCACAGAACAATTTCTCACCGAAGAAAACCTCTGAGTCTGCAGTGCCCATGGGAGCCGAGGGAGCATTCCTGAGGTGCTGGGGATGCACCAGCTGCAGGAGGAGGACAAGCCAGGGAGATTTAATGCTGTGCAGCCACTGCAAACGGGGGAAGGCAATTACAGCTCCTGCAAATTATACTGAGAACGTCAATAGATCAAGGCAGTGATCCAGCAAAGCACTTAAGCACAGGCTTAACTTTAAGAGACCACCTCCCCCCCAGGCCTGATTCTGCACCACTTCAGAATAACACCAAAGGAGAAGTTTCTTTGTGCTGCTCAAACACAGCAAGGTGCAGGGGCTGATTTACACTGAAGTCAGAACAGACTCAAAGTTGGTTTACAGCTCAGCCTGCAAACTCCTCATCCTGAGGAGGGATCAATAGAAAACTCCTGCCCACAGCTGCAGATCAAATGACTCCAGCAGCTGTAGGGAGAAACTTTTCTAAGCAGTGCAGGGCACTTTCTGGAGCCCTGAAGTTCTCCTCAACAGGAGCTGTGTGTGCTGCTGAAGATGACTCTGGCTTTGCACGTGGCTACTTCTGTGGAGATATCAAAGTGCTCCCAGTTAAGCTTCATAATTCATTTAGCAAACCCTGGTGCGAGCAAACCTCTGCCTCCCTGTGTCTGCTGAGCTGCATGATTGATGGCTTCTGAGAATTTAAGCATTTTGCAGCATAATTTCTTGTAGCCAATAGTTTATTTATGGGGGCAGCACTAAAAGCAGGCACAGGCGAGGCATAAAGAGCACAGGCTTAAGCAGCAGGATCAGAAAGGTTCAGGGTGAGGAGGAAAAGGTGAGGATTCGAGAGAGCAAGGCTGGGGAGGAGCAGCTGAGGGGGCTGGGGTTGTACAGCCTGGAGAAGAGGAGGCTGAGGGAGACCTCACTGCTCTCTGCAGCTCCCTGAGAGGAGGCTGCAGTGAGGTGGAGTTGGGCTCTGCTCCCTAGGATCAGGTGGGAGAAGGAGAGGAAAGGGCCTGAAGTTGTGCCAGGGGAGGGTTAGGTTGGAGATGAGGAAATATTTCTTCACTGGAAGGGCTTATCAGGCTCTGGAACAGGCTGCCCAGGGAGTGGTGAAGCCAAGAGGCACAGCTTGCTGAAACACAACTGACTGGTGAGGTCAGCAAGCATCCTGCAAAGCACCTCTAAAGGGGACCCAGCTGTGGAGATGTTCTAATTAAGGCACAAGCCATGATCCTCCTGGCACCACCTCTGACTGCCTCGGAACCACCAGACAAGGTCCAACTGCAGGCTCTACAGAACAAAGGCCTCGTTAAGCTCACGTGAAAGGGCAGAGGTGGAAGCTCTGCACACAGCAGGTCAAAGCAGGACAAACATCTCTGCAAAGTCCCTGAGCAATTCTTGCCAAGGCAGTGCCAACAGGCAGGAGTCCTCCTGCAGCCCTCCCCGAGCCCAGCTCTTTGAACCAGCTGCTTCATTGAACTAGGAGATGGCTTTCAAACGAGGGAAATCTTTTCAGTCCACACACCTACAACATCAAAGTGAAAAAGAAACCCTCAGCAAACAGGATCAGAGCCTCCTCTGGCGAGCAATTAACAGAAGAGTTGGTGCTGGATGAAGAGCAGAGAGCTTCCCCCTCCCAGGCTGGGCAGGGCAGCCAGGTGAGCCCACTGGGCAGAAGGTTCTGCTGGCACCAGCCAGGTCCTAATTGCTGCTGAGCTCTTAATCAATGTTCTACTGCCACCAGCATAAGATAACTTCATCCATGTCCTTGTCAGGCTGCAGAACATTCAGGATATAAAATATAGACACACAGAGGGACTTTATTTTCTCCTTGGAGAATTTATGTACCATTACATTCCATTAGAGTTTTCTCAGCTGAACATTTAAATGGTGTTGAATCAGTGATCACTAAACCAAGCCCCTTCTTACTCAGCAAGGTTAGGGTCTTTGACCCCCAAAAGCCTCAAACTCTGAGACAAATTCTTTTCTAATTCTAATAAATTATTTCCTTTTCTGCCTTGAGTTTCAATGAAGTGGAGTCAGCATCTGTCCTGGCCTAACTCCCACACGCACTAACTCTCTAGTTCTGAACAGGAGTTGATATCCTTCAAATGGGAGAAGCTAAACAGCCTGGAGACCAAACACATTCATGCTGGTGCCCATTTGGGACTGAAGAAATGGCTTGGGTTGGGCTGGGGTTGTTTTAATTTGGTTTTCTGTCCAGAAGGAGATGATCAATGGAATGCACCAATCCATGACGCTGCGGGAATGCATTCCTGACATTCTGAAACAAGCACTCTCCCAGGAGTAGCTTCTCTGCACAGTGCATCCCCTCCAGCTATCCATTCATCAAACCAAGAGCAGAAGTTTGCTGTGCTGCCATTTCTAACTGCTTCACGCATCCCCAACTGCTCCTAGGCAAAGAAACAAGCCCTGGGATGGAGCAAGACATCAGGCAGCAGGAGGAAGTTCTTTGCTCTGGACACAGGTGCTCCTGGAACAGGTTGCCCAGGGAGGTGGTGGAGACCCCAGCCCTGGAGACATCCAAGGTCAGACCTGATGAGGCTCTGAGCCACTTTTCACAAAGGTGCCCAGTGACAGGCCAAGGGGGGATGGTTTGAAGCTGAGGGAGAGCAGGCTTGGGCTGGATCTTAGGGAGAGGCTCTTCAGTACAAGGGTGGGGAGAGTCTGGAATAAACAAGGGAGGCTCTGGATCCCCCCACCCTGGGCTGTCCAAGGCCAGGTGGGATGAGGCCTCGAGCAGCCAAGTCTAGCTGAGGGAAGTCCCTGCCCATGGCAGGAGGTTGGAGCAGATGAACTCTGATTCTGTGACACTTGGGGATGTCCCTGCTTGCTGCAGGGGGGGCTGGACAAGAGGACTTCTGAGGGCCTCTTCCAGCCTGATGCACTGTGTGACACCAGAGGGAATGCAGCTGATGGCTCCTCTGGCAAGGCTCTGCAGGGGCTGCTGATGACCATCGACTGCTTCACACAGAGGCTGCTCTGGTGGCAACCTCCCCCCTGTGCTGCAGCTCCATCCTGCACCCTGTCAGCCACCTGCGGGGGGACACCACCCTCTGGCTGGGGGGAGGGGATCAGCTACTTCTTGTCCTCACACCAGGCCACAGATGTTAGCTGCTGCCAGGTTTAAAGCTCCTCAGCACCTTCCAGCACTTCAGGCACTGCAGTCAGCTGGCAGGTGTGTGCTGAGCTGAGCCTGCACCCAGGACAGAAAGGTGCTAAAACCTGAGTGTCAAACGGCCCCGGAGCTCGCTGCAGCAGCTCAGAGGGCAGCCAGGAGGTGATTCTCTTGCCTAGCTCCAGGCTGCAGAGCTTCAGCGACTGCAGGCAGTGCTTAGCCAGGTGGGGCAGTGCCAGGCACTGCCTGCTCAGGCTCTCCTAGGTACAAACTGCCACAACACAGCTGCCACTCCCCTCCCAGCCGCTGCCAGTCTGACCTCAGCTAAGGCAAAATAAGCACAGAAAAGGCAAATTGAGCATAGAGAGGAAATGGAGTCGCTTCTTGCAGTTCTCTATCTCAAAAAGCAGATGTGGTTAGCATGCCACTGGTAAAAAGGCTGCACTACAGGTGGGGAAGGGAAGAGGGGGGAAAGCCACTTCTAAAAAAAGCAGTTGCAGGCAGTCAGAAAGTCACTGCTCAGCGGGATGGGAGGCAGAGCTTTGTTAGTGCCACATGAAAGGAGAATTTCTTCACACTAGCTTGGGTTTGTTGCATAAACTGGAGAACAGTTCCACCTTTATTACTTTCATACTGGACTAACTATAATTAGTTAATCAAAATCTTAAAGTTGCCCTCCACTCAAGCCAGGCAGAGCTGTGCACACTGGCTGAGCACTGACAAATCCTGCCCAGGCCACTGCCCTCCTGCCCTGCTCCCTGCAGAGGACGAGGAGCTCATTCCACAGGACAACCTCCTCTTCCCCCACCCTTCCCGTGGGATTTTTACCATGGGACATTTGGAGCCCTCTGCCCTGAAAGCACTCAGCAAAGGCTGCCTGAGCAGGGAGTAAGGCTTTTGGGTTGTGGCCAAGGATTTAATGAGTTGTTAGCCCCCAACTTCCTACAAACCACCACAGCTCCGTGCCCTGTCCAGCCAGAAAGGTCAGCGAGCAAGAGGCGGCAGCAGTGAGAGATGTCCTCTCAGCTGGTGAGAGTGCTCCACTGCAGCTCTTCTTTGCACATTATTAGAGGGGATGTGGCTGCTAATGCCTTTTAGCTGTGACTAATAACACCAGGAAGCCAAACCCCTTGAAAACAATCATCTCTCTTCAAAAGCAAAGTACTTCAGGCAGTAAAAGGAAGGGCCGAAGAGCACACTTCACCTCCTCGACGCGCTGCTGGCATTTAAGTGCAGACAAATCTATTAATCTGAACTCTTAGGATAAGGGAAAAACAACAAAGTTTGCTTGGTTAATCAAAATGCAGAGTGACAGAGCAAATGCTTGTCACCTGCTGCAGGGCTTGGGAGATTCAGGAGGTGAGCTGCAGCCCTGACTGATTCTCTGGTCCCGTGGTGCTGCCTAGCACTGAGGATGGAGCTGCTCTAAGTCTCACTTGGTTTTAGGTATTCATGGCAGTGAGTAAAGTGCTAAGAGCCAAGTAAGTGCAAGGAAGAATGTTATCATCAGTTACAATAAATGGATCCTTTCTGGGAAAGACCTGAGAGAGGGCAAAAGTAGATTAAAAAAAAAAAGCAGCAGCAGCAGCAGAAACATTCTGCAGCTCCCTGCTCAGCCACAGAAAGGTTTCAAATCAAATGTAGCTATTTGCTCAAATGAAATTAAATACAAGCTTTAATAAAGCTGGAGAGGAAGCTTCTGCCCCACTGCCAGCCTCCTGCAGCAGCTCACTGCTCACACCTAACAGCATCTGAGTTGTAAGGAAATATTGACAGTGCCTTTCTGTGAGGAGAGCAGCAGCAGCAGGACATAAATTGCCTTGTCTGGAGTTAGATAAAGCAAACAGAGGAAGGGAGTGGGGAGCAGGGTCTGGATTCCTCTCAGCTGAGTTAAGGTGAAAACAATTTGGCTTTGATTTCTGACTCTGAAAACCTCCACACAGCCAAGTTCCCACAGCCAAACTTTTGTGTGTCCAAGGGTTTACTCCCAGGACCAAAGCCAGGTCCCAGGCCCTGTGCACCAATTCTCCTTCCCTAAAGGATTCCCCAGAGCACTACCAGAGAGCAGTGTAACAGGGCCCTTGGGTGTCAGCAGGATGGGGCCAGACACTGCTCAGCACTCTCCAGTGGCAGGACGAGAGCCACTGGGCATAAACTCAACATCAGAAGTTCCACCTAAACACGAGGAGAAACTTCTGCTGCTAGAGCCTGGAGCAGGCTGCCCAGGGAGGTTGTGGAGTCTCCTGCTCTGGAGACTTTCAAAGCCCACTTGGATATGTTCCTGTGTGCCCTGCCCTGGGCAGGGGGCTTGGACTGGATGATTTCTGGAGGTGCCTTCCAGCCCCTGCCACGCTGTGACCACAGCCACCAGGCTGTTTTTCTACATCTCTCCCTCAGCCTTGCACGCCTGAATGCTCTCCCTTGGCTCTCACCCCTGCTGACAGGGAGCAGAATGCTGGAACAAGCAGCAGGAAGATCAGGATACGACAAAGCCCTTCTCAAAAGACACGAGTGCAGTTCAATTAAAGCATGGGGTTTGCTGTACTAATTGTTCCCATCATGTTAATATCATAATTACTGCCATTTTCTTACATAATCTTGCTGCTTCTAACAAAACCCAAAAAGGAAAAAAAAAAACCCCAAACCACTAAAGGAAGAGCAGCACCCAGCAGAAAGCTGCAGCCTGCCACCAGAAGTTTGCAAGGCAGAGCAGGAGGTGCAGTTCATTTGCCAGCAGATTTTGCCAGAGTACAGTGGAACAAGGCAACTCATTAATTCTTCATTAGCTTAAGGAAGCTGAGCTTTTAAATCATAATCAGACAATGCTCCCACCCCCCTCAGAAAAAAAAAAAAAAAAATTAAATAAAGGGTCTGTGGAGAATGTGCCTCTTGGAGAGCCATGACAATGGCTTTCTCTGCCAGAGAATGGCTAATGGATCAGTAATTGGAGAGTTTGCTTAACAGCAGAGCTCAGAGTATTCACAGAATTGCACCAGGTTTGGGGGAGAAGCCTCCTTAATGATCCCTCACTTCTGTGGAAGTGGTAAGAGAAGAGGCAGACAGCAGAAGGCTGATGAGAGCACAGCTCTCCTTTTGTCCTCTCCCCACTGCTCCTTCTCCTCCTCTTGCCTCTTAGCACCTGCATGCTCTGTAATTGGGCAGTGAAATCATTTTGCACCTGCAATGAGCTACTCAGGATCTCAAAATGCCATTAGCTGATACTAAAGAGAAGAATCCTCTTCACTTCCCAGCAGGCAGGAGCAGTGGGGACAGAGGGGCAGGTCTGCCACAAGTGCTCAGCCAGCCCTGGCACTGACGTTCCTGAGCTGCTGCTTCTCGACTCTGTTCTCATGCTGCTTGGTGCCACTGGTGCAGGAGTGTGGCAGTTCAGTGCCCACACTTGAGATGCCTCCCAGGGGCACTTCTGGTCAGCTGCCTGCTGCAGCTGTGGTCCAGTGGAGGTGTTCAGGCTCCCAGGAGGCAAGCACCTCTGCCTCACATCTTCCTTCCCTGGCAGGCAGCCCTAGATAAATCTTCCCCCTCCACCTTCCCTCCATACAAGGCAGAAAGAGAAACCAAAGCCAAGAGAGGGGCAGCAATGGACCTGCTCCAGAGGGGACCTGCACTCAGCATGCTACTGGGCTGGTCCTCTGCAAGGCAGCAGCAGTCAGTGGATGCACACAGACTGCTCAAAGCTCTTTCACCGAGGTGAGCAGGAACCTCCTAGCAGCTTCCAAAGGTCTCTCCTAGCTCCAGAATTCAGGAGGGAATGGGGAAAACAAAAAGGCCAAGCTTTGTCTTGACTAAATGGAGGCACACCTAAATAAATGGAAATGTTCCTGCTGGCAACATGCTTCTGGCTCTGGTGCTAATAAAACACAACTTCAAATGACTTGTAAACTGGGTAAATAATGAGTGACCTACTGTTAAGGCAGGCAAAATGAATTAGCTTCACAGCACTTCCCCCTGCGAGCCCATTGACAGAGAGGGGCTGATTGTCATCTAGTCTAAGGCTGATTTACCTCACTCTGGCACTGTAAGGGGGAATTAAGTGAACATAAATGTGATCTATGCCCACTTTAAGGATCCCTTCCTGCCTCTGTGTTGAATAAAGGGAGCTTACTGTAAATAAGGCCAAGAAAAATGACATCCAGTTTGCTATTCTGGCAAGAGAATACAATTAAGCAATCCTCAGGGTGAGGGGTCTGAGGCAGAGTGAGTGCAGCAGGCAGCCTGGGAAGGCAGAGAGGACTCTCACAAGGTACTCGGACAACGACCTCAGCTCTAACCACTGAAAAGAGTCACAGAACCATGCAATTGTTTGGGCTGGAAAAGGCCTCTGAGATCCTCCAAGCCCAACCAGCAGCCCAGCACCACCATGGCCCCAAGTGCCATGGGCACAGCTTTCCTGAACAGCTCCAGGGATGGGGACTCCACCACCTCCCTGGGCAGCCTGTGCCAGCCCCTGACATTTCTCCTCATCTCAGCCCTGAGCCTCCCCTGGCACAGTCCCAGGTTTTTGGTTGGTTTGGTTTTGACACCCATACTGAGCTACTGGCAGTGCCCATCCTTGTTCCACAGCTTCCTCCAGCTCCATCTGTCTGTCCCCACCTGCTTCCTTCTGGTTTGTATTCAGACCATTAATGCTTTGAACAGGCTCCTGCTTGGTGCCTGGCACAGGAGGGGACAAGCAGCATTTCAGGTAACCACAGAAGACCTTTGCAAATCCAGCCCAAGCCTCCTGTCACTTGCTGACTGCCTCCAGCCCATCCTGCAGGGGCTGTGCTGCTGCAGCCTCCTGCCTGCAGTGCCAGAGGGCAGCTGACATGGCCAGCAGCAACTGCAGCACACTCGGCACTGTCCTACCAGCAGTAAACAGCACCAGGAGACAAAGAGGATCCCAATACCTGCCAGAACTCAGAGCAAAGGGCTGCAGGTGCATTTGTCTTCAACACACAGAGGCTTTTAAGACAAGCAGCTCCTTCCAGAGAGCCTTCCTGACTCCATGGAGATAAATACACGGAAAAGACAGGAACCACAGCTGCCAGGCTCCTGACAGACACAACTCAGCAGCACACAGCCTGCTCCAAGCCACACTGAGGGATGGAGAGGCAGCACCAAGTGCCCTTGGTGACAGTTGTCACACATCCCCAGCACAGGTTGTGGCTCTTCTGCTGGGCAGTGGGAGAGCTTCCAGCTGCTCCACCAGCTTACTTTTGTCGAGGCTCCCTGGCTGTCCTTGCCAGCTGCACCAGGATGCAGAGAGCAGGTCAGATCCTCAGCACACCACAGCAATTCCCTGCAGATGACAAGAGCAGCTTGGCTGTCACCAGCCTCCCTTTGTGCCTGCCTGTGAGGCACATTAGCTTTGCAGAAAGGAAACTGCAAGTAATGAAAGAGAGCAAACCCAGAGCCTGGAAACAACAAAAAGCAGCTCTCCCAGGCTGGCAAAGTTAACCAAAGTGCCAGAGCAAGCTGAGTGGCTGCCAGGTTTGTGCAGTGCCACAGGGCAGGGTCCTGCTGCCAAGGCAGGCACTCACCTCCAGCACAAGGCACAGGGGAGGCAGCAGCACACACTGACACGACAAGCAGCTCCCTACACTTGTCCTAAAATGCTCCTAAACCTCTCCTCTTCCCTCTCTCAGCTTCCTTCCCTCCCACAGGCATGTCCCAGCTGTAAGAATCCACAGCCATGCACGCCTGGCAGCTCTGTCACACTGAGTGCCCTTTTCTTTAATGCCTTCAAGCTTCCCAGTCTGACATCCCTGTGGGGACAGGCTGGGGGAGCTGGGGCTGCTCAGCCTGCAGAGAAAAAGGCTCCAGGGAGACCTTAGAGCAGTCTGCCAGGACCTGAAGGGCTCCAGGAGAGCTGGGGAGGGACTCTGGATAAGGGCTGGGAGCACCAGGACGAGGGACAATGGACTGAAGCTTGAGAAGACTGAGACTGGAGATCAGGGAGAAATTCTGTAGAGTGAGGGTGGGGAGAGACTGGCACAGGCTGCCCAGGGAGGCTGTGGGTGCCCCCTGGCAGAGGGTGTTCAAGGCCAGGCTGGATGAGGCTTTGAGCAAGCTGTGCTGGTGGGTGGTGTCCCTACTCATGGCCAGGGTTGGCACTGGATGGCCTTTAAGGTCCCTTCCAACCCACTCTGTGACCTTTCCATGGCCCCACTGCCACCATTGTTCATAAATAAATACTGTAATTAAGATTCACCTTGCATTACCTTCAGCAGGATGCTCTTCATCTTTCCATTCTTTGGCAAGAGGAGACTCAGCCTGCATCATCTGAGGACCATCTGCCATTCCCTGGGCCACATCTCCCCTTAGGCAGCCTCCCCTGTGGTACAGAGCAGCACACTGATGCCTGAGACTCATTTGCTGCTTCACAGTCAGTTCACATTAGCTCCTGATAGCAAACACCACTGAGAAAGGCTAAACAAGAAGTCCAAATCAGGCACTTGTGCCCTAACCTTCTCTTCTACCTGCAAACAACAAATCACCTCCTGCACGTACTTTGAAGCCATAAAACTGAAAATTATGCATTCTGTGCTGAAAATGGGTTCCTGTTGAGAACCATCCCCTCCACACCACTCCACGGGCATGAGCTGCCAACAGGGTTTGCAGTGCAAGCAGCAGGTGACAGTCACTGGTCTGGCTGCACACACATCTGGGGGGTGCTGGGGCTTGGGGCATGAATGCAAAGCACCCAAAGCAGAAAATTCTATTTGTGCAAAACTGAAGTGGAAGCTCAAGTGCTGCTGCAAAGCACCTCAGGAGTGCAGCTGTGGTAGGCTCCAATTTTCCTTCCCCCATTTGTTTTTAACATTTATTCCAGCAGAGTCTGATCACGCATCAGGAAGGGGAGATTTAGTGCTTTACAGGAACAGGAGCAGACCTGAACACCCAGCACTTGTGCCGTGATAATGCCAAATAATATCTGTGCCCAACTCCAAGATACACTAAAAATAAAAGCTCTGCATTCATGCACTACATTAGTGATGAAAAGGAGCCCCAGAGAACGTCTCCTCTCTGCAGTGTGGGTTATGAAGCTGCCAAGGAAGAACTACAGCAAACTATTTTTATGGTGCTCGTTACTGGTGACTGATAAAATTTACGTTGTCACATAGGAAACAGAGGTTATTAATACCTCCACAGAACAGCAGTTGTCATCATGAAATCAGCCTGCCTGGAAGCCAAAATAAAACAAAAATGGCAGTGAGATTGTGCTCCAGACAACGCCTGGATCCAGCCTGGGTGCAAGGTGTCACGACAGACCTCGGCTCGCTCTCCTCTCAGCACCAGGTGAACCTGCAGCACTCTCAGTTGCTTGCTTGCTGCTTTGTTCCTGGTCTGTAGTGAAGTGTCTGGTCCAGTACTGCCAGACACCAGAGCTGACTCCACAGCATGAGGGGAGACCTCCCTGCTCTCTGCCACCCTCTGAAAGGAGGCTGGAGACAGGTGGGGTTGGGCTCCTCTGCCCAGGATCAGGTGACAGGAGGTGTTCCAGAACCCTGGGGCCATGGTGGTGCTGGGTTGATGTTGGACTGGAGGATCTCAGAAGCCTTTTCCAACCCAAACAATTCTATGATTCCTTTTCTACAGAGTATGCAAGTAATAAACCACCACTGAGTGCTCTGAGGCAGTGAGACTGTGGGACTCATACCCCTGAGGGTCATCTCCTGACCCAAACACTGCTCTGGGCTAGAATTACACTGCAAGACAAAAGCATTGCCTGGATCGTTCCCACCCATGGGTGCAGACACTGCAGGGACTGACCTCTGAGCAGACATTTCCTCAGCAGCACAACAGTGCCTGGGACCTTGGCCCCACAGGACAGGACAGAACTGCACCCCCAGCCCCCCAGGAGTGCCTGAGCACCCCTGCCCTGGGCACTTCTGCTCTTCCTGAGCTCTAACTTGGTCTTTGAAGCCAACTACACCTAAGGCACACAAGGACCACAGAAAGCCCTCAGCACTCTGCTGGCTTGGTGCTGCTGTGGCAGCCTCACACCCCCAGGAATGCATGGAGACACTCTGGGAAGTTGAGGAAGCCATCAGGGGGCACAATTCCAGGAGCATTTCCTTCCAAGTGTTATTTTTTTCAAGTGGTGTTGATTTAAGGCAGTGAAGCTGTGCCTGGGAACACTTAATGAAAGCAATGACAAGTTAGGAACATGTAAGAGGAGACAATTTGCTGTCTCGTTCCCGTTTCATTGGAGCTTTATTCTCAGTGACAAAGAGAGTTTCTGAAGTTGTAATAAGATCATTTCCTCTGCTCTACCCTTCCCCCTACCCTTTTATTCTGCAAAGATTAAAGAGAATAAAGGCAGCTGGTCAGGAAACCTGAAGGATCCAAGGCTCACGACTCAACTCCTCTAATCCCCACTCAGCCTGCAGCCCACACATCCTCTGCTCCCCTTCTCCTGCACCAGCACCAGCCTCAAGTAGGTCACTTCTTAAAGGATGACTGCCCCAGAAGACACTTTGGGGCTGGGTCTGTAGCTCAGACATAGTAAAAACAACTTCGAAGTGGAAGCTGAGTGGAGAGGTGAATATGCTAGGGATAGGCCAACTAACAGCAACAATGGCTAAGTTCATCTGCTGCTGTCTTCCCTTGCTGCTGTTTTGGCTGCTGCTGCTTCTGCCACTTCACCACTGCTTGATCCTTCCCCATCCTCCTTAAGGTTATTCCTTTTTTCCCCCCTGTAGTAGTTTATTCTCCTTATACTGTTATATCTACTTTAAACTTAAGAAATACAACTTCAGTCTTCCTGACTTCCCAAAAATATCCACGTTGTAGTGAGTTTACTCTACCTGGGGAGGGATCCTCTCACCCAGTACACACAGCACAGACCCCTGCAGCTCTTTGGGCTGGAAAAGGCCTCCCTGCAAGGAGCATTGCTACTCCTGGCAAGTCCTTCAGGGCTGCACCCTGCAGAACTCCCCCAGCACCAGCTCTGCTACAGCTGTTTGTCCTCTAGGCTGTGAAAAAGCCAACGGTGATGATTTGTTAGAGGCAACAAACCCTTGAAAGAAACTTCATTACCAATTCAAGTCTGCTTTATGAGCCTTGATTCATGTTTTGATTGTTATAGTGATTTTATGGACATCTTTGGCATGAGTAACAAACCTGGAATTTGGATTGAAATGACACTCATAAAATGCAGGTATTTACTCTTCTCTCCCTGTATCTGCCACCTCATAAACTGGGTGACCTGCAGCGTATTTAATATTTAAAGGTCACAATGCAGAGCGGGGCCCAGCTAATAGAAGATCCAGACCAATTCCCAGCCTGGCACACCTCACCCACAGAGGTTCAGCCTTGCTGCCCTTTACAGAGACTTTGCCTTCATTAACAAAGGGATCCAGGGGAAGAAAGGTCACCTCAATATTCTCCCTTGAGTGCTTCTGCTCAGGGCTCCTTTTGCAGCTGTGCCTGACACCTACTTCTCCTCCAGACTCACTTCCCAGTAAATTAGGAATTTATTCACCTTTTCTTTCCTACAGGAATTGTCTGCCAGGCAGTGCAGGACACTTCAAACCCTGGCAGCCCATCACAGCTGCTTTTCTCAAGCCCTTTAATGCAGCCTGTAGGAGAAGTGAGAGTTAATATTTAGATTGTGTCCCAGAGCAAGTTTTCATCCTGCTCTTGGAAATGAGACCCCCGTGCCGGCTGCTGTGGCTTCTATTCCAGTTCTGCCATCTCCAATCTTCCACCAAGTGACAGGAGCTCTTCTCCCAGGCTGCAAAGTTATTTATCAGGTGGCCTGAGGGAAGGTCACTTTCCCTCCCTCTTCTCACTGTGTCATTTATTTACTACGTGCACGTTGGATATAAAATGCTACCAACTGCTCCGGAAAGTTTGCTGAGGTCTGTGCAGGAGGCCAGGCTGGGGTCAGTGCTCCCAGCGAGGTTGTTCACCTGACCCTGCCAGCCAATTCTCTGCCTTTCTTCAGGGGAACTCAGGGAAGATAAATCTGAGCATCTGCATGATTGGTGTTGCCCTGCAAGGCACACACGAGTGGGGATGGTTCTAGAAATAAACAAACCCATTGCTGTTGTGGCTGAAGGAAGTCATCCCCAGTGATGGATGCTGCTTGAAGGAGAGGGAAGCTACAGAAGTCATTTCTTTAATGAGTTAAACCAACAAACCAAGCACTAATTCCTCCAGCACGGATGAAAACCAAAGCTGACAGTGCACTGCTGGCCCAAAAGGCACAGAACACACTGCCTGCTGCAGAGAGAGGCCCCTCAAGTACTGAAGGAAGAGATCATTTGCAGCCTGTGCTGCTCAGCACATTGCTGTGCCCTGTCTGCTGCCTTCCACCAGCGCTCAGAACCGAGCTGCACAGCCCTGGCACAGCCTGTGCCCAGAGGGCAGGGCCAATGGGCAACCACCAGCACTTGCTGCCCACAGTCAAGCAAACGGTGTTGTGTGAAGGGAGATGAGCAGAGGCAGTCACCAGCCTGTTTGGGTTCAAGGTTTCCCTTCTCGCTGCAGATGTGGAGTGCCAGATGTGGAGAATAATGCTGGAGGTCAGTAGGAGCAGGAGAGACTCACACACCTGGTGAAGGGAATCTTGCCAAGGGCCAAAATTCCACAGAGCTCCTGACTGCCTGCACCCAAGTGCAGCACAAGGACTGCTCAGATCCCAGGCAGGCAAGCAGCAGCAGAGCAGCAGACAGGTCTCAGCACCTCACCCAGCTCTCTGCTCCGTGTAAATGAAGCCAGGCTCAGCACCCACTGATGCACCACCTCAGCCATTCCCACTGCCCAGGCTGCCCCACACAGCTCTGGCACAACCCTGCCCTGCAAGCTGCTCCTTCACCCTTGCCAGTGCTGGTGCAGGTGTCAGGGCTGACTCCAGCCCCACGGTCACACACCCCAGACACAGCAGACCCCAGCTGCTGATGAAGGAGAAGAGAAGCATGGAGCAGGACACCCCTGGGGCTTTGCTTCTCACAGCAGTCCAAGGGGACTTGTGCAGCCTCCTCTTCCTCAGCAGCTGCCTGAGCCCTTTCACCACTGCAAGTCAGAGTTAACAAAGTTTTTGCTTACAGCCCCTGCTGCCTGGGAGCAGTGCTGGGCCCTTGCTGCCTGAGCCAGGGCAGCTGAGCCACAGCCAGCACTGGAGGATGTGTGCAGGTGAACCTGGCACAGACATGCAGGTGCCCTCTGAGATCTGCCTGGGCCTTTTAGGGCTGTATTTTCCATTTCACTAAGTGCATAAAATCAAGCAAAAACCACTTTCAACAGGACTGACTTAGTCAATTATTCTAATGAGTACCTGACACAGTGATGCTAATTAATTGGTGGCTGATTACACATCTTTGAGGTGTCAGCCGACAATGCTACCTTGAATTTAACGAACAAAGCCGGAGCAGAGCTGAGCAGCTACAGTTCATCTCATGCTAAATTAGCTGCCTGTTAATTGGATTAAATGGCTTAAAACAAGTTAGAAAATGCCTGACCAACGCTGTCAGTTGAGAGGTGATGCTCTCCCACCTGGCAGAGCAGCACAGGACGAGCAGCCAAGCTCTCGCCCTGCAGTCCTGCTGCCTGTGCTGTGTTTTGGAAGGGGACCCCCAGCAACAGAGCAGACAGAGCAGGGTCCCAGAGGAGCTGCTGTTTACTCACAGAAAAGTAACCTGACACAAGCTGAGCCAACCTGTGAGCAACTGCTCCTAAGTGGGAATAGCTGAAAAGGTTGACAGCTTTGTACTTAAAAGGGCTAGGGGGGGAGAGGCAAAAGCTGTTTGTTGTTTACCATTTTACAGCCAAAAAAACAATGTGCCTGATCTGCAAATTAAACTCTGCTCTCCATCAGCTGCATCTGAACAAATCCTTTCAAGCCTGCGGAACAGAAAGCAGCTAAATGCCAACTAACTTTTGCCACACATGCCAGCAGATGCTGAAGGCAGATCCAAGCACACAGGTCTGCTCCTTTCTCCCCACCTCCCCTCTGAAGGTCACACGGAGGTAAGAAGCACTTCATGCTGAGCTACCTCTCGGATTCCCCCCAGGAGCTGATTTCTCAGGGACAATGAGATTCCACCTCCCAGTGCCTCATGGCTTACCTGGGCCTCTGTCCTGACACCACTGCCTCTTTTCAAAACATTTTAGCTTGCCCCAGCTCAAAGCAAAGACTTTTCCAACCAGGTTTCTGCACATGATCTATGTCTGTAGCAGGGCTTAAGCAGCTCTCTCTGCCAGAAGGTACCAGCTGACACACCACGAAGCTCCAGGGAGTCTTCTTTTCTCTTGCCTGAGTGTCAGGCTCTTCACAAACAGCAATGTCACTCTGACTTTCCAGCCTGCATCCTCTCACAGGGAATCATTTTAGTGCATCTGATGCAAAACTTCCTCTTCTGCCTGGGAGCTCTCTCATGAGCACTTCAACAGAGGCAGAGCAAGCTCAGTGCTCTCCCAGGACACATCTGGCCTGATTCTCCACTCGCTCAGAATGATCCAACTACTCAAGAAGTGGAATTTCTCTGAACAAACTTTCTTACTATTCCCATCTCTACTAAAAGAATAAACCAAGAAAACAGCCACAGGAGTGCTGAGGGCCATGGCTCAGCCCCAGCCTTGGTGGAGCCAGAGAATGGTTGGACTGGAGGATCTTCAAGGGCTTTTCCCACCCAAAATGATTTCTGTGAGTCTGTATTTTGTGTTCCCCACTCTGCCATTCAATAGCACAAACACATCCAAACCCTCTCCATAGTTCTTCCAACAGTGCCAGAGCCAGGAGGCAGGAAGAGAACATTGGCAGCAGATCCCCCCCAGGAAGCTCTGCTCTGTCTGAAGGTGTCCTCCAACTGCTCTGCAGCTCCTTCACTGAAGATGAAATATTCAAAGCATTGGAGGGGATGTGACAGGAGCTTGGACACTTTATTTTAAGCTTTCATCACATAATGATAAATTGCAGTGAGGAGCCTGTATGGGAGGTGGATTCTCCTGGCAGCTGAGAACACTGCCAGAGAGTTTAATCCCACTAATGCAAAGTATTATTTGAAACATTAGTTGTAATATTTGCATGCAGGTAACAGAGGTGGAGCTTGGGCAGTTGGGAGTCAAAGCCTCTGCTGAAGTACTAAAAGTAGAGCAGGACTCCCCCAAGCAGTTTGGGAGTTTGAGGCACCCAGCCCCAGGAGCTCTCAAAACCCCCAGACTGAACAAATCATCTCCTTGCCAGGAGCTCTCCAAGAGCAGAGACTTTATTCACCTTCCTCTGCTGCAGTGGTTCACGGAGCACTGTGGCTGTCAGGGAGAGCCAGGCTGAGTCAGTGCTGCTGCACCTAGCAGGGTCCTTCTGCAAGCCATGAAAGTGCTTTCCAGCCACAGCTCCCAGACAAAAGGCTTCTGGCCCTTGCCACAGCACACAGCAGCAAGGAGAACATTCTGGCCATGGTGATACAGCCTGGTGGCCACCACTGAGGAAAACAGCAGACCTGTGCAGACCTCCAACCAGCTCCAGCCACAGGCTGCCTGAACTTTACAAACCCCTTTGGGTTTGTTTTTTCTTTTTGCTGCGGTGAGTTACTTTTGTTTAATTAATCATAAGGAATTCTTTTCTTGCAATGTTTCTGGTTGACTTCTCAGCAGCACAAGTTGCCTTGCTCTGGGAAATGCTCATTTTTCACTGAATGCTTTCCCTAAAAATCCAGAGACTTTGGCTGGGCTTTGCTGCTCAGCCTGGAGAGGAGAAGGCTCCAAGAGAGACCTTAGAGCAGCCTGCCAGTACCTGGAGAGGCTACACAGGAGCTGGGCTTGTAGTGACAGGCTGAGGGGCAATGGCTTAGAGCTGGGAGAGGCAAGATTGAGACTGGAGATGAGGAAGAAATTCCTGGCAGTGAGGGTGGGGAGAGACTGGCACATCTTGCCCAGGGAGGCTGTGGCTGTCCCCTCCCTGGAGGTGCTCAAGGCCAGGCTGGATGAGGCCTTGAGCAGCCTGGGCTAGAGGAAGGTGTCCCTGCCCATGGCAGGTTTCACAGAATCATGGAATGGTTTGGGTTGGAAAGGACCTTTCAAGGTCATCTAATCCAGCCCCTGCAGTCAGGACATCTGCCACCAAAGCAGGCTGCTCCGAGCCCCAGGGAGTCTGACCTGGGATGGTTCCAGGGATGCAGTTCCACCATCTCCGTTACCACCACCTGTTTGCTCCTGCTGCACACTGCAAGTCCAGAGCCAGGTTTGTGCTACAGGCTCAAGGGTCTGGCTGGGTTTGGGTTGCTTGGGATGGGACTTCAGACACAGCCCCCAGGACTGACACCAGCTTGTCCTCCTGGCAGGAAGAGGCACCTCTGCAGCTCATAAAGCCCCACAATTCCCCAATGGGAAGAGACAGGCAATTATCCAGAACAAATTGTGACTGTAACAGTGAAGATCATTTTATTATTGCCTGGAGGGTTTCTGAAGCTCTCCCTATGAAATTGTCTCGTAAATAATTCAATGGAAGTGATTTACTTTGGTGAGGAACTTAGAAGGGGAAGCCTTTGCAAAGAGCATTCTGTCAAAAGTTATTCAAATTGATTTCATTTTAAAATTCCAAACAAATTGACTCAGATCAAATTTCACTATCAATTAACAAAGGCTGCTAATTTCTTGGTGTGTTAGGATAAACAACTAAACAAGAGCTACCACTGTGGCTGTGTTCTCTCTGCTCCTGCCCAGCAGTGCTGCAGACTCTTCCCAGGCAGGAGCAGGCTCTGATCCTGAGCCCTGCAGAACTTGCAATGATTTCAAACTGACTTCTTCAGAGCTCCACAACTACTTGGAGCTTGGGGCTGGGCTGAAGCTCACAGCAGTGCCACTGGGGGAGAACAGAAGAGCACAGCAGAGATGTGGTGCTGAGGGACATGGATTAGTACCAGACTTTGGACAAGGATCTTAAAGGTCTTTTCCAGCCTAAACCATCCTGGCAAATCCTTGGCTGTGGAACACAGATTCACCCCCACGACCAGTGGAGGAATTTTCAGCTGAAATGCAGACATCCACCCCAGCCCTGCACACATCACAGCCCTCCCCCATTCCTAAAGAGTCAGGAGTTTGGAACCCAATCTCCAGCCCCCAAGGAGTGGTGCTGTGACTGCTGACAGCAGGCACAAGGCTCAGGGGAATGCTGCTTCACATGATTAAGAAACAAGCAGAACAACCAGCCCCAAACCTGATCACTGCCTGCCACTCCTGGGGCATGCAACAGCAGAATCTATTCCTAAATCTACTGCATTCCACCTTAGGAAGTCTAACCCAGGCAGACACTGAAGTGACTTCTGCTTAGCAAGGAGACTAAGGAGACTCTGCCCCACACCAGTCTGAGTGGGCTTAGATCTCCCAGTGATGCTTGGGCAACACAAACACTGCAGCACAGGCCAGAGAGCCCCCAGAGGGGCACCCAGCCCTGGCTAGAGGAGCAGAGAGGGGAAGGAACACGACCAGGGAAGCATTTAGAGATCTGGAAGCCTGTGGCTGCTACCACAGACTCAGCCTAAGTGATTTGCCTCTACAGGCAAACATCTTCCAGTGCCCAACCACCAGCTCCTTGCCTGGGTGCATTTGAAATGCCACCAGCAGCACGGCAGAGGCAAATGCCTTCAGCAGTACAATCTGCAGTGGGTGTCTGACTGGATTCTTCTCCAGTCTTTGCTGCTCTCTTCCAGCTTTTGCTCTGCAGCTGTATTTGCACAGCAGCTCTGGGCCATCTTTTGAAGCCATCTCAAAGCATCAAATCAAAAAGGAATGCAGGATTATGGCAGGGTATCAAACATGCCAGGTACTGCAGCCCTCTAAATTACAGCCAAATAGAGAGGAGCACATTTCCAGTTACCACCAGAGCCATCTTTCATGAACTGCCAATCCATCTTCTGTGAGCATGATTATTACAGGACCCTAATCAGAGAATCTAATTTTCAGCCACTCAGCTTTTCAAAGGCAGCAGGGATTTATGGGCAACTGGACTCTCCTACTAACTCACAGGAAGTAAAATGCTTTGCTCTCCACTCTCTCCTCGAGTTCCACTCACCACCAGAACCCAGACAGCAGGACAGGAATGGCAGAGCTGTGTCAGCCCCTTTTGGAGCTGCTGTGCCTCAGGAGTTAGGCAGCTGGTGGGAGGCTTTATCAATTCAATTTGCAAACTGAGCTTTTCCTTTGCCCCCCCCTCCCTACTGTTTTATGCCAGGTTTTATTGGAAAACCCAGGACACTTAAATCACAGCAGCTCTGATTAAATGCATGGTAATGAGGGCTGGGATGTATCAAGGAGGAATACAAAGGAGGAATGCAAACTGCATTAGTTTAATAAAGTGTTGACAGATCATGCTAAAGGCTGTGCCACTTCAGGAGAGAAGAGCAAACGAGTCCCTGCAGGGCAGTTTACTGGGGCAGGTGCTCTTCACAGCCCCCGCCCAGCACTCAAGAGATTTCCTTTCATCAGCACCGCACAAAAGAGGCTGTGGGTGACCCCTCCCTGTTTGTGCAGGAGGGGATGGCCCAGGAGAGTCTCCTCAGTTATTTACAGCATTGTCACTCTGCCTCCACCTCAGCCGTGACAGAGGCAGCAATGCTCTTGGTGAAGAGAGCCTTGGCAGGGAAGCAGAGAGAAGGACCCAGAGCTGCAGAAGCAAATGTTCAAACCAGACCCAGCTCAGGCAAACCAGGAACACCAATCCCTGTTTTCCCATGCCCCAAGTTAGAACCTTAACTTTTGTGGCACTGTGAGCACTCTTCCATCCCTCTGAGTGCAACTTCAGCTCAAAACTTTCCCCTCTGAAACGTTCTGCTGCATCTCCTCCAACCTCCCCACCATGCCCAGGGACACCTCTCAACTAGACCTGGCTGCTTAAGGTCTCATCCAACCTCCAGGGAGGTCTGTCTCTGGGCACCCTCAGGAGAAGTTCCTCTGCAGCCTTCCTGTGGGATCCCTTCAGGCACTGGCAGGCAGCTCTCAGGTCCCCCTGCAAAGCACTTCAGGTTCAGCACATGGATAGGGAGAAGCAGCAATTAACTTCAGTATCCTTAACTATGTCTAGGGACAGCCATGCCAAGGGAGAGCACAGTTGTGTCTCTGGCCTCATTTAGGTCTCTGATTGCAGCCTTTTATCCACACCACTGCTCATTTGTTATGCCTGTCTGCTGCAGGGGTGGAATTAGGGCAATCCTCTCTAAAGCCACAGACAGCAGCAAAACATCTGCAAGGTAACCTGCATTTCCCAGGGGCTTGACCTCGCCCTGGGAAGGGCAAATCTCTAATACAGTTTTTAATAATGGTGGAACTTGGAGAGGGCAGTGCAGAATCCACTGCAGCTCCCCTAATCCTGGCCATCAGATGGGATTACACAGCAAACAAGGCACACTTTAATACTGCTGCAATCACCAAAGTGGAACTCTTGACAGAAATATCCCAAAGCCCTTATCAAATAGAGATGCTCCATTATTTATACCCCAATCCCTATTTTATGCAGCTTCCAATTACTCTTCTAAAATAGCTCTTATTAAATTAAAAGCAGAGATCCTTCACAGCTTGGGCCCAACCAGCTGCCCTGGAGCTTCGTCACCAGCAGGCAGGGATCAACTCTTCCCAAGCTTCCCACCACTCTGACCATGGCAGATGTTTACCAGCCACAGCCCAGACTGCAGAGCCCAGCCCCAGCTGGCCACAACCTCCCCTCAGGTAGCTGCAGAGAGCAATGAGCTCTGCCCTGAGCCTCCTCTTCTGCAGGCTGCACACCCCCAGCTCCCTCAGCCTCTCCTCTTGGGGCTGTGCTCCAGGCCCCTCCCCAGCCTTGCTGCCCTTCTCTGGCCATGTTCCAGCACCTCAGCATCTTTCCTATACTGAGAAGCTACTGAAAGGAAAAGAATTCAAGCCATGGAAAAGCTCAGTTCTCAGCAGCTGCTCTGGGCAGTATCAGGTTATGAGGACAAACAGAGGCTGTTCTGCAGCTGAGCACACCAAAGCTGAAGAAAGCTGCTGCTGCCTTGCAGGAAGGGTTGAAAAATGGAACTGCTGACTAAGGCAAGGACTGGAAAGCAGGAGCTGAAGGCTCTTCTCCCTGCTGTGGGGTGCACCTGTTCTAAGGTTCAGAAAGGCTTTCCAGACAACTCTCTGTTCCAAACAGAGTTTAAATCAAAAGGAGGAAACAATTGCTTATTGTGCTTATGCTCCAAAGCCCTACAGACTCAATGGGAGCTGCTAAAAGAGCTCTGGACCAATGGGGGTCCTCACATCCCCTTTTCCACAGTGATGTTGTAAACCTGAGTCCCCCAAGACAAATCTGTACTGCCTGTGAAAACTGCACACTGAAAAAGCAGAGCATTTCAGAAAGCATTTCAGAAAGCATTTCCCTCCTTCCAAGAGCTTCTACAACTCCCTCAAGTTTTTCTTCTCAACAACAACAACAAAAGTTAATTAAATACTAGCAGAGTTTTGCTAAACAAAGGTTTACAGATGCAAATCCCCCTAGGGAGGCAGATGAGATGGAGAGCAACAGGCAGAGCTCCCAGTTAAATGAAGTAAGGACTCCACTGCTCCTCAGCTCAAGGATTAGGATGGTACAGACCTGCCCTTGTTTGCCAGCTCCTGGGTCCTGGCTGGGGCTGTAAATTGTGTAAATTAAGAAGCCAGAAACATCTCTGCAGAGCCTATCACAGCAACCACTGACTGCAGGAGGGGGTGGAGAAGTCCTGCTGCAGTATTTCATCTTCTGTTCTGACTTGTAAATGACCTGCACAAAGAAATCCCAGAAAGGGACCCCAGAATTGTTTGGGTTGGAAAAGCTCTCTGAGATCTTCCAGTCCAACAACAACCCAACACCACCATGGCCACCAAACCCTGTCCCCAAGTGCCACGGCCACAGGTTTCCTGAACATCTCCAGGGATGGGGACTCCACCACCTCCCTGGGCAGCCTGTGCCAGTCCCTGACCACTTTTGCAGCAATGAAATTGTTCCAAATCTCCAACCCAAACCTCCCCCAGGGTGATTTCAGGGGGAAAAATAAGTATAGCAAGCCTGAAGTCCTTCCAGGTACCAAAATACTCAAGGGATCTTCTCCCTGTGTCTTGCCCTGTTAAAAACCTCTTTGCATTAAGCCTTGGGTTGTGCCTGTCAGGCCCCAAGGAAAGGTCACCTCAGAGTGTGCAGAGTGCTGCTGTCATCTGCTGCAACAGAGGCAGAGAAATAGACACAAACGAGGTGGCAGACTCAAAGAAACTCCTGTCTGAAAGGCTGATTAAGAGTAATTTGTTATGTTTTCCCCCTAATTACTGGAATTAATAGTAATAATGCATCCCACGCTCCCGGGATGAATGGGAGATGTTTCTCTCCTCCGTTTAGACTTTTTTCGGCAGGAAGCAGTTCCTCAAAGCTCCCTTTAAAGACTTTCCTTCATTAGGGGAGCTTCGACCAGCTATGGAATGAATCAAGAGCTGAATGTTTGTACACAGAAGTAATTGAGCTCCCTCCTGGCTGCACACAGGAGCAGGCAGAGCAGGACAGAGATGCATTTCCTGCAATACATCCCGAGGTGACAATGCTTCAACGGCAGCAAACGCAGCCCCTGGCCCCATCCTGGCCTGACACAGAGCAGACAGCTGCAGCCTGGGGGTGCAGAGCAAGGCCAGAGCAGGGCCATGGAGCACTCACAGCTCTGGAGAAGGCTTTGCCTGGAGCATGTGTGGGGAGTGAATGCAACATCCATCGCTGGCCCCACACCAGTGCCCGTGGACTCATTTTCTCCTTAATCCATATTCTTGCTGCTAACAGAAAAGAAGCCAAACAACAAAAAGTAACTCATCACTTGCTGTAAAATTGCTTATACAGACAGAAAGAAACCCAAACCCTCACTGCTCCCTGGGCTGCTTTGCTGAGCTCTGTTCCATTGTTTCTATTTAATGAACTGGCAAATAAATTACCCCCAAAAAATCAGTTTTCTAAGCCAGTTACTTATGAATTCCATATTTTCAGCAACAAGTTCCCTAGATTAATGAATCAAGGAGATGGAAAAGCCTGCTAATTTAATTACACAATTACCAGTGCTGTAGCATTTATTTTAAGGACACGACACAGCTAATGGATGCTTTATTTATTTATTTAAAGGAAGTCATATTAATATCTCTAAATTTAAAAAAAAATTATTATAATTTCTGCCCTTCCTCCCCCTTTCCCCTCTCTCCAATCCCTTTCTTTGGGGCCACGGTTACAGGCATTTGCATTTTCCTTTCCTTGAACTGAAGCTATTCCCACTCTGCTGAAGTTTCCAGGACCAAAGGTGTGAGGCTGCAGGGTCAGAGTCTCAGCTCTGCACCCCACAGAGGTTGGTGTTCCACAGAAGCAGAACCCAAGCTGGTGTGAGGATGCAGAGAATGTCACAGAGTGGTTCCCCATCACTGGGAGCCTCACTCCTCCCCCAGCAGTGTCAGAAATGAGCTGCTGAGAGCTGCACACCAGAGAGGGAAGGCAGATTTCTCCAGGAAAAAAACTTGTTCCCTGGATCCCTGCCACAGTGCACAGTGTATTAGGAAATCATTTGAAATATTAATCCAGCAGTTTATCCTGGACATTTGTACTGCACTGAGCTTCCTGCCTGTTTGTGCCAAGTTCAACTCTGCCCTGGCTCCCTGGAGAGTCTTTGCTAAACAGAACTGAGAAGGGGGGAAAAATACAAAGGAAGATTGCTGCTTTGAAGGGAAGAGAGGGAGACAAAGGGTTGGAGGGATCACAGAAAGATCCAAAAGGACCTTCTCTTTCTAGGGCTGTCTTCAGAGCTGAGGAGGCTACAGTGCTGAACAAAGCCTTTGGCTAAGCCAGCAAGGGGGCTTCATCTGTGGGCATCTGCCCAGCCTCACCCATCCCCTCCTCTGCTCACAGGGAGAAGGAAATTCTCCTCGGCAATTCTGCACCCTCCTCTTGCCCAGCAGAAAGCAGCTCTGGCCTTAGTTCTTTCCCTGGGCTGGCTCTCAACGACCAGCACAGGAGAGCTGCAGCATGCAAAGCTAACCAAGCTCCCCAGCACTGCCACTTCCCTCTCCCTATCCAGGCTAACCAGGTTAAAAGATGATCTTCAGTCTCAGCCTACCTATTTTCTGCCCAGGGAATCTAGCAAGCGACTCCTGTAAATGCTGCTATTACTCTCTGCACTGCTGCAGGGCTTTGTCTTGTTACACTAGATTGGCTCCCTCCTGGGAGGGAGATGCTCAGGTGTCACTAGTGGGAGTGTTTTCACTGTTTACCACCAGCTCCCTCTGCCAAATCCACGGAAATAACACCTGCAGCTCCAACCTGCCACCCAGCAGCTCGGTACTCAGCGATGCTTTCAGCACACCAATCAGACTAAAGGAGTTTGTCCTGCCAGGATGGAAAAACAAACCCAGAAACCTCCACAGAGTTCTGTAGTGAATGTATCAGGAACAAACAAAAATAGAAACCACAGAAACATGGAACCACAGAGCTTGGGAGAGGCATCTAAGAGCACTGAGTCCAATCCAGCACCACCATGGCCACCAAACCATGACCCCACTGCCATGGGCACACATTTTCTGAACACCTCCAGGGATGGGCACTCCACCACCTCCCTGGGCAGCCTCTGCCTGTCCCTGACCACTCCTGCAGCCCAGAAATGTTTCCTTATCTCCAACCCAAACCTCTCTCCTGGTGAGACTTGAGGCCATGTCCTCTCATCCTATCACTTGTTCCTTGGGGCAGAGCCCAACCCCCACCTCACTGCAGCCTCCTTCCAGGGAGCTGTAGAGAGCAATGAGGTCTCCCTCAGCCTCCTCATCTCCAGACTGGGAGGTTCCTATCCAGAGGAACTAATAATAGAGAAAAAAAGCCCAAAGCAGAGAATGGGTGACCTGCAGTGTCAGCATAAGAGACAGAGCACCAGCCCAGCAGCTCCGACTAGCAAGGGAGCAAAGCAGCACAGCCCAGTGCTCAACAGGAGCCCTTCAGTGTAATTATTAATGCAAAGAATGAACATTATTACCATAATGTAACTCGAGATGCATCTGAACAGGGCCCCCCGGGGGAAACAACTTGATGTATGTTTACAATCAAGCGTGCCAGGGAAACAAAAGGACACTCCAGCTAAAGAGACATATTTATCTGTGCACTGCTTTAAAATGGCAATGATAAAAGAGCAACTTCCAGACAAATCAGCACCTTCCCAGGAACGCAGCCTCTGCTCTGGGCAACAGACCCAGCACCCATAAGGGGTGCACAGGCCAATACATCATTTAGAGATGTCAGAGATGACAGCAGTGCCTCCAAAGCACAGCAACCAAAGTTATCTGAGGTGTTTAGAAGCAGCTGACAGCCCCATGGCAGGCTCAGTCACCTGCTCAAGTATTCATCAGCTCCTGAACCCTTTGGCTGGTGCCAGCAGGGTCACGCTGGCAGGGTGAGGATGTGACCCCAGAACGATGGGGAAACAAACCCCAGCTTGTGCTGCAGAGCTCCTGCCACTTCCTCCTCCTGTGTCACACCTTGCCCAGACACCCACAGGTACAAATACATAAACACTTAACAATAACTAAACCTTCAGCACCAAGCCACAGCTCTGCTGCTCACACACCACGGCCAAGCTGCTGCAGCAGTGCATGACACTGAACTGAGCTCTCTGCAAGCTCCTTAAGACATCACAGACACTGATGCAGAGTATCTGGCATGAGCCTGGGGACAGGCAATGACCTGAAGGTCTCTGCTCAGCATATTGCTGCTGCTTGCCTTTAGTGCTGCAGCACCTCAGCCTGTCTGGTCCCCAGCAGCTATCAGTGCTGGAGCCTCCTGGAAAGCAGTCACTCAACAGCTACCTCGGAGTAAGCTAACACAGGTTTGTACCCCTGGCTCCTGGAGGCAGCAAGCTGCCTGCTGGCTCACACTGCAGGAAGCACTGGGGCAGAGCACAGTGCATGCACTGCCTCGATCCACATTAGCCCAGCTGCAGGATGGCTTCAGCCACCCTGCCGAAACAAAAAGGTTTGCTTTACCACAGGGTGAGGGCTTTGATCCTTTAATGCTATTAATAAAGTTCATTAGTTCCAAGGATTCATTTAAGAGGGCAAGGGGAAAGGCCCTAAGTGCTCTCTAGGCTGAAGCAAGCCTGTAGAGACCAGGAGCTAAAACACATTAAGCAGTGCAAGCCCAAGAGCCCTCCCTCTGGAGTTTTCTTTGAGTGCATTACTTTTAAATTAGAGAAGGGAAATTTTCCCTGCTGAAGCTGGACAGAAAACAGCTGTGCTCATTAAAAGAGGAGGAACTGCTAAGCAGTTATATAATCAACACTGTGTAATTAACAGAGAATTATAATGGTAGCTGTGGCAGTGAGCTGGAGCTGTGTGCCACACAGAATGCTAACAGCCCTGCAGGCTGCTGCCCTTTGTGCCCAGGCTGCAGACCAGACCCTGCTCCTCAGGCTTGCCCACCAGCAGAGATGAGGCTTCTCCAGGCCAGCTGGGTGGGGAAGGGTCTCTCTGAGGGGGCAGCAGACACACACTTTCTTACTGCCTACACTGCTCTGTAACAGAAGCATCAAGTGGTCAAAAAGGCTTCCCCGGAACAGGAGGTGGAGGAACACATCCTAGAATTTCTTGGAGCCTCCTTCTAGAAATTTCCCTGTGCTCTTGGTGGTTGTAAGAGCACTGAGCAGCACGAGAGGAGCTGAGGCAGTCCCATATTTGGTGCCATGGAGACTATCTGCATGACAAAATCCCTGAGGGCTGGGTCTGAAGATGTCCCTAGCTCAGACCATCTCCCTAGCTCGCAGGTCTCTCTGCGAGCATCCCACAGGCTGCTCAGTGATGGGATTGCTGAGCCAGTGAAATATTGCCAGCAGGGCAAGTCAACAGAGCTAAGACAGAGCATCTGCCACAGCCAGAGCCAATCTGAATGTCAGAAGCAATCTGAATGTAAGGCCAGGCTCTGAGTCGATGCTACAGAAGCAGACAGCACCAGCATGCAACATGAGAGATGAGGATTCAGCCTCTTGTGCCACCAGGGAGCTTGAGCAAACGTCTCTCCAAGACACTCCTGTTGCGTAACTTCCACAGATCTGAACGAGCACTACATACACAAACGCTCCAGAAAATCCCTGCCCCAGCCCCTCTGTCCCTGTCCCTGCTTTGCAGGCAGCAGCTCAATCCCAGGTGCAAAAGCAGGACCAAGAACCCTGCAGCTTCGGTCCGAGCCTGCTGCTCTGCTCACTGCAGGGCACCTCATGCAAATTCATGCCTTGGTGCCAGCAGCTTGCAGCAGGCAGGCTCAGCTGTGCCAGCACTCTTCCATGGAAACCTTCAAAGCACAGGGAGAGAAGACAGCAACTCTGAGCTACACAGAGTGCTCTGCAGCCCTGGCCTTGCCACTGGCCACCTCCAACAGGACAGGATCTTCCTGGCTGGGCAAGTGCACTACGCCACCAGGCACCCAAAATGCCAGGAGGATCCATGGTGGCTACAAGGCTGCAAATCCACCCTGCCAGACCTGAGACCCTTCTCAGGAAGGAGAAATCCTGGCAGAGGGCTGAGTTTGTTCCCGATGGCCTCTGTAGAGAGCTGTGATGGTGCCACACACACACACTCACATCTTCATGCTCAGCCTTTTGCTTTCACAAGCCTGAAGAATCACTTGGGCCAAAAGCTGTCCAGTCCTGTCCTCCTCCTCCAGAGGTTTTCAAGCGAATTCATCAGTCAGCAGGCAGGCAGGAAACTGTGGGATCTAACCTAGGAGCCCTGCTTTCCTGGGCTCTTCCCGTAGCCACTAGATGACACCACTCCCTTAGCTACTAGCCCACTCCTCCAAGGCTCCTGAGCACCTCCATCTGGTTCTGGATGCTCAGAAGTTCTGGGCACCAATTCCTGTCTTCAACACAGAAGCAAAATGCTCAGCAGACTAGGGGAAAAGCAGCTCAGCTGTTGCAAAGTTTTCATACTTTCCCCTTAGCTTTGTGCTTGACTCTGCCCAGCCTGATCAAGCTGTTCCATTTGGATGCTCTCTGCATTTGCAGTTGGCTTGCAGTCTACTGAAAATTCCCTAATTACTAAGCACATCAAAGCAGATAATAAATAAGAACTAAGATTATCACAGAATGGGTTGGCTTGGAAGGATCTTCAAGATCACCCAGTTCCAACCCCCTGCCACAGGCAGGGACACCTCCCATGAGACCTCATCCAACCTGGCCCTCAACACCTCCAGGGAGGGAACAGCCACAACTTCCTTGGGCAACCTGTGCCAGTGTCCCCCCCAACCTCACTGTCAAGAATTCCTTCCCAATCTCCAGCCTAAATCTCCCCTCTCCCCCCTTAAAGCCATTCCAAACAGCTCGTCAGGGAGTGCTGGAAGCAAAGCTGCTCTTGTGAATCAAGACACATCTGCTCAGGAGGGGTTGGCTTAGGACAACCTTAACGGTCCCTTTTGTGCCACAGGATCTGCCAGCACACAGCAAGTCTCAGGAATCTTAATCTGGATTCAAGTGAATGCCAAAACTAAGACTTCAAATTACTGCTCCTTCCTGTTGGTCCATTTGCAGTCATCACTCAAGAGCAGAAGTCAATGTTGCAGTACTGCAAGTGCCACAGGATGCACTAAAATGTGCTTCATCAACCGCTTTGGTAGGGGTTTAATGAGGGGAACTGGACAGGCTATTTTAGCTCCCCACATTAAAACACAACTGTGTGTTTTATTCCATGCTTCAAACAGGTCCTTTTTTTCCCCCCTTTTCTTCAAGGGTTGGGGTTTTTTAATTGCTTCTGGAACAGCACACTGTCATTTAACCCTCTTGCTCAGTCTCATTTCCACCTTCTCCATTTTCACACACAATTGAACCGACTTAGAGCAAAGCAGAATTTATTAAGCTGAAGACAATGTGGGTAATCAACATAATGCACTGTCTGCTAATCCCTGCTCACTCCATCCCTTTTTTACTGTTTATTCGACTTTTGGTCCTCATTGTTGAGAGCAGGGAGTATGGATTTTCTTCCCTGAGAAGAGCCATTCAATTGGAAAATGTGCGTGATAGTGTGCAGGTTGTAGGCACGGGTTCCAGCAGAGCACTGGATAAAAGCACCATCAATCACACCAGGGCAAGCAGCCTCAATGCTCAAGCCTCTGGAAATTCCTCCTTCAGCAGTCCCTACTAAAGCAGCAGCAGGGTGAGGGGCTGCAGAGATGCACCCAGAAAAGGCATGGTCAGAAGGTTGGGATTGTCCCCAGCCCAGCTGTGGCTTCCTCTGCATCTGAACGTGTGTACATGATGGAGTTCAGCTCTGCTGCAAAGGGCTTGCAAACTGAGACCTCATTCACCAGGCAGGCTCTGACTCATGGCAGGGGGTTGGAGCTGGATCAACTTTAAGGTTCCTTCCAACCCAGCCCAGACTGTGGCATGCACAGGACAATGATTGCAGGAACACTGTGGAGGAGGGACTGAGACCCACAGCATCATTTCAGCACTTCAGATTGATGCCACTCTGGGCATCACTTTTGCTGCCTCTTTGGAGCAGGTATCAACACAGCAAGCAGCCAGGCAGGTGCAGGGGGGAACAGCAAACAGGAAACCAAACCCCCAACAAAACAAGATCCAATACCTGTCCAATTCTCCATGTCAAGGCATCTGCTCTCAGCTGAGCAGGCAAACATCTAACCTGAATTACTGCTGATCTGTAGACACCCAGATATCAAATTACAAACAAGAGATGCAGTCAGCTGAGTAATTGACAGAAAATTAAACCCAGCTCTTGCAGACACATCTGATTGCAGGGTCTGACAGAGCTCTCTGCCATGCAGGGTGGTCAGAGGGAGGAACCAGACATTATTTACAGGAGATGAACAAGCAGCTGAATTGAAACATTTCACCAGACAACCTCCTCATGGAGATGTTTAGCCCCTTTTTATCTTTCAATTAAAATAAATTATATTTCTATTTGCCTTTAATTTCTTTTTGTTTCATTGCTAACCTAGATGCCATTAGGCTTCAATCTGCTCCCTGTTCCGTCGCATTCATCATTTAAGGGAGCCCAGAGTAGTGTGAGAAAATAACTCTGCAGCCTATTATGCTAAAGCAGAGCCAGCATCCACACTCTGCTCACATTAATGAGCTAAGGGAGAGTGTTTCCATCCTGGAGCCCTCATTTTAGGCAGGGATATTCAAATGGCATTGTCAGAGTCAACAATCAAAATTGCAATGTGTGTTCATTACCTAATGTTGCCTTCCACATCCACACAAGCCACTCATTTCCTCATCTCAGCTGGGTCCCTACCGGGTAGCAGCAATGGTTTTGCCACCTCACAGGTTCCTCCAGCACCTGCAATGTGCTATGCTAGTGGAGGAATGAGGGAAAGAGGAAGGCTCCAATAAACCAGGCTGCAGAATCAGAGCTGCTCAGTCTGCTATGTCCAGAGTGCAAGTTACTGTCATGAGCCCTCAGCCACCCAATGAAATCAGCCACAGGATGGGCTGGGTTGGAAGGGACCTTCCAGATCATCCAGTTCCAACCCCCAGCCACAGGCAGGGACCCTTCCCACTTGACCAGGCTGCTCAAGGTCCCACCCAACCTGGCCTTGGACACTGCCAGTGCTGAACCCTCCACAGCTTCTCTGGGCAGCTGGAGGTAGCGGCAGAGGCTGCATGGGGTGGGAGCAGGGAGACTGTTTGCTCAGGCCTGGTGGCAGAGCCAGGAGAGGAGCTGGAGAAAGAGATGGACATGGGGAGCCACAGTGTGAGCTCCCTGAGTGAGGAACAGGGACAGGAGCAGCCAGAGACAGCCAGGCAAGCCAAGAGGGTTGGAGCATTCAGGACCCATTTTAAGTTTCTGGACACCTGTGGCTGTTGCTGACCTTCAGAAAGCCAAAGCTGCTTCCAGAAGCTGAATCAAAGGCTCCAAGATCCCTCAACACTTGCCCCAGTCGTTATGACCGATAAAAGGGTTGAAAAGGAACATAACAGAGGACAGGTTTTGCAAATTAAATATCAGCTACACATTTCTGAAGAAAATAAACAACTTTCAAAATTCTCTCCAGGTGCAGCTCTCCTATCAGCCAAATTGGATCTTGTCTGAGAGAGAGATAAAATCAACAATTCCCTATCTTTAATCTTTGATTTAATAACCCCATTTCTCTCAAAGGGATAAGCAAGGCTGATTGCATTGCTGAGGTCTGTCAGGTGTGGGCTCTGGGGGGGTTTTGTGGGGAGCACAGGGGTGTGTTTCGTTTAAGCTCATAGCATCTTCAACCCTCCCTTGAGCCAAAAGAGTGTTTAATGACCTTGCTGCCTAGAGAGAGAATGACAGAGGGTGCAGACTGTACATGAATGTTTTCCTGTCTCCTGACTTCTCCAGCAAAGGCTTTAAAGCCAAATTCTGTTTCATTTACCAATAATGTAAGAAGAGTCAGGCTGCTGCAAAACAAACCATCAAATGTCTGCAGTGCAATCTGGTGGAAAACAATGAAGGGCAGACAGAAGGGCACAATTTCTCCTGCCGTGGGTGTGCATAACCATCGCCCCAAGTCTGAATAAAGGGAGGAGATGCCCTGGGCTGCAGCTAGGCTGGGAACAGGAGGATGAGGCTCACTCTCCTGAAAGGTGGCTGGAGCCAGGTAGGGGTTGGGCTCTTCCTCCTGGCCTCAGGTTGCACCAGGAGAGGTTTATGCTGGACGTTAGAAGGCTCTCACAGCCTGGACAGGCAGCCCAGGGAGGTGGCTGAATCCCTGTCCCTGTAGAGATGTGGTGCTGAGGGACACTGCTCAGCTTTAGACTTGGCAGAGTTAGAGAATAGTTGGACTGGATGACCCTAAAGGTCTTTTCCAACCAAAACCATTCTGTGATTCCATCTTTGAATGCCAGATGGATGCTGCAGATCAGCCCCCAGAGGTACCACACAATTTTGCATTCCAGCTCGCAGGCTTTTGTCACCCTCTGAAAGCAAGCAGCATTTGCAGGCTGTTGGCCTGTCCTGCCCAGCCTTATCTTGTAACAGAAGCACCTCTCTAAATGCTTAATAAATCTATTTTTCCAATAATGGAAAACTCAGGTGGTTCTTCTGTGGCTCCTGCAGTATGGATTTCTTGGGAAAACTCTGTCACTGCTGACAAATGCAATCTCCCTGCTGGGCTGTGTAACCCTGCTATGGGCCCAGCAATCACAAAGCTAATAGGGCCCTTCAGAGATTATAGCTGAACTGGAATTACTTCTTCATAGCCCCTGAGCATTTCTCACATTAAAGCAGTGATGTCCATTTCCAAGCCCTCTGCTTGCCAGGGTGTGACTCTGGAGTGTCTGCAACCAAAGCCTGCCTGCGAGTGCCCTCCCCTTACCTTGCCATGCAGAGTGAGCCACACAACATTATTAATACATTTCTGTTGCACTGCAAAAATAAATCTCAGGTTCAGGCCTGAAGCTAAAGGCCTGGTAGACTGATGGATGCTTTCCAGCACTTTTACTTACTGCAAAATGATAATTTATGAGTTCATGGCTATCCAGATGGATTACAAGAAAGCTTAAATGCCCTTGAGAAAAGGGCAGGATGAATGGGTAGGTAGGTATGAGGAATTGGATGGATCCATAACCTAATAAAAGGATACAGGCAACCCCTCCAGCCTTGGGTTTTCACAGAGCTGTAGTTGCAGACCTGTGTATTTTACCAAATAAAAGCCCTCCTGCCACACACAATTAGCCCTCTTACAATTTCAACCTATTAGCCAAGAGCTGAAGTATTTTCCTCTACCTAAACTTAATGAAAACATCTCCATGTCATTATGAGAAAGTCATCTCATCATGCTCCCTATTTCAAGCCATTACACTACTTTTAATATTTGGGAAGGCAAAGTTACCTCTCATTTACCTGATCTCTTCCTTACTTCATGCTCAGAGTCACTGCAATTGTTTATGCAACATTTAATTCCCTTTCAAAGAGGTTTAAGGACCCACAGCAGCCTTTCAGCTGGAAAAGACCTCTGAGATCATCCAGTCCAGCCACCCTCAGTGGGCACAGATGTCACTGAGTGCTGCTGTGGGGACAGTGTCTGGGTGCTGTAGCTGGGGAGGTCATCAGAGCACATTTGTAAGAAGTCAGTCACTGATCAGACACAACCAGAGCACACACACCACATCAGCCAGGCCAACTAAGAGAGCTTCTCTTCTTTCCCTCATTCCTCCAACCTCCTCCTTTCAGCACCAGCTCTGGGACTACACAGCTGAATCCCCTAAAGGCTTAAGAGTGTACATACTCCACTCCTTTCAGAACTCATTTCCAGAGACATAATTGAGGATATCTATCAAAACCTACAAGCATTTGCTGACCTGGGGGAAAAAAAACATCTTCCTGGGACTCAGCATTAATACACTGCCCTAAGACTCCAGGCAGTACCAGCAGCTTCCTTGTTGCTGGGTCAAAACAAACAAACAAAAATATCACAAAGTTCAAACCATATATAATGAAAGCCATAAGCCAGTTATACAGTTTATTAGTTACAAGAAATCACACTCGAAATCAGGGCTCCACTGGGAATGCACAATCCAATTTTATGACAAAAAGTAGGAGGCAAAAACTAATGTATTTCTAGAGGTGTTGTAAGGAGGTGCCAGCCTAGCTGCAAAGAGGGATGGGTGGCAGCTAAACCTGCATCCTGGCAGCTTGGCAAGTCCTGTTTGCAGGACAGCAACAGAAACCAGGCAGGTTAGGGAACGCCTACAGGAACGGAGTCAGTTTGCTCCCCAGCCCAGAAACCTCAGCATGCTTGGGGCAGTCTGTGCTGACCACGGCTCACTACCAGAGCAGTGTGCAAGGCTTTTGTTCCCCCCTACACAAAGCCAGCTGAAGCCTGGCAGAAATGTGACCCACACTGATACATCTTCACTTACAAGTTTACTCAGCTTCTCCTTTCTGTACTTCGAGTAACAACACTAAATGGTTTCAGTTCTTGAGGCATAAGGTGTCAGTCCCAGGCATCATACCATACAACCCCCCAAACTCCAGATTAATTCCTCCACAAACCACTTCCGCCTCTATCTACCTTTTGCAAAAAGGATTCATTCACACCATGCACTGAACCCAAACCACTTCACTTCCACTGCCTTTACCCAGAGCTTTCCTTACTCATTCACCCTCCCAGTATTTTTTAAAGGAATGCAGAAGTTACCCCAATTAGTACTGCAGCACCAACAACCTCCAGTTCAATCAGAGAGGGCTCTTAAGTAACAGAGTTCTCACCCTAATCAAGAGCCTAAAAAGAAAACCTAAGTCTGAGCCTCTTTGTTCCTTGGTTCTCTCCTTGTGGAAAGAATAATAGAACTTGAGCATCTCACAGGGGTGTTGTCAGAGTAAGTGCATTAAAGATGAAGAGCTGCTCAGGCAGCCCAGTGATGGAGGACAATACCTAAGACAGGATTTCATTTATTCAAAGCCCTACAAAAAGTTCTCTGCTCCAGAGATCCTGCAACAGGCATCTCAAAGGCTGAAGTGTTCTTAAATCACTCTAAATATATATTACCAAGCAAGAAGGGGTTTGTGGCCAAGTGTAAAGCAGCTTTCCTCTTAGGAGGGAAAAACCAACACTTTTATCATCCCTCCTTTTTCATTCTCCCTGTTGTATCCCTGCGCTCGTTGCCACTTTACACTGCAGCAGAAGCCAGGAGTGTAACTCAGGGCTCTGTAGATATATGTTTGTTCAGTAAACAACTTAAATGTGTTTGCATAACTCCTGCTCAAAGCAGATTCAACCTTCCCCGAACGGCTGCACATTGCCCATTCCCTCTGCAGATACAGATCAAAACCAGAGAGAGTAAAATAAATAGAGAGACCAGAGAGAGCACCCAGCTTATCACAGAGAGCAGGGCAAGCCAAGCTGTGCCAGGGGATGGGAGGAGGGAAGAATCACTCTAAAGGTCCAATGACAACTTTGCACAAAGAAAGACAATCACTATGTGGATGTTTAGAGGCTAAGAAATACATCAGAACATATCTGCAACACCCTTACTCCACTGCTGCTCTCAGTGGGACTGGTTATGAAAGGAGCTGCAGGGTAAAGACAACACAAAGCCAACTGCTGGGAGCCTGAACAAGTCCCCAGAGACCTTTCCTACTTCTCTGCTCTTTCTACCACCAGCTTTTAGCAGCATGTTAGCATGGAGCACCAACAGTGGCCCCGATTCTGTCAACACTGCAACGAGAGCTGCTTCTTCCTGGCATTCCCTTGGAGAAATGCTCTGCACTCCACAGGTAGAGCAGCAGAGCTCTTCCTTCACTCCTGCCCTCTGGCTTAAGCCAGCAGTGCTGGTTACTGTGCAGATGGAGGGGCCCACACTTGTCACAACCTTCAAAACTCATGCCAGAAGCATTCTCACTGGAGACTACAAACCACACACAAAAATCCTTTCCAGACTTCAGCGGTTCCAGGATCTCACTCAGAATTCCAAGAGCTTCTGCCTGCAGCTGAGAGCTTTAAGGAGCAACAGCACAACACTAACTCACCTGTACACAACTCCCAGCCTCCAGGAGTTCAGACCTCTGCTCACTTTCTGCCCCATGCAGAAGAGGAGCAGCCTCTTCTCCAGCCTTCCCCACCCAGCTGCTGCCTGCTGCTGAAGGAGCCAGGGTGTGTTGATAGATTGTTACTCCAATTAGTTGACTGGCTGATTTCCTATAATTACAATAGTTTGTCACCAGGTTGTTTTCCCTAATTTGTCACCTCAATTACATACATTAAACTGATTTACAGGAGTGTGTTTATATAACTTACCTTCAATGAAGCATCTGCAAGCAGAGCTCTCTGTAGACTCTTCAGCTCCTTGACCGTGCTGTAGATGTTCCAGGGACAGGCACTCCCCTCTCAGCCTGGGAGAGACAGACAGGAAAACACCGAGGATAACTTAAAGCAAATGTTGCCTATGCCGAGCTGCAATTTCTTCCACACCTGGCGCTGTGCCCAGCCTCTATTTTGGAACACTTGCCCCCTCCTTGGAAAAAAAAAAAAACAGGCAAAGGAAGAGCAATTACCAGTTCTGTCTGTGGCAAAGGCAAGGCAGGGAGGTGAAAACATTTGTGGTTTATTTTCAGCTCTGCCACCAACTCGTTATAAGCCCCTGGGGGACTCATTTAGCCTTTTGGCATCTCAGTTAACTCAAGTGCAACATAATTAATTCAACTATCTAATTACACATTCACTTTCATCAGGGGACCACAAAGTGACTCCCAAATTATTATTATTACTATTATCAGTAGTTCCAAATACCAGAGGTCACAGCACTGCTGTTAGTCTGCTCAAGGCCATCATTTTACAAGGCTCTGCTGTATGGATAATGTAAAACATGAGGCATGTTGGCTCAGCTGCTGAAACGCAAAAGCCATCCAGGGCCCAGGCTGCCATTCAGCTTCTGACAGCATCTTCTGTGGGGCAAAGGGGGCATGAATCACAACTACAACATGCAGCACCCTGGACCAACTCCACTCCAGTAAAAATGAGCCGGGCAGAGACAAGTGAGGAGGCAGTCAAGATGCCAGGAGCAGCACTGAGATGTAGCTAGGGCTGGTAGCTGCTTGCTGGCCAACTAAACCAAAGAGATTTAGGTTGAACATAGAACAGCAGAGGCTTTGTTTGGACATGAAGATGCCTTCACTGATGAGGGTTGTCAAGCTTGGGACAGGCTGCCCAGGGAAATGGTTTGATTATCACCCCTGGAGGGATGCAAAGGGCTTGCAGAGGTAGTGCTGAGGAACATGGCTTAGTGATGGGCTAGTGGCTGGACTCGATCTGAAAGGTTTCTTCCTGCCTAAACCTGTAATTTCTCTTACTTCCAAACCCTTAGAATATAACCCCAGAACTGTAAGAGAACACTTCAGGCCTGTCCCATTTCCCCAGATTCTTCCATGTTTTCATGTCCCACAACACACGAGCACAGACCCTGGGAACATTCACACTGGGATTTCCCAGACAAGAGCACTCACAACCCAGACCCTGCCAGGCAGAAGTGAGCCCAGAAATCCTAAGCAAACAACAAAAAATGAAGTTAAACCAAATCCAACTTCTGTAAAGTTTAACCGCTGGAGGATGTCAGCATCTTCTACAGGGCCAAGGGGACTGCAGGTCCCTTCGGAGGTCCCTTCCATCCCAAACAATTCCAGGGTTCCCTGAATGCAGGCACCAGAAAGCTCCTGCCTGGGGCTCACTGCTACCTGCTCAATTCCCACTCAGTCACTTATCAGGGTCTACAATTCTGCTCCTCTCCCGCGGCCTCACCTCGGTCCCTGCCATGCTGCCCGCTCGGGGTGGCTGTGCCAGGCTGGAGCCCCTCGGGGCCATGGTGCCCGCTCGGGGTGGCTGTGCCCGGCCGCAGCCTCCCGCAGCTCCCAGCCCCGGGGCCGCAGGCTCCAGCAAACGCCGCCCGCAGGTTTCCTGTCTCCCGTTCAGGTGCTGCCACCAACCGTCCTGCAGGGCTCGGAACGGAACCGCCGCGGCCGGGAACCAGCCCTGACCGAGCGCACAGAGCGGGCAGAGGAGAGCTGCGCGGGGCCAGCCCTGATGGCGCAGTTACCCTGGCGGCTGCTCAGCACTACGAGCCGCAGCTGTGGGGCTCCGCCTGTGAGGCTGCGACGGTAAAATCAACTTCTGCCTGCTGCTCAGGTGTGCAGGCACACACCGGACACTGCCACGCGCGCCCGACACAGCTGCTCTCGGGCTGGGCACACTCACACCCGACCCGGGCACACACACACCCGACCCGAGCACACACACACCCGACCCCGGCACACACACACNGCGCGCCCGACACAGCTGCTCTCGGGCTGGGCACACTCACACCCGATCTGGGCACACACACACCCGACCCGAGCACACACACACCCGACCTGGGCACACACACACCCGACCCGAGCACACACACACCCGATCCTGGCACACTCACACCCGACCCGAGCACACACACACCCGACCCGAGCACACACACACCCGACCCAGCTGCTCTCAGGCTGGGCACACACACACCGGCCCCGGGCACACTCACACCGGCCCCGGGCACACACACACTGGCCCCGGGCACACACACACTGGCCCCGGGCACACACACACTGGCCCCGGGCACACTCACACCCGATCCTGGCACACTCACACCAGCCCCAGCTGCTCTCAGGCTGGGCACACACGCACCGGACACAGCCACACAGCTGAGCTGCAGTCCCAGGGCAGCTGAAGTGGATCCATTCCATAGAGCTAACCTGGCACAAAACAACAGCAAAGCCCAACCCAGTGATCAGCTTTCTGCTGAGCTCGCTGACCTCCAGCAGCTCTGCACAAGCAGGGTAGGGGACTGCAGCACCCAGCAATTAGATCAGCACAGCATTAGAGGGGAGGCAGCCCACTACAGACAGCTGCAGGCTTGAAGTAACGATGGAAGTTTGTGGTACCATCCCCACCCTGGAAGAAGTCCAGGATTCCCTCCCAGGGACTATATATTCTTTATAATGAAGCTCTTGAGGGCAGGGATCACGTCTGCCTGTGAGGAGGAGGCAGCAATAAGGCAAGGTGGAAGAGAGGATGAAATATTGGATGGAGACAGGAACGATCTGGATCTGAGTCTGCTTCCAGCTGTGGTAGTTCAGACACTGCTGTTCCTGTACTTAGAACAGAAAGGTAACATTCCTGCTCCCTTGGAGTCCTGAGGCTGCTGAGGACAGCACCTGCCTCAGCTAGACACCCTTTGGACGTGGGTCAGATCCCACAGTGCAGTGTGCAAGATTGGCAACGAAGACAGAAAGAGCACTGGAGCACAGCTTGGGGAAAGAAGTGGCTGACTCCGGTTCTGTATACCACCAGAAATCCAATTTGGAGCCTAAAGGAGAGGAGAAAATGATAAAGGTAATATAGTTGACAGAGTCTCGCAGAAAGATACACTGGAGAAATCTATCCAGACCATTTATTCCTCTGTGAACAACTGGATAGACTCATTACAGATTCTGCCTTTGTTGCTCTATAGAAATGAAAATGCTAATTGGTTTACTTGAAGTTTAATTGAAAATTAATAGAATTTCACTAGAGATTTGCAGAATAGGACTAGAGTTAAAATGACATTTGATTAAAGTCACACTAAAAATGTACTCAAGGACATTCTGAAGATAGCAGCCACAGCCCTCCTCTATAAAGTGGAAATAAATATTTATCATTAGGAGTGGGGCTTGGTAATGGTTGACGTTTTCAATGGGGATGATAACAGGGAGTGATGCTGCAGCAAGCCTTCCTCAGAGCCTCTGCAACTGAAAAGTGAAGCAAATCCCAAATGTGTGAGCTTCCCTGGCTAGCAGCACCTCCTTTCCCTGTGTTGCCTCTTCAGGGATGCTTCTCAAAGCTGCCACTTCTGAAGGAGAGAAGCTGCAGGCTGCTGGAGTTCATGAATTCTCCTCCTTTGTGCTTCACTCAGAGCTGCATTTCTGCAGGACCATTTCCTTTCTTCTTTCCTTCTGAAATCAGCACATATCTGAGCACAGCCACTCCATCCCAGCTGGTTTTCTGTGGGGCTTTGGTGATAGATGCTGCTTGGGTTAATTAAGAATTTTGGATTCTTGAGACCTTCAACTAAGAGAGGGGAGCAAAGCAGCTCCTGTGTCACTGTTGGGTACCAGCAGTGTGGGGTGACAAAACTGCTGGCCAAATCCTTGGTTCATTATCATCCTGGAGTAATGGCCAAGGAAGGATTTGGATGGGTTGGGGGGAATAAAACCCCATAAAGATCCATCTTGCTGCCATCCCTCAGGCATTCTGTGCTCAGGCACCGTCTTTGTCCTAGGCAGAGGATATTTAAATCCCTACATCATGTGCAGGCTCTGCATTTCGTAAGGAAGATGAATATGCAAGCTTAAGAACAGAAGCCTAACCAAGATTATACAGGAAATTTCCAGGGAAACCCTGACCAAATCAGCTAGAGTTTGTCCATCCATCTGCACGTGGCAGTGTGCTTCAACATGAGAACACAGGAGGCACTCAGCTGAGGACTGGCTCCTGTGCTTCCCTCCAAAGCTGTCAGGTCAGGCTGGAGCTCTTCCCTAAGCAGGATTCTTGTTGCCTGACTGACCTGAATACCTTCATAAAGAAAGCTAACAAGCCCTGAACACTGTCCTGAAGCAGCAGTGCAGGGGTAGGGGTAGGGCCAGTGCTCCAGGGTGGCATCTCCCCCAACAGTGCGTAAGGAAGAAGACAACAATGCAGAATTGTTGGCCAACTGCAGCAAAATCTGTGCTTGGATATCACCAACTGCTGGTGTGAAGTGAGTGCCCAGACCCTTGGTGGGAACTGAGTGGATCATCTGAATATTCATTTGATCACTGAACTGAAATCCACATTCCTATGGTAACTGGGTGGCACTTGATACTGACTGGGAGCAGGTTGCTGCTTCCATGCTGCCATGGAAAGTAGGTCACCTTGCTGCCAGCACCAGGGACATGTCCACACACACCTACAAACTCCCCACCCCTGGCTTCATTGCTTTCCTTTCCAGTCAAAGCTAAAGCAGCACTGGAAGGAAATATTCTATTGATCTGAAGCACGAGGCCATCCCTTCTGCATGCTGCCAGTGGTAGGCTCCACAGAAAATAAAGACCTTCCCTTCAATTATCAGCTGCAATGGTATTAGTATAGAATCCCTTCATCAGTTTTCCTGGGAGGTCAAAAGAAGGTAAGAGACTGAAGATTTATTGGGATTTTTAAAAGAGTGTTTTAACTATACAATTTCTTTTCAAGTTAAAACCAGATTTTTCTGGCTGCTCTTTGGATCTTCTGCTTACAGACCTGATTTGGCTCCCACACCTTCAAAAGAACTGGAACCAAGATAAAATATCCAAGGTAGCCAACTATGTAACTTACAAGAGTGTCACTCTCTGGGTCAATAATCCCAGGGTGTGGACTGGAATTTAAGCCACAGCAAGAAAATCTCCTGTTTTTAGCCTAAATTCCTGTCTGGTGTCTAAGCCACCAGGCAGTCTTTTGGCACACAAACACATCCTGCCTGTCCTAATGTAGGATGCAGCAGATGCAAACCCAACCTGAAAGCTTAAAACCTCACTTCACTGAAATCTTCGAGCGTGTGAGAAGGCTTAAATAACACCCAGGAGAAATATTTGTTGGCTTTTACAGAACTGGATCCCTCATCCCCTCGGGAATTGGCAGCTCCCAGGCTCTGAGCCTGGGCTGTCAGTAAGCAGCACAGTTAAAGCACTCTCAGTGTCAGCAAACTAATGGTTCTGCTTCTCTCATCACCAGCCCCCCCGCCCCAATCTCCTACTATGTCTCTGCCCAGCAGTTCAGCCTTCCAGAAGTAACCTCCCAGAGAAAAATGAAGTGGAGAAGTGTGACAGTGCTAAAACAATTCTCAAGAGTTCCCAGATGAAAAGTGCCTGAGTATAAATCACCGAGAAACTCTGCAACTATTTCTCTTCACACCAGAGGAAAGCTCAAAATTACAAAGGCCACAGAGAATGTCTGGGTGCAAGCTTCTGCCTGGCCAGCAGGCACTAGAGTGGGCTGAGTGACAGCTCTGCCATCCAGCTTGGCCAGGTTAAAAACCAGAGAGGCCCTTATCATGTCTTAACTGATAGTGGGAGCAGCCCCAGCACCATCATCATCAACACAGGAAGGGCTTTGCCAGTCCCTGGGCAAGGCAGCAGCAGGCAGCCAGAGAATATTCTCTCATTACTGAGCAGCTCCAAATGAGCTTTCTTTTACCCAGGGCCCTAGTGAAAAAGGAAGGCAAACAGTGTAAGGAGCAGGGACTGATGTATTGGCATCTGCCTCTGCTTCTCCTTCGTTACAGCTGTTTAACAGCACTTCTGAGGGCTTGATCAAAGCCTGGTGTGCAACTTGGGTGATCCTGCTTAGCAGTCTGGTGCTCAGCGCTGCCTTCTGGGACAGCTGAATTCAAACACACACTGGCAGTGCCTTGATAGCTTCCTAATGATGGCACTAATGAAATATTTAAAGAGCAAAACATTTTAGGGCAGGTGTGTGCCAACAGCAGCTAGGGACTGCACTCGGGGTGGGAAGAGTGATTATGGTACCAGTCACAGGCAATGAACATCTTGGTTGGCTGTGAATGGTTTTCTGCCCCAAGTCTCTGCATTTCCATGAGGACAGGCTGAGAGAGTTGGGGTCGTTCAGCCTGGAGAAGAGAAGGCTCCAGGGAGACCTCAGAGCAGCCTTCCAGTACCTAAAGGGGCTAGAGGAAAGCTGGGGAGGGACTTTTGACAAAGACATGGAGTGACAGGACAAGGAGTGATGGCTTCAGACCAGAAGAAGCTGGGCTGAGGTGAGACATTAGGAAGAAATTCTTCCCCATCTGAGTGGTGAGGCTCTGGAATAGGTTGCCCAGAGAAGTTGTGGAGACTCCAGTCCTGCAAGTGTTCAAGGCTAGGCTGGATGAGACCACTTGGCCTAGTGGGAGGTGTCCCTGCCCATAGCAAGGGGGTTGGAACTGGATGATCTTTAAGGTCCCTTTTAACCCAAACCATTCTATGACTATCATTTATTTTCCAAACAAAGCTCTTACATCTCTGCCAGACAAGGATGGAATCCAGACACGTGTGTACCACATGAACAACCAAAACTAGCAGCATCAGAGCACTATCAGCAGGTTGATGACTTCAAAGTTTCACCTCACATTTTGGTATGCCAGGGGGACACTGCCATGGAAGTGGGCAGCTGCCCCCAGCACACACACACACAGCTCCTCTGAGGAGCATGGCAGGAGGATAGGAAAGGAAAGCTGAGAGCAGAGCACAGAAGCAGCAGGATGACACAGGCAGAAAGTTACTTCTCAACAGTGAGAGAGGCTTAGGAACTGCACATCCCCGAAAGGCTCTGAGCTCATTCCCACACACTGCACAGCTACCTGCACCTCGCACAGCTGCTCCTGCCCAGCTCTGCCGCTCCTGGAGGAGCAGCACCGTCCTAAATCGCAGGCTGACAGCTCCCAGCTCTGCCACTGGCAAGCTGTGGAGCCTCAGATGCTTCCCTACCCTTACTCATCCCTCCGACCTAGGGTTTCTCCTGCCCGCGGAGCTCTTGCAGGCGCCTTGGCTCCGCAGCCCTTGTGGAGCCGCAGAGTCAGCAGGCAGCGCCTCAGGGCCGCTCGCTCCGCTTCTGGGAACCAACGTCCTACAAATCATTAAAGAGCAGTAAAATGGACAAGAGCAGTAATTATACCAGTTAATGGCTGATCTGAGCTGGGCACTCAGTATACTTTATTGCAGCCATTCAGCTCAGAACATCTTCACAACAACATCCTCTTATGAATATGCCTGCGCAAGGTCAAGCAAAAAATAGTAGCACGGTGAGAAGGAAATCTTCAAGACGAGCACTGAGGGAACCATCAGTAACACACAGGCAACATCAAGCACTCCTCCGAGAACGCAGGGTCCCCTGCTGAGCATTCAGATATAAATTGGTCAACCAGGAACATTTGAAACCAATTACTTCTTTCCCAAGCAATTGTAATGGAATGATTATGCAGGCGGATGGAAGGGAGAGAATGAAATGCAGCGGAGGCAGCGTGGGAGGACAGCAGCTCGCTCGGCGATAAGCTGTACCCTCTGCTTTTAATAAATAGCAACAAATTGCACATAGCCAGCCCAACTCCTTGACTCTCCTGAACTTGCTCCAAAAAGCTGTTCTGGGCCACGCTGGCTTCAGAAAAGCCAACAATGCCAGGGCACACAAAGGTGCCAGGAAGCTTCTCCTGCTCTGACACCGCTCAGAAAGGAGCCTGTCAGCAGCTCCTCAGATGGAGGCATCAGCACCGAAAGGACTGGCTTAAAATACTCCTTCTCCTGTGCATGTGTGTCACTCTGGTGTGGGCTTTAATACACCTCACAAAAGAATTTGTTTTTCTCAGCAGTGCAGCAGCGAGGCACAAAGCTCTCAGGAGAGGCAGCCGGGGCAGGGCTGCTGCTGCAGCTGAAGGGAGCATTGTTTTACGGCTTGTTTTTATTATTATACATAACCTTTTCATTCAGTCTGACATGAAGCAATTCTGACAAGTTTATTAAAACCTTTTGTTATTACACTTGACATTTACGAAGGGTAGATGATAAATAAGCAGAGGAATGACATGTTTGCTAGAAATTCAGGCTCTGGTGAGAAAGTCTTCTCCCCAGCCTCCTTTTTAAATGAAATCTACCCTCTTCAGTCAGTCATGTCCCTCTAGGAAAAAAAAAAAACCAAACCCAAAGCACAAAAGGATCTATTTTCTCTGCCTGAACAACGAGCTTGAGCTTGCTTTGAATTCCAAGCATCAGCACTTCTGTTTCCAAGCACAGAGGTCCCATGCATGTAAAGATTATTTGGTTTATTAAGGCAACAAGAGAAAGGGCAACAACTTTTAGAGTAGTAAAATCAGGCTGAGATTTAATATAGGTTGACACCAGTTGTACCAATTGGAATTGCCTCTTGCCTGAGCAGCTCTCCAGGAGCGCTGCTGGGGAGCAGCACAGAGAGCACAGCTCTGCCTCACTGCACACCCACAGGAATCCTGCAGGGTACTGCAGCACTCCGAGGAAGAGGAGAGGTAGCAAATCTACTTGGAGCACTCCAGGCCCAAAATTCTTGGGACAGAAACAAACAAACAAAAAAAAATTAGGAGTACATCTTTTGTAGTTGTTCTAAGTGACACACCCAAGCGAGCCTCATCCCTTGGGCTTTGCTGCTGCCCAGCTGTGCCAGCACCTCTGAGCTGCCTTTCTCCTTCTGTGCCTCCTCTCAGGAGGTGGCTAAGTGCAGCACAACAGGAGCTGGCATTCAGTGCCATGAGCTCTGCCCTCAGCTTCCTCTTCTCCAGACTGAACAACCTTCAGCTGCTCCTCCCCAGCCCTGTCCCCCAGACCCTTCCCCAGCTTTGCTGCCCTTCTCTGGACCTGCTCCAGCCCCTCAATGTCCTTCTTGGAACAGGGAGCCCAAAACGTCTAAGGGTTTATGTCCTAGGATATAAACCATAGCTCTCACCACCCTCCTGCTGAAGAACTTCTTCCTAACATCCATTCTGACTCTCCCCATTTCCAGCTTTGTTCCATTCCTCCCAGTCCTGACAGCCTAAAAAGTCCCTCCCCAGCTTTCTTGTAGCCCCCTTCAGATATGGAAAGGCCACAAAAAAGTCACCTGGGAGCCTCCTCCTCTCCAGACTGAACATAAGTACAATGAATCAGCAACGGAGCAAAACTCCAACATTGCTGAATTATTTAAATGAAAAACTGAAGCGAAGAGAAATTCACTTGGCAGGTTGATGAGGCAGAGGCTGATGAGGCAGAGCCCATCCATGGCAGAACACCACGCAGCAGAGTTGTCATGGAGCTGCAGGCCATGGCCACTCAGAGGTGTGAATATTTGCAGCTCTGGCCTCACGCAGTCAGATGGTGCTGGGATTAGCTGCCTATCACTCGCCACAGATGGAGAGTTGTTATTTTTGATAAAGCAGAGAAGTTAGGAGAATTCTGAGCTAAAAATAAACCACAGAGTATTTCTCAGAGCTGCACTTGCTTGCAGTGCCTTGCTGGAGTACTGAATGCTTTGCTGCACGAGGCCTTGAGTGACCTGCTCTAGTGGCAGGTGTCCCTGCCTGTGGCCTGGGGTTGGAACTGGATGAGCTTTGAGGTCCCTTCCAACCTCAACCATTCTATGATTCTATGGATGGGTGGAGAATGTTCACAGGAGTCTTCTGAAGAGGCAAATTTCTCTCCTGCTCTCACAAAACCAAGCTCCAACTTGGAAGTGTTTGGCTCCAACCAGAAAGGTTCAGCATTTGCATGGTGATGCCAAAGAGGCTTAGAATCATAGAAGCAGTCAGGGCTGGAAGGGAGCACAAGGATCAGCCAGTTCCAGCCCCTCTGCCATGCCCAGATTAGGCTGTCCACAGCCTTAGCCAGCCTGGCCTTAAACACCTCCAGGGATGAAGCTTCCACCACCTCCCTAGGCAACCCCTGCCAGACTCTCACCACCTTCATGTTGAAGAACTTCTTCCTAACATCCAGTCTGAGTCTCCCCGTTTCCAGTACTATCCCTACCTGACAGCCTAAAAAGTCCCTCCCCAGCTTTCCTGTAGCCCCCTTAAGATACTGCAAGGCCACAATAAGGTCACCTTGGAGCCTTCTCCCCTCCAGACTGCACAGCCCCAACTCCCTCAGTCCCTCCCAATAGCAGAGCAGCTCCTGCCCTCTGCTCATCCTCGGGGCCCTTCCCTGGACCCCTTCCAGCACCTCCACATCCCTCTTGTCCCAGGGGCTGCAGAGCTGGAGGCAGTGCTCCAGCTGTGGTCTCAGCAGTGTGGAGCAGAGGGGCAGGATCCCCTCCCTCAGCCTGCAGCCTGCTCTGGCTGTCCTGGTGCTAAAGGAGCTGCAGACAGCTGATGCTGTTCCACGGGAGGGGCTTCTCTTCTTACTCAAGACTTTCCTTGCTCTCCCATCAGCCCGGCAGATGAGTCAGTGCTCTGCTGTGTGTGGAAGCAGCCTGGCTGCCTTCCCTCTGTGTTTTTACACTGTCAGTTAGGGTAGGAAGCCATTCAGAGAGCTGGCTGCTAATTACCTCAGAGAGCAAACAACAGCCTCGGCTGCAGCAGCTACACGGGAAAGCCTCGGTTATTTTTAGCACAAAGCCTCTCCTGCTTTTCGGGGAGGTTTGGAATACTGCTTTGTTCTGAGCAGTGAATGGTGGGAGCCTGCAGCAGGCAGCCGGGGCCACTGCTCCGGGCTCTGCCTCAACCTGCAGCTGTGACAATGGCCAGAAATAAGTCCACACACACGCATGGGGGCAGAGTCCTACACGTGGAAGTGGTGCTCTCAAAAAAAAAAAATCTATTAAAACTAATAATGAGGAGCAGGTTCAGCTGCTGGTGAGTTCAGCTGTGCACTTTTCCAAACTTAGGTAGCTGCAAACTCCATCCTGCTGCCCCTCTTCACAATATCATCACGCCAGGGGGTTAAGCAAAGTGAAGAGTGAAATGCTAAAGTAGAAAATAAAATACTAGAAACTGGTTTAAAAAGGAAAGTAATGTCCAGCAGTCAACTTTAGTCTGTCAAAGGAAAAACAAGGGCAGGCTAAGTACCAGGCATTCTAAGGTAAATGGATGCAGTTGTCAGGTGCAATTTACTGAGGTCGAATTAATTTCTTGTTGAATTTAAGGGAGAGAAATTCAGCTCTGGTTAGGTTACCTCAGACCAGGGGAAAAAAAAATCCCTTTTGTATTTTAAATCAGTACATGCAGCAGAGAGCGATCAGAGGATGGGCTGGGGTGGAAGGGACTTGAGAGGCCACCTAGTTCCAAGCCTTGTGCTGTGGGCAAGGACACCTCCCACTCTCAGCCCTCTCCAGCCTGAGCAGCCCCAGGGCTCTCAGCCTTTCTTCACAGCAGAGATGTTCCAGTCCCCAATCATCCTCATAGCTCTCCCCTGGAATCTCTCCAGTAGATTCCTGTCCCTCTTGAACTGGGGAGCCCAAACCTGGATAGTTGTCCCCCCTCAAAATATTATTACACAGGCAAAGATGCTGGGATCAGCTGAAGGCCTCAGGACAGATCCTGGATCCCCTGGCATGAGCCAGATCACCTTGGGCCCTCCAAAGCCTCCCCTGCTGCTGCTGCCCAGGCAGCCACCAGAGCAAGGCAGGTCAGAGAATCACAGAATCAGCCAGGCTGGAAGAGAGCTCCTCCAGCCCAACCTCTCACCCAGCCCTATCCAATCACCCAGACCATGGCACTCAGTGCCCATCCAGGCTTGGCTTGAACACCCCCAGGGATGGAGGCTCCAGCACCTCCCTGGGCCCATTCCAGTGCCAATCACTCTGTGCAGAACCAGGTCCTGCTCCAGGATCCTGACTGCTCCAGACCCATCTGCTGGAGCGAAGGAACCCATTAACAAGCCCTGGAGCCCAGCAGGTCAGGGCAACAAGTGCTGCTGCTTTCAGGAGCTAGACACACAGAGAGCCTTGGCAGAGGCAGCAGCTGAGCCAGGAGACCTTTTGTGCCTCGCATTTATCGCTGCGCGCATCCTGCCCAATAAACCTCAGACACTGGCACATATGGCTGCAGATTTGTAAAGGCTTTCATGCATTTCATCTCTTTCTTGTTTCAGCTGCCTTTCATGGCTGTTCTGCCTCCCAGAAAGCTCTGAAGTGTGTGTTTCATTAATAAGAACTCGCTCTCAAAAGAAAATATTCCTCTCAATCACAGAGAGAAGCATTGCTTTAACCTCTCCCAAGACAAAATGCTGCTTATAGAGAAGGAAGGAAAAAAAAACCAAAACGAGACCAAGAGCACAGAGTTGGGCTTCAAAGGTTTGGTTTCCATATGCTAGAGCCTGGAATAAAAATAAATCAAACAAACAGAGGAGTGGCTGAGGACTCAGCGTGAAGGTAGTACACAGAGCATGCAGCAGAACTCTCCTGCAGCCCAACCTGGCTTCCTTGGCACAGACCTTCAAGAAAGGCTCCTAAAATTCCAGCTTTGCTTCCCACCCTCACACCATTTATTACCTGCATTTTCAATATTCCAGGAGACACTTTAATCACCTCGCTCTGCTTTAATTGCTATTAGCATTTAGATTCTAAGGTAATCTCGTGGCCAGAAGTCAATATTAAATTACTGTCCTTGCCTGCTGAAAAGTAATATATACAGAGAGAGAGAGCAGAGCTGAATGTGTGTTAAAGTTTCAGCTCAGTTTTATGTCCTAATTACTCTGGAATGTTATGAAGGGCTGTAACATCACACCATATATTCCTGTCACCCCACAGGCAGCTTTATGGTGACATTACAGCAGTGTATTGAACTCATTACGGGGCAGCATAATTGAAATGATACAAAGGAACTGCTGCCTCTTAATAAAGCCTCTCTGGCTGCTGGGTCCCATCCACCCACCCTACCTGTCCTAGGTAGGATGGAGCTGGACAAGTGGATGTGCTCCCAGCTCCCTAAGTCTCTGTTGGAAGTGACTTGGGATGCAGCTGCAGCACCAGTTGAGAACTTGCCTCAGTGACAGGGAAAAGAGAAGGCTCTGAGGGACTTCTCTGGGGGCTGAGGCACCTCCCCTGCTACTGCACACTGGTGAGACCCCACCTGGAGTACTGAAACCCCTCCAGGGATGAGGATTCAGCCACCACCCTGGGCAGCCTGTTCAGTCTTTGAGAACCCTCTCAGTAAAGCAGCTTCTTGTAATGGTCCAACCTAAAGCTCCCCTGGAGCAACTTGGTGCCATCTCCTCTCATCCTATTTATGTGGCTGTGTCTCAGCACAGCACAAGCCACTGTCTGCAGTGCAAGGCAGCAAAATACACAGCCAGAGCTTTTGGCTGCAAATATAACACGAGGCTTTACTTCTGGCATGGCTGGTTGAAGAGCACAAGGATAGTTGTCACCCTGTCTCCTGCACATCAGCCTCTCCAGACGTGCTTTACTTGAGATCGTGTCCCAAAGAGCTTTTTCCATCAACCACTACATGAGAATTTCCTCACTTGAATCATTTTGACAGAATCTAGACACATATTCAGCTCTGCCTGCCATGTCCTGGCATAAAAAATATTGCTCAGGAGATTGAGCTGAAAACTTTTTGTCCAGCCTCATTTTAAGTGGATCCAGTGATACCAATTCTATCACTTTCTTCTGCTTATTCAAACAGTTCATACACAAAGAGTGGTACAGAACAGCTCCAGGAAAGGGGAAATCACCAACCTGCCTTCAACACCCAGCCCAGGCTGGGGGCAGAGTGGGCTGAGAGCAGCCCTGAGCAAAGAGTCCTGGGGGTGTTGGGTGCTGAGCAGCTCCCCAGGAGCCAGCAGTGTCCTCATGCAGCCCAGAAGGCAGCTGAGTGCTGGGCTGCAGCCAGAGTGTGGCCAGCAGGGCAGGAGAGGGGATCCTGCCCCCTGGCTCTCACCTTCTGCTGCAGCCCAGGTGATGCTTGGCTGTGTCCCTGTGCCATGCCACCACTGTGCACCCCAGAGGGATGACTGCTCACATCTATTAGGCTCCCTTACAACTTCTAGCAGTCTAAGATTCCATTTTGAACACTCACCCTTAGGGCACACCTGAGCCAGTACACACCCTAGGGCCCAGCTCCTGCTTTTCTACCTGCTTGGAGCCCACACAAGTGCAGACATTCAGTGGTTGGGTGCCAGGAGGTTTCCCAGCACCTCCAGAGCTGTGCTACACCCATGGCACCCGAGGCAGCCTGCAGCACTCATTGAGTCTCTCAGAGCATCTTTCAACATTAGTGAAAGTTTGGGATATTTTGGGGCAAGCATGGCTTAGGAGCAGAGCAGCATTCCAACACTAATATCCATGTAATCATGTTACTCATGGAGAGGTTTTGCTCTCATCTCTACCAGCTCCACACCAGAAGGATGCTGTCAGTTTTTCCATGACATCCTATTGTATTAATTTCAGGCTTCCAGATGACACAAACACTGTGAAAATGTTACTCAGCCAAAAGCAATCCTGAAAGCTCACTGAAATGTCAACACTATTCTTAACAGCTCTGCCAGCAGCAGAGTGGACAGCAGAGCAGGTGGGAAGACACAAGCTGACAGCACTACAGGAAGGGACACACAGCTTGGAAAGTGTCCTCAAAGCAATCTGAGACTGCAAATAAGGAGTTGCCATTTGGGTGTTCTGGGAGCAGCTCAGGAACCAGCAGGAGAAGCCAGATAGGAATTTTATCAGACACCAAAGTCCAGGTGATGGAGCTTTGGATGAAGAGAGGAGTGAGACTGAACCCAGTAGAGCTCTGGATGAAGATAGGAAGGTGAGACTGAACCCAGCTCGTTGCTCCTTTCAAATCTCTACCTTCCAATGTGTGGAGCTTCCAGCCAAGCCCCTAAGGGCAGTACTGCCCAACTGCTGTTCTGGAGCACAGGTCAGCTGCAGCAGGCTGCTTTCCCCAACCATCTGCAAGGTCACTTTGCAGCATTGCCAACCAATGTGGCAAGTCCCAAGAGAGCACAGGAAGGCACGAAAGAGGCAAGCTGCAGAACTCTTCTCCTGAGGGAAACCCAAACACTGTGAGTGGAGGAATGGCAGATTGGAAAGTGGAAGGCAACAGTAGCACAACCAAAGCAATTGTAAAGCTCTAATATAGGCACAGCTCAATTAACAGAACAATTCTCAAGTCCTTATTCCACACAGGGCATCCTGCTGGATGGTTCTGAACTGAAATGTGCAGCACAAGCCTAAGGAATACCCTCTCAAGGCTGCCCCTAGGAGCCAGCTCTGCCCAGGCAGGGCAGGACTGAAGGCTGAGGGGCTCCTGGCTCGGACCCCAGCACACAGACACAGACCAAACAGCACAGTGCTGGGTGGCTAATGGGAGGTGATGTGAGGAATAAGATCAGCAGAAGAAAATTGCCTCAGACATTATTGCTATTGAGCTGAGATTCCTCCTGGTGAGAGCGGAGAGAATGAGAAGCATTTGAGAAGAGCTGTTAGGAGGTTACGCCTGAGACAGCCCCCCCAGAACGCTCAGGATTTAAGTCTGGGCCTCTCCTCTCATGACCAGGCCCTTGCAGATTGGATCACTTCTCTCAGACCCCATCCCAAGGATGATGATTTGGTTGCTTCCATGCTGCAAGGCACTGAGTCAGATCCTTCCCCTTCAGATTTCCCATCCAGGTATTGACCCAATCTGCCTTTGCCACGCTTGATGAAAATTGACAAGGCAGGAGAGCAAGGGAAAACAATTCCAAGCAGTCCAGCTCCCCTCTAGCTCATTATTTTATGAGGAGAGAGCAGGGCAGGAGCTCACAAAATCCTCTCCACCTTCACTCTCTAGCAAAGGGCACAGTGCCCAAGACTTTGCTTAATATTTTATTAATACACTGAATGGGAAAGGAAAAAAGAAGACATCTCAAGAGGAGAAAACAGAGCTCAGATGCTCTAACACCTCCTGCCTTCAGAATTAACCTCTCACAAATACACACAGGCAGATGTTATTTTCCTCAGGTTAATCTTTGATGACATTGAAAAAAGCCTTGAAAAATTGTAGAACACTGAGCAAGGTTTTTATTAGCTTTTAATTAAGTGCATTTCCTAGAACCTGAGCTATCCAAGTACTTAAAAACTGAAGATGAGGCTCTTGGCACAGGCAGAATTTCCATGGTGCTTGGGAGGGGAGTGAGGAACCAGAAGCCAGACAGTTTACATCATTCCAGATGATTTACATCATTCCACACCAAGGCAACTTCACAGACTCACACAAATGGGCAACCACCTCCTTTCGAGCAGCTCTGCTGATGACAAAGGACATTTCTGAGCTTTCCAAGAGAAACTGCTCCTGGATCTTGATTGACAGGCAGAGAACTGCAAGGATGATGTAGATAGCAATTATTAATTCTGCCAGTTCTACAGTCTGAAGGTTTCCAAGTGTTTTGCAAACACGAGTAGATTCAGTTTCATAATTCTTTTTAGTGTGTAATTAAATCCTATCACCTTTCCACAGACAGAGGAGCTGAAGAATACTAATTCTGCTAAAGGTTAGCTTGGCTGCCTGGAAACCAAACCTCTGGGAATGCCTCTCCCAGCCAGCAGCAGCAGTTATGAGCTGCTTGGCAGTACCAGCTCCAGCACCTGCTGTATTTCAGCTTCACTGCAGGTCTCCTTTCAGAGGGAGACTCTCCAGAGCACCTACTTTTAAAGCACAGCCTCTCCCTTCAACAGGAGAACACAAACAAGCAAAACCCCCCAGTCTACAAAAGAAACCAAACCAGAAAGCCTCTGTGCTCTCTTTCCCCTCCCAGCAGCAATCCTTCCTGAAAATGCTTGGACTCAATGGTCTTAGAGGCCTTTTCCAGCTGAAACAGTTCTGTGCCTCTATGATCTTCCATTGCAGCTCCAGGCTGCAGCTCATCCTTGCCTCCAACCCACAGTTCAGCAGCACTCTGCTTGCCCTGCACCATCCCTTCTGCTGCCACCAGGTCTGTGCTCCCCAGGGACTGCTCTGCTCTGCCTGTGTTCTCAGGCAGGAGCAGGAAGCTGAACAAGACTCCCAGCAGAGCCTGCTGGGCTGCTGAGCAAGCCTTGGATCTTCCCTGGATCCTGACTCACAGCAGATCAAAGCTCTCAGAGCAGTGATGCAAGCACCATGCACAAGCTGTACCCTCAGCACACAGCAGAGGCAGGATCTGTGTCAGGTAAGACCTTGTTCTGTCCCTTCCCACACAGAAAGCTCTGCTGCAGCACAGCTGTGCACAGCTGTTGTAAGCACAGAGTAATAAAGAAAAGCACACCCCGAGCCATGACACACCAAACGTTCAGAGCTTGGTTAGAAGATCTAAAGTTGAGTCTGGAACTCCATCCTGTGGTGCTCAGGCATTACAGCACATCTCTCCAGTCTGGGGACACAAAGATTTGCCAGGCCCACACTCCAAAACCAGCTGAGTGCCTCTCAGCATCTCCTCTTGGATATCCTTCCTCAGGCACATGACCCTGGCACGATGAGCATGGCCAAACTGTGCTAGCTCAGAGCAGCTGTGCTGGGGCTGCTGAAGGAGAACAGTTTTGGTCTGACCTGGTGCAGCTCAGCTCTTACAAGGCTGTGTGGCAGATCTGCAGTCTGTGAGAGCTCAGGGGATGGATCTGAACACATGCAGAGTGGTTTGACAGAGTCACAAAGGGCTCACATCTGCTCAGCAAGGCAAGAGGGCACAGAGCAGACCCTGACTCACCCCAAATCATCCAAGCTGGATTCTCAGAGCTCTCCTGACAAAGCTTGCTGGGAGTTGAGCCATTGCTGATCCTGTCACCAGTATTGCAAAGCTAAACACCAGCACAGGCTCCCCAGGTACATGGTGGAGTCGCCATCCCTGGGCACTCAAGACACTGGGATGTGGTGCTGAGGGCCATGGTTTAGCCCCAGACTCAGTAGAGTTAGAAAGTGATTGGACCTCATAACCCTATGCTCCCTCATCTGCCTCGGGGAACAACCACTCAGTTACCTTAGCTAAGAGTGGTTCTGCACATGCAGCTTTACCCAGAGCTGTTTCAAAGCAGTTTGCATGATCCCTGCCAGGAGCAGAGCTCTGGACCCAGGCTCTGTGTGTGCACTGCTAACTGAGGGCAAGGTCTCCACTTGCTCAATCTGCTCCCGCAGAAAGCAGCTGATCATTGCCAGTCAGCCTGCATCTGCTTACACATTAAATGGTTCTGCAATGAGTATCTCATTATTGAAGAGGGGAAATATCCCTTGCTGAGGAAAAGCAGCTGAATTCCCACCTCCCCTTTTTCCTTTGGCCTCGTTTTGCCCAGTTAAGCCAACTCCTTGATTCGCTGTGTGGTGCACTCAGGTGTACAGAGCCCAGGATAAAGAAAAAAAAAAAAAAAGGGAAAAATAATAATAATTAATGAAAAAAAAAAATCTTGCTTACTACATTACCTCCAGATCTCTTCTTTGGACACCTTCTCCCAGCACAGTGATTTGTATGCTCTAACCAAGCCTCTGACTGACAGTGGAGGGGGGTGAGGGTGGTTTGTTCACCAGAGAAATTTGTGTTTTTAGAGACAGACAAGCAGAAAGCAAAGCAATAGTTAGGTACCAAAACAAAGCCTCTTGAAAGGCAGCATCACAGCCCCTGGCACAGACACTCCTTCAGACATTAAAAACAAATCTTCTTCCCCCTTAACTGCAAAAGAGACAATCATGTGTCTTCATTGCTGAGCACAGGCAGCACACGTTGAGAGTGGCTGTCAGAGCAGCTGAAGACAAGAAGTGTCCTTTTACAGCAGATTTGAAGCAGCATTCATGAATTCTGTATGAACAGAAGTGTCCTTGTTAGCTTAGCAAGTTCACATTTACATTTACAGCACAGCAGCAACTCAAACATGTTTTAGCAGTGCTGTGATCAAGCAGGCAGCAGCACTTTGCCATGCAGCCCAGCACCGAGGGGAGGCTGAGGAACAAGGCACAGCCACCGGCACCGGCTGAAAATCTGCAACTGACCACAGCAGCCAGGATGTGTCACAGAAGAGGGGGAGGGAAGTCACCGTCCCTGGAGGGGCTCAGAACACCTGTAGAGATGCTCCAGGGGCTGGAGCAGCTCTACTGTGAGCGCAGGCTGAGGGAGCTGGAGGTGTGCAGCCTGCAGAGAAGGCTCCAGGGGGATCTCAGAGCTGCTGCCAGTGCCTGAAGGGATCCCATGGGAAGGCTGCAGAGGGACTTGTGCTGAGGGTGTCTGAGACAGGCCAAGGGGGAATGGTTTGGAGCTAAGGAAGAAGTTGAGGCATCTCTTAAACCATCTCAGAGGTTTAAAAACAAAGAATATAAAGTTAGAAGAAGGGGGGGAACTGATCTTTCCCCTCCACACTCAGCAGAACGATACCTTCATAAGTTAAAAGCTTTGGGGCCATCAAGCCCTCAAGTCCTGCACTCCTGAAGGAAAAGCCAACCTGCTCCAGAGCTGGCCAGAGCTCAACACCAGCAGATTGCCTGCCCTGGGTCAGTGGTGCAGAAAATTGTAATTGCCCTGTCAGAGGCAATTCTGCAAGCTGAAACTGCAGCTGGATGCCAGGCTGCTATCCCACTTGGCACCAGACCAGCAGCGTTTGCAACCTGAGCACACATCATAACCCCCAGGATGGGTTTGCTTTGTTTCTGCACAGGTAAGTATGAGCAGATCCTGCTCACCCCACATGCTGCCCAGGCTCATGGCTCTGACACCCATCACTGATGTTTAATTACAAGGACATCTTTGGGGGTCCCAAACTGCCAAGGAGGACATGGACCTGCTGGAGTGGGTCCACAGGAGGTGATGATCAGAGGCTGGAGAACCTCTGTTATGGGGACAGGCTGGGAGAGGTGAGGCTGCTCAGCCTGGAGAAGAGAAGGCTGCAGTGAGACCTCAGCATCTGAAATGCAGGAGAGCTGGGGAGGGACTGCTCAGAAGGGCCTGAGGCAGTGAAGGCTTTGGTTGGACATCAGGAGCAAACTCTACACAATGAGGGTGGGGAGAAACCGGAACAGGCTGCTCAGGGATGTGGTGGAGAACCCAAACCTAGAGACATTCAAGGTCCAGTTAATGTAGCCCTTGGCAACTTGATCTGGTTGGAGGTGTCCCTGCTGCCTGCAGGGGGTGGGACAAGATGCCCTTGGAGGATCCCTTCCAACCCAACGCATTCTGTGATTTACCACATTCATTATTCCTACTCCACCATCCCTTCTCTTTCTATTAGGGCTGATACTATTAAACTGAAGATGGCTTTCAAGTCACAATTAAATTACCCAAAGTCCTCCTGCTTTTGGGAAGTGCTGAAGACATCAGCTAGGCTGGAGTGGTCTCACCACGGACATGCAATGCCAAGAAATAAAGGAATTTTCAGGACTAATTGTGTCCTCTTGCTTCCCC
>VWZI01003272.1:607678-630864 GCA_013396835.1 Psilopogon haemacephalus | reverse complement strand
AAAGAATTTTTCAGACTTATTTTTTTCCTTTTCTTCCCCCTTTTTTTTTTTTTTTTTTTTTTTTGTCAGCCTCATCTGCTGGGAAATGAGAACAGAGGACCCAGGGCTAGCTGGAAAGAATTGGATTCCATAATGAAAAGGCAAAGCTGCAGAAGAATTGAGTGAGCTTCATGTGAGTGGGATGGAATAGACTGAATCCTAAAATAGTGCACATCTGCACTGGGAGGCTCAGCCCTGCAGTCTGGGGAGAAGAGCAAAGAGAAGGGAAGGATTTGGCCCTCCCAGTGTGTGCTGGCATCAGAGCATCACACATCCTGACACTGGAAGCCTCACAGAAGGAGGAATTTGGGTGCATTTGCTGTGCTCAGTTAAACATCAGTGAACAGCTCTGATGTCTGTAATGCAGATGAGGAAGGGTACAAGAAGTAAAACCCTTCAGCAGCCCTGGGGAGGAGCTGACCTGCTGGAAAGCAGCTCTGCAGAGGGGGGCCTGGCACTGCTGGTGGACAAGGTCATCATGAGCCTTGTGGCTGAGTAGCACAACAGTGACCTGGGCTGCATCAAGAAGAATATGGCCAGCAGGTCCTGCTCCACCCTGGTGAGGCCTCATCTGCTGTATGGGCACCAGTTCTGCCTCTCTGGTTCAAGAGAGACCAGGGGAGGCTGCAGAGAGATGCAGCATCTCTCTGAGGTGCTGATATCCAAACTAACTCTCCCCAGCACAATTTCAGGCCATTCCCTCTCATCCTGTCACTTGATACTAGGAGAGGAGACCAACTCCCACCTCACTCCAACCTCCTTGCAGGTAGCTGTAGAGAGCAATGAGGTCTCCCCTTAGCCTCCTCTTCTCCAGCCTAAACCACCCCAGGTCCCCCAGCTGCTCCTCTGACCTGCTCTCCAGACCCTTACCCAGCTTCTGTGAGGTGCTCCAGAGGACCATGAAATCTGTGGGCTTTGCTCTTCTCCTCCACTTCCTTTTTTTCAAACCCTCAAAGCCCTGCACATTTTTCAAGGCAAATTGACTCCCCTTGTTTCCAGGCTGCTCTCTGCTTATCAAAGTGAGAGTTTTCATTTCATTAGCATCAGATGGCAAAACCTCTTCCCTTTCTTTCCCTCTTCCCTGCATGCTGACCTCAATTACTCCCACAAATCAGATTAGCCTTGTTGACTTCCATCACTTCAATAATTAAGACACAGAAGGATGTGCCTAGGACATGAGAGCTGCTAAGCAATTGTCCTCCCAGCTCCAATAGCAGCCCCTTCTAATAAATGCTGGCAGCAGGCTGTGTTTTCTCTGCATGAACTTTAAGGCACCTGAAGATGTATTGGATTTGGCACATGCTCAAGAAACCCTTTAGGAGCTCAGTAAGTGGATGCTCACCTTGGATTTGATTTCATTTCCATGGAGCAACAGAGCAGGCAGCAGGAGGATTGCCCAGAGCTGCTGGTACTTGGCACTGCTCACCAGGAGCCAGACCAGAAGCTTGGTGTTTGTGTGGCCTTCACCTTCCTTTGCAGGGCAGACTGGGGACCAGCACCCACCACAGCTCCACCTCCCCCTTCCTTCCCCTTGTGCATGAACACTTCTCTCTTCCCATGAAGATGAGGCAGCAATAAAATGGATTCATTTACATCTGAAAACTCAGGATCTGATCCTCAGGTGGTCTAAACTGCTCTGGTGTCAGAGGCTTGGAAGAGACTAAAGCAATCTGCTCATTAATTAAACTGAAGAGCATGATAAGATTGTAATCCTGCTGGTACTGCTTTTGTTCTTCGGGGGGTTTAATCAACTTTAATAGACCATCCTCAACAAAGTGATTATTTTTACCTGCACCCCTCCTGTTCAGGAGCTGTTTGAAAGGAAAATTGAGCCTGTTCTAACACGGAGGACACTTCTGAGCTCCAGATTTGGCCACTGACACTCCTGTCACCCCCAGCCTCAGTTTCTGCACATTCTGCTTTTCCCTGGTGTCTGCCCACGAGCTGCACTCTGAGTTTCCTCTGATAAGCTAATGAAGCTTGACTCTCCTAATCTCATGTTAATCATTTCCTCAATCACCCTAAAACCTCTGCCGTGCATCTGTTTCAGTTTTATCTTCTCTGCATACAAGCTGCTGGCGTTGTAAACAATTTCCTGGACAAGGTTTTAGCAGGATCCTACACAGTACTGAGCTCTTCCCTGCCTCAGCCTTATCAAGATGAGAAGTCAGTGACAGCAGCTGCATTGCTCTGGATTTACACAAGACAATCTACTCTTCTCCTTTACTCAAGGGTCAGGAACCAAACCCACTTCTCTTTGGGTTTTTTTTCTTTATATAAATGTGCCAAACAATTCCACTTCTGTTATCTCTTGCACGGCTGCAGAACTGATGGAAGGAACCTCCACTGCCTGCTGATGATCCTGAAGGTCTCTTCCAACCTGGCTTATTCTATTCTATAAAGAAGATAACCTGGATCCAGATGTTCCTGGCAACCTGACCACAGCCTAGACTGGCCCCCACTTCATCCTGCCCCTTGTGTGCAGCTCCTGCCATCCCAGGGAGCCAGAGAGGGTTTGCTTGGAAAAGATCAGCAAGACTCTGGAGCCTTTGCAGGCCTGTCTGGATGTGTTCCTGTGTGCCCTGAGCTAGCTTGGATGGTCTTGCTCTGGCAGGGGGGTTGGAGCTCTTTGAGTCCCTTCCAAGCCCTGACATCCTGCAACCCTGTGAGTCCTTAAAATTCAACCTCAGAGCAGCCTTCCAATACCTGAAGAAGGCTACAGGAGAGACAGGGAAAGACTTTTGCCAAGGGCTTGTAGTGACAGGACGAGAGCAAATGGATATAAAACGAAGGAAGCTGCATTGAAATTAGGCATAAGGAGGAATTTTTTTCCCTGTGAGGGTGGTGAGGCACTGGAACAGACTGCCCAGAGAAGTGGTGGAGGATCCAAGCCTGAAAGTGTTCCAAGCCACTTGTTGGATGGGGCCATGAACAAGCTGGTCTAGCAAGACCTGCCCATGGAAGTGGAATTGGAACTGGGTCTTGAAGGTCTCTTCCAACCCAAACCATTCTGCACTTCTATGATGCAGACAACTCAGAGCCTTTAGCCAACTACAGCTCCACGTGGGTATGCAGGCTGCAGGGGAGCAGAGAAGCTGCTCTCAACATGCTCTGCATTTTATTGCAGAAAATCAAGAAACAAGGATCTCAAATAGAGAAGGAAGAGGGAAGCTCTTCAAAGCCCTCTTTTACAGCAACATAAAGTGGTCATCTAATGCAGTGCTATCATAAAATTAAATCATGCTCCCTTGTCATTTGGTATGGTCTCTGCCGACAGATTAAAAACTACATGGCAAAATGTAATTTCCAGACTGAAGGTGGAAGAGGAGTTTGAAATATCTTCCTCTGCAGCGTCTGCTCAGTCCCCTGTCCTCGTGGTAATAAAGCAGCAGTCACAGTGGGACAGAATTTAGCAGTGCTGTCTGCCTTCAGGGGACAAGCCAGGCTGGTGCTGACAGCGCCCGGGGACGCGGAGCGCAGCGGCATGCCAAGGTTATCTGTGTGCTTTAGAGAAGTCCTGGCAGGCAGAGAGCTCTGCAAGCTTTACATTTTGTAAATGTACAGTCAAGGGAAGAGAAAATAATTTTCCCCAGCTCCATCCTGCTCTCAAGTGCAGGGTATGGCTCCTCCTGCAGCTGCCCAAGGCAGAGATGTTGAGCAAGGGCTGCAGCAGTCACCTCCGCCGCACTCCAGAGACACAGCCTGGGCTCTTCTGTGTCTCTGCAGCAGAAACCACTTCTGCTGACCTGACCTTTGCTTCTACAACAACCATTCCCATATGGAGCTAGCAAGAAAACCAAATGCTGGCCACGACCTGCTGGAAAAGAGCTGTGTAAGTCCAGGAGGTGGCAGGGGCCCAGGTCAGTGGCTCCTGCTGCACACCTTGCACGGAGGAGCTGCTGCCACAGGCACAGGGGTGGGTGCCAATTCCTGCTCTCATCTCCAGCACAAACCCCTCTAAGTATAGACCCAAGCAGGCAGCCAGACCAGAGTCAGTTCCAAGCTACCTGGAGGTGGTAAATCTGTTCTTACATGTAAGCAGCAGCAGGAAGGAGCAGGCTGCCAGCAACATCAGGGCTGCAAACGCAGAAGTCTAAGCTCAGCCCAGAGCTTGCTGCACAGTTCTGAACTGCCACAGTTGGCCTCCAGCTCCTGCCCTTAGTGTGCAAGAGAGATGTGGCCGTGGCACTTGGGGATGTGGTTTAATGGCCATGGTGGTTGGAGGGGATGATCTTAGAGCCCTTTTCCAACCTTAATGGTTGCCTCTCATCCTGTCTCTCCATGCCTTTGTGTAAAATGTTCCTCCTCAGCTCTTCTGTAGCTGCCTTCAGATGCTGAAATGCAGCTCTAAGGTGTCCCTGGAGCCTCCTCTTCTGCAGGCTGCACACCCCCAGCTGCCTCAGCCTCTCCTCTTGGGGCTGTGCTCCAGGCTCCTCCCCAGCCTTGCTGCCCTTCTCTGGGCACATTCAAGCACCTCAACATGTTCCTTAAATTGAAGAGCCCAGGTCAGGCAGCCTCCTCCAGCAGGCCAAAGTGCAAGCTGGGAGGTGAGGGGAGAGCCAGAGCAGCTGAGGCACTGCAGAAGCAGCACAGGTCTGAGAGGTGCTGTGGGAGCTCAGCAGCAAGTGCCAGCCTGAGAACACAGCCCACACCAACCTGCTGCCTTCACTGCTCCTTGCTTACATTCCTTGGCAACTTGGAAAATATGAAGTGGGATTTAATAGTGCTGAAAGTGTCTCACTGATTCATTCCTCAGAGCCCGGACCTCAGTGTTCCCTTTGAGTCATCCTGCTTAAATTTAGCCACAAGCAAATGCTTTGTGAAGCTGTGAGGCGAGAGAGGAAGAGGCTTCAGCCCAAGCTGAGCAGAACAAAGCACAACTGTCCTGCAGCAGTGCTCTTTTGCAATCTCTTCACATTAAGACAAGGCTCTGGGGAGACCTTCGAGTACCTGTAAAGGGCTCCAAGGAAGCTGGGGAGGGACTTTCTACAAGGGCTGGCAGTGCCAGGATGAGGGACAGTAGCTTTGAGCCGGGAGAGGTGAGAGGAGGAAGAAATTCTGGAGAGTGAGGGCCCCCCCGGGGGCCTTCTTGGCCTCCTGAAACCTTTTAAGAAGGTTCTTCTATAAAGCTCTCCCAAATGCTGGCATTTTCCCAGCTGCCATCACCTAAACCACAGAACCTCTTGGCTGTTCCATCCATCTTGTGCTGCCCTGCTCAGGAGTGCCCTAAGCTGTGTGAGTTGGTTCCCTGCATTCCCAGGATGCAGGCACAGGCACTGTGATTTCTGAGGCAGCTGCTTCCAGTGACACTGACACTGAATTTGGTCCTGTGTGTGCATGAAAAAGAAAAATGGCAACTGGCTGCTCTCCAGGTCCTCACCTACCCAGCTCTTAACCTCCCTCCCTTCACAGCTCCCTCCCCCCTTGGCAAAGGCAGTCACTTGGCACAAGCAGAACCCAGCCCTGATCTGGCAGTGGTGCAAACAGAGCTTTCCATCAGCAGGGTGAGGCCACCAGAGAGCTGCAGCCACTGCCTGCCCCATGCACCTCAGCAGCCTCCAGAGCTGCTTTGCCACAGAACAGAACACCAGGAGAGCTCCACATATCATCATGGGCAATAAACCCAGCAGTGTTTGGTCAATCCTGGGATGTAAACCCATCTCAGGGCTACAGAGCAGTGTTGCATTACAGAAATGATTCCTTCCAGCATCATTTAAAGATGTGCTTTAATCCCAAAGCACCACTCAGGCTATTACTTTCTTATGAGTGACTTCATAAATGGTGATTGCCACTAACCCACCACAGTAAATAGGGGCAAACAGACACTTTTTATTTCCCCCCAGCAGAACCGTGGGCTAATACAAGGATGTTTTATGCTTATTTAAGCAGTAATGATCCATTCCAAGCTCTTCCTGGCCTGACTCTGCCTCTCAGGCAGGCTCCAGTCCTTGCCAGGGCAAGAGAACTCCAAAGACAAAGCTGGAGTTGGAGAGAAGAGATTTGGCAGCAGGAAGAGAATTTAATCAGAGGTGACCTGGATCTTCCACCCCCCCACCCCTGTTCACCTTTCTTGACCTGATCCTCTTGGAATTGACCCTTTAGGTCTTGCTGAGCACTGAGCAGATGCCCTTTGGGGCTGCCTTTCTCCTAGCTCTCAGCCTTCCCTCCTCACAGAGCTGCTCCAGGCCTCTCAGCATCCTCATGGCTGAACTCTCTCCATTAGTTTGTCTTTTTGGGAGCCCAGAACTGGACACAATAATCCAGAAGTGGCAGAGTGGGAGAGGAGTCCTCCTCAGCCTGCTGACCACACTCTTCCTCATTCAGCCCAGGGCACCAGTGGCCTTCTTGGCCACTGGGGCACATTGCTGGCTGATGGTGAAGTTCCCTTCCTGGTGCCCACCCCAGTGCTTCCCTTGTGCATGACTGCACACACAACAAGACATGCAACAAGGCAGTGCAATGCAAGTGACATTTCAGCTAATTATGAGGCTGTGAGCAACTAATCATGCAGCACATCAGTCACTTGAAAAAGTCACCCTGAATGCCAAAGGTATAAATTAACAGCTGAAATATTTACATATTTTGAAGATGCACTTTGCCCCAGAGGGTAAACACAGAGAACTGCTTCACAATTGCTCCCAGCAGGAATGAAGCAGCTCAGGACCCCAGTAAAAACCATTCAGTGCATCACAGCAGCTTTGAGATTACCCAGCCCAACCTTCCACCTAAACCAGGCCCCAAGTCCCTCAGCCTTTCAAATGCAACGGAGGCCTCATGGCCAGCAGCAGCTCAGCACCTGAGCTCCATCCTTTGATACCAGGACAGGATCCTTCCCTCTGCCACTCTGGAAAGCTCCTTGGTCTGGTGTGGAGCCACATCACCTCCCAGCAGCTGAGAGCTGCTGCTCAAGTGTTGATTTTTGCCTTTGAAATGGTTCCATTTTCTAATAAAATTATATCTTTTTCCTCCAACTAATTCTGTTCTATCTCTGTATATTTAAAAGGAACATTAATTGTACTTCAAATCATCTCCAGCAAATCCTCCACATCCTCCCAGATTCCAGCATTATCCAGTAAATTAATCCTCAGCCATTTATCTGGCTTAAGGTTAATTGATATATGACTCAATCTCATAGCAGGCAGCAGAGGGTCTCTATTGACAGGTAGCTGGCTCCTGTTCACAGGCTCTACAGACAACTCCCAGCTCCTCCTCCCTCTAATGCTCCATTATCAACCTGCCTGTGTTCAACAATCACCTGACTTCACCTCCCACTTCATCTTCCAAAGACTTCCTGAGGATGAGGTGGGGAGAGGGAAAGGGCTGGGGAGAGAAGTGCATGCACAAGGGAGTAGCTGCACCTTGGCCCAGGGAGGTGGCAGAGTCCCCATCCCTGGAGGAGTTCAAGAAACCTGTGGCCATGGCACCTGGGGCCATGGTGGTGCTGGACTGGATAATCTTAGAGGCCTTTTCAAATCCAAACAATTCCATGATTCTATGGAATCACAAAGTCCAACAACTCAGATCATGCCTGATGAATCTGGTGGCTTTTTACAATGAAGTCACAGCAACAGTGGACAAGGGAAGGGAATCAGTGCAGCCTCAGCAAGAGTGCAGCTGCACCAAGCTGTGTGGCACAGGTGACTTGCTAGAGGGCTGCACACCCTCAGCTGCTGCTCCCCAGACCCTTCCCTGGCCACACTCCAGCATCTGCTGCTGAAAGGCCACCAGACTCTTCAGCCCCTGAAGGTGAGGAATTCTGGGCTCATGCCTAGCTCCTTGCAGGAGCAGCTACCAGAGAATGCTGGCACCTGCTTACCTTCCCAGGAGAGAGAAGACTCCTTCCTGCTGCCCTTGCTGCATGATTTCTGCCAGCTTGCCTGGGCACATCCACTGCTGCCCATAAATACAGAGAGAATTTATCACCTGCGAGAGGCTCAAGCAATTTTCTGGCCCAGGCTGTGTATCCAGCTCGTGTGTGCCCCTGTATGAGCACAGCCTATGGCTTCCCAGAATTATTTATAGACAAACAAGTAATTAAAATTTTTATTCTGCCTATTTCAAAGTGGGGGGGTGGGGGGAGGAGAAAAATCCACTTTATTCTTTCATCAAAGCCCCTGCCCAGCCTCATAACTCTGTCTACAAGTTGTAAAGAGCTACGTAAGTGGCTCCTCATCAAACACACTTTGCATTTTATGGGAGGCACTGAAAAAGTAAGTGGCTTAGTGACTGCTCCCAATGTCAGGAAAGGTAGGTGCTCAGAACAGAGCCCTCTCCAGCTCCTAAGCCACACTTCCCAAGCACCCACCCCTCCAGGAGCAAGGGTGCAGCAATCAGATCCCTGCCCAGGACAGGGTAGGAGCACTCTGAAGTTTGCTGGAAAAGGAGGCTGAGGGGAGAGCTTCTTGCTCTGAAAGGGGGATGAAGCCAGGTGGAGTTCGGGGTCTTCTCCCTAGTAAGAAGGGATGGGATAGGAGGAGATGACCTCGCGTTGCCACAGGGGAGGCTTAGGTTGGACATGGAAGAAACTTCTGCCCTGAAAGGGTTCCCAAGCTGTGCAGCAGGCTGCTGGCTCAGCCCCACCCCTGCAGCTGCTTACAATGCCCAAGGATGTGGTGCTGAGGGCTGTGGTTTAGTGGTTGACTTGGCAGTGCCAACCACTGAACTTGATGATCTTAAAGGTCTTCTCCAACCTTCCTGGCTCTGTGCTGAAGTGACTGCACCCAAAGAGAGTTTCTCTGCTGGTCACACATCTGCAGCAGGCTGCCCACAGCTCCCCGAGCAGGAGGGTGTTCGTGTTTGTCCCTTCAGCTGTGCCAGCTGAGATGAAGGCAGGCAGCGTTTAGCAGAAGTGCCCCATGCAGAGAGAAAGTGATTTAGAGGTTAGAGAGGCCTCCTGCTTTGGCTAATTATGCTAAGGAGAGCTGCTGTGCTCTGCCTGGCTCTGGGGAAGGCTGTGCTGTTTCTGCAGGCGTGAGCCTGGCTTGGCAATATTTCTTCCCAACACCATGAATTTAATCACATCAAAATGTCAGCAAAGAAAAATGAAACACACACAGGTCCTGTTCCCCCGGATTGATATTTAGCAGCAGCAATGGATGTTTTCTTAAAGAGGCAGTGGGCTAGGCCAGCTTGTACACTTCTCACCTTTGGGCTCAATTTGGATTCCACTCCCCAGGAATATAAATCAAAAGCACTTTTATTACAGTCAATACAGCTTAGTCACAGCTGATTTTCCCCTGCATTTGTCCTAGCACAGCATGGAGGTGCAGTGATGGCAGCTCTGCTGCAGTGCTAGCCAAGGTGGCTGAGCAGCTCCCCTCACACACAGGATGGGGCTCAGCACAGCTCCATGCACTGTGGCTGCTCAAGGGACATGGAGTCAGTACCAGCAAACACTCCCCCTGGCACATGGAAGGGGCAGGGCTGAGTCAGCAGAGGACAGAGGAACCTGAAGAAGGGAGCCCAGGTGAACCTCCTGAGGGTCAACAAGGCCAAGCACAAGGTCCTGCTCCTGGGACACAGAACCAACCGGGTTGGAAGAGAGCTCCAAGCTCATCCAGTCCAACATCTCCCCCAGCCCCAGCCAATCACCCAGACCATGGCACTCAGTGCCCATCCAGGCTTTACTTGAACACCTCCAGGGCTGGGCACTCCACCACCTCCCCTGCAGCCCATCCCAATGCCAATCTCTCTCTGTGCACAACTTCCTCCTAACATCCAGCCTGAACCTGCCCTGCCACAGCTTGAGCCTCTGTCCCTTCCTTCTGTCCCTGGCAGCAGAGCCCATCCCCAGCTGGCCACAACCTCCCTTCAGGGAGCTGCAGAGAGCAATGAGCTCTGCCCTGAGCCTCCTCTTCTGCAGGCTGCACACCCCCAGCTCCCTCAGCCTCTCCTCTTGGGGCTGTGCTCCAGGCCCCTCCCCAGTCTTGCTGCCCTTCCAGCAACATCTCTCTTGAATTGAGGGGCCCAGAACTGGACACAGGACTCGGTGTGGCCTGAGCAGCAGTGAGCACAAGGGCAGAAGGACTGCCCTGCTCCTGCCCCAGGCCAGGATGCCACTGGCTCCTCATCCTCACCATCAGTACAGGCTGGGGGTGATGTCTCTGTGGGACATGTTTAATGGCTGTGCTGGACTCAGGCTTGCTCCAGCCAAAAACAAATGCCTGGACTTGTCTCAGATCCAGAAGCAGCCTGCACAAAGCTGCCCCCCAGATATGGTACCCAGCAGAAGACACCAAAGAAATCCATCAGCATAACCATGACTGCCAAGCACTGCCCAAAGGCAGCCGCCAGCAGCACCAACTCCCCCTCCCCCAGCACCTCCTACCTCTCCTCATGACCCTAACCCACAGCACCACTCTTTAATGAGCTGTACTGAGCTAAACACCTCCCTCCCAAACCAGGTAGGGCTCAGTGCAGTTGCTCCAACTGGAGTTGTAATTAAAGTGAATTTATATTAATCCAGGAGAGCTGAGGGAAAGGACAATGATTTATGAGCAATATTGCTGGCATTTTCAAGAGGCACAAAAATCATTAAAAATTAATATCTTAAAAACTATTAGGAAAGCAGCCATAATTGGCTGAGCAATGCAGAGTGTCCTCAGGGCACTGAGTGCCTGCAGGGCAAAGGAGAAAACAAAGCAGATAACCTTTGAGGGAAAGAAGAAGAAGAAAAAAAGAGGGAGGAAAAAAAAAAAATCACATTTGCAACCTTTTTATTTTTAATGAAAAGGATGAAATGATTGCTACTAAACCACACAATTACTGCCCTGTTCCAAGTGATTACAACACACATCACAAGCTCTGACTCTTGGTCTCACTGGGGAAATTTGTTATTTTTGCTAAATGCACTCTTCATGGCCAGAGAGGTTAATTAAAAGTTTATTGCAGGTTTGGCAAAACATTAAAAAAAAGGAAAAAAAAATGGAGGCATCTTCGTGACTAAAGCAGTTTCTGTTCAGCAGGCTCCTGACTTTTAAACCACTGCCCTGGATATGGATTGAGTTGAATCCTCAAAGGCAGAGCTCTGTGCAGAAGTGGATTAATGGTAGCTGAGCTGCAGCAAAGAATCACAGGACCAAAGCTTCCAGGCCCTGCTCTGATCCCTTCACAGGTTCCTGCCTCAAGGAGGCTCAAGCCTTTAACCCTGCACCAGATGCACAACTCCACACTAGCCAATGGGGCTGCTCCAGAGCACTGGGACAAGATGAATCCTTCACACTCTCACAGAACCATTAAGGCTGCAAAAGGCCTCCAAGACCATCCAGTCCAACCAGCAACCCAGCACCACCATGGCCACAGAATTCTTCATCACCTCCTGGGATGTGGACTCCACCATATCCCTGAGCAGCCTGTTCCAGCCCCTGACCACTGTTGCAGCAAAGAAGTTTTTCCTCTTCTCCAGCCTAACCCTCCCCTGGCACAATTTGAGGCCATTTACTTTCATCCTATCACTTGATGCTAGAGAAGAGACCAACACCAAAGGTCACCTCTGATTCTTTCCAGCCAAAGCTTCCTTCCTGCACAGTCATTTGTGGTTTATTTCTTCCTTTAAGCAGACAAAAATATAAATCATGGACTGGGAACTGAAATCACTTATCTGAACTCAACCTGAAACATCCCAGTCCCAACCTTCCCATCAGACACTAAAGGGAAAACCACAAAGATGATTATGGGACTGAAGCATCTCTCAGATCAGGAGAGGAAGAGCATGCAAGGATCATTGGGACTGGAGAGAAGGCTCAGAGGGATCTCAGTGTTCAAACACCTGATGGGGGCAATGAAAGGTCAGAGGCAGGAGGATGAAGTGGGCACAAGCTGAAAGACAGGAGATGCCATTTAGAGGTAACAGAGCTGCTCAGACTGGCACAGGCTGCCCTCAGGGGCTGCAGTCTCCATCACTGGAGATCTTCAAAAGCCAACGTGGGGATGGTGCTGGGCAAGCTGTTCTAGCTGACCTTGTTCAGCAGGAGAACTACACCAGTCTACCTCCAGAGGCCTCTTCCCTGCTGTGGTGAAGAACAGCTGAGGCACAGTGACCTTTCCAGCTGTCCCCCTCTCCAGCCAGCCACTGCCCAGCCTCATACTTGCCTTGGTGGGTCACATCCAGCTGACATCTCTGACTTTGCAGAGCTGTGCCCATGCTCAGAGCAATCAAAGTGTCCTCTGGACATATTTATTGGTCCCTATTCTCCCTAATTAAACTCAGCAAGAGCAGTAACACCTTCAGTGCTCATCCTCTGAAAGATGTCCTCTGGTTCCTTCAGCCTGAACAGATGGAGTCCTGCACTACCACCTTGCAGGCTTTTCCCTTGCCCATTAAACCAGAGAAGCTTCACCACAGCTCTTCAGCAGGTGCCCACTGGTCAGCAAACCCCCAAGTGTGCTAAGACACAAAAAGAAATCCATAAAGCAGATCTGCACTCAAGCCAATTACCTTGATGGGGTCTTAGTATTGGCTTTAACAGGATTTAGATAAGGCTTTAACCTCGGTGTGACTCTGCTCACACACTGCAGCAGCAGCTAAATTGGCTCTCTCTCTATTGGCAGCCAGAATCCAGTCCTGATGGATGTGCAAAGCTCTTCCTGCAATGGGCATCTCAGCCTGGATTTTAAAGGGAGAGAGGCTGGAGCACAGCAGCCAGCTTCGGAGAGCTCTGGGGAATTCTCTGGCTCTACCTTTGCTTTTTAAAGAGAAATGAATGGGTCCTTGTGGAATGCAGAGTGGGGGAGGGTCAGAGGGGACCTCTGCAGATCGAGCTCAGCCCTGTGCTGGTGCAGGCTCGCTCAGATCAGCTCACACAAGAGGTGAAAGTCGAATTTTACCTCGGTGAGCAATGGGTAACTACCTGAAGGTCCCGAGGATGGGGCTGGGCTCTTAGTGGTGATCAGTGACAGGACAAGGGCAGTGAGTCCTTCCCTGGAGGATTCACACCCACCTGGCCACTGCCAGCCTGGTCCAAGTGAAGCTGCAGTAGCAGGGCTGGGCTGGATGATCTCCAGAGGTCCCTTCCAGCCCCCACTGCTGATTCCCCTCCCGCAGGGGACTCAAGCTGGCAGCTTTGCATTGCAGCTTCCCTGCTGCCTCTGCACTGCACAGGGCCACCAGAAGATGTTCCTGCACTTCCCCCCAGCACTTCAGAAGCTACCTTATGGCTTAGGAACCATTCACAAGTACTGCAGAGTCCCTTGGTAAATGTTCTTGGGGTTTCACCTGCAGCATCCTCCTGCCTGTAGTAACTGCTACAGACTCTCCTAATTCTTTCTATTATTTCCCATTGAGGTAAAGTTTGCTGGAGAAACATCCAGCTGAGACAATTAGAGGTAGTTCATAAAGGGCATCCTTGGCACTCCGGAAGGCTGTTGACAAAATTAAGACATTGCTCACAATTACCCTCCCAGTAATTTATGCAGCCAGCAGCCCCTGCCAGCACAGGCCATGCCAGCTCTGCTAATGAAACCCAAATCAAGCTGACAGCAGAAGGATGCTGGATTTGGAAAACAAGTACCAACAGTTTGCAGGTGGTTTAGGCAGCTATAAAAATCTGATTTATAGAGGCTTTTTAATCCTGGTTTTAATTCACCTTGTGGGAAATGCACCACAATAAAGCATCCTGCCATGCTACAAATGCCAGGCTGCCTGAGCTCCTGGGGGGATCCAGCACAGGATAAACTCCACAGGTTTGAGTGCAGTCTGCAAGGTGCTCCCACTCCAGCTAAACTCCCTCCCCACTCCCAGGTGCAGGTTTCATCTCCTGGCATAGCCATTTACAGGCTGAAGGATTGGAGGGAGCTGCAGCAAGAGCCACAAGCAGGCTTCAGCTCAAGAGCAGCTGTGCCTCAGTGCAAGGGGCTGAGATCACTGCAGCAAGCACTGCCCATGGAGGCTGCCTTCAGCCTTCCCACAGCACCATTCCTGCTCCAAGCTTCCTGAGCCACATCCTTCAGCACCACATCTACACAGCTTTTGAATACCTCCAGGGATGAGGACTCCACCACACCCTGGGCAGACTGGGCCAGTGTTTGCAGACCTTTCAGGGAAGGCAGTGGTCCTCATGTCCAGCCTAAACCTCCCAGGGGGCAATCTGAGGCCATTTTCCCTTGGTCTATCTCTTGTTAGTTGGGAGAAGAAACCAACTCCCACCTCCAGCCTCCTCTCAGGGAGCTGCAGACAGCACTGAGCTTTCCCTCAACCTCCTCTCCTCCAGGCTGCAGACCCCCAGCTCCCTCAGCTGCTCCTCCCCAGGCCCTTCCCCAGCTTTGCTGCCCTTCTCTGGCCACACTCCAGCCCCTCAGTGTCCTTGTAGCAATGAGTGGCTCCTTGTACCCTGAGAAAAGGAGTCTAAACACCTTAGAGGTGTCCCTGTTCACCACAGGGGTGGGGGGGTTGGACTTTTAAAGGTCCCTTCTATGAGTCTTTGGCATAAAACTGGGCAGCCCAAAGGGGACCTCTGGCATTTTAAACCTGTGATGCTGCTTCAGTGCACAGCAAAGGTTCCCAGCCCCCAAAAACATGTAGAAAACAATAATAAAAGGGAGGGTTTACTTTTCAAGGGACACCTACACAAAGCTGCTCCACAAGAGCAATGCAGCAGCTCCTGCTCCCTCTCTGCTGAGCTGCATTTGTATTCCTGCCCTCTGCTGCAATCAATCCAGAGGAGATCCTATTGCTGCTGCTCTCCTCTGCAAACATCTCCACAATGGAGAGGGATTTCCAGAATTAGGTTTTAGTCTGTTCTGTAACCACTGATCTCTACAGGGATTAATGCACTTGAAAAAGGACCAAATATTACAGCAAGATGAAATTCACTTAAAGACATGAGATGAAAGGAGAGGACTTGTGTGATGATACACATTGGAGAGTGCCTCCTGTTCTCAGCAACAGATGTAAAACAAGGGGGGAAAAAAAACAGGGCATGAAGCCTCTTTGGGCCTGCTAGAAGTGGTTGAAAACAACAATTTCCCTCTCCTGGAGGAAAGGAATGGGAATGCTTTAACTCAACCTCAGCACTACATAGCTGCTTGAAATAGAGGCATTGACCCTGCCTGATCCCCAAAACCAGCAGGGCCACAGATCAGTCTGAGTGACAAAAACCATTGCTGACATCATTTGTCAGCAGCAGGTCTGCAGTGACAGGAGGTGGCTGAGCTGAGAATGGTTGAGGTGCACTGAGACAGAAAAGCTCCAGCAGCTCTGCATGCAGAGCACCACAGAACACACCCAGAGGAGCTCCTGAAGGCCTAGCGGGGGGGGTAGGAAAGGTGACCACCCTCAGCCTCTGCAAACGTGCTGGGGGGCTCCAGGAACTCAAAAGGAGCCAACAAGAGAGGAACAGGGGGACAGATCCCACTGCTGGCTGAGCCCCTGGCCAGCAGGACAGGATCTGGGATCCCAACAGGTACATGAGAGCATAGGAAGTGATCCCTTCTCTGCCTAGCAGCTCTCCTAGACCAGGTATGAACCTGACCATCTGAAGGGCTCAGTTTTACTCTCACATATTCTAATGCCATCATAGATATGTCACAGACAGCCTCTGAGTACTGCCAGGAGTGGCATAAAGTGAGCTTGAGATAAGTGAGGAACCTCAGAACTCTCCTATTTTAAGAGACACTTGCTGTAGACTTCAGCAGCAGAAGGGAAGAAAAAAGGATCTTAGGATGGCAAACAGGACCAAAGTCAAGGGGAAGCCTCACCCTGTGTCACCACTGCCTGTCACTTCTGTTACAGTGCTCCCAAACAAGCCCCAGGAGCCCCACAGCACAGACACCAAGGACCTCCTCCCACCCCAAACATGTTTCTCAGAGCAGCACTCCACAGGCTACCACCAAGAGAAAGGATCAGCTTGGGCCACCAAAAACCTTCAGCACCTCCAAGCACACAGAACTTTTCTCTAGCTGAGGCAGTAGTACACTTCAGAAGCCCAAACTTACCTTACCTGGGTGGCAAACTCTGCAGCTGCTCCACAGGACACAACCAAACTCCAACCCTGCCCCCAGCCTCTCCTGGGGCACTGATTAAATATCTGCTTAGAGAATGAGCAGAACCTGCTGACACAAAGCATCTGCAGCACCTGGGCTTTCCCTGGAGGTCTCCTACATCCCTGCTAATTGAGCCAAATCCTCTTTAGTTGCTGTAATTTGGTAAGTGCCTTTTGATTGCTTACAGCTGCAGGAGCCTGTGGGGTTTAGGGCTTCCTGCACCTTAGTTTATTACCCTCTGGGCAAATATTGCCCCCACTTGACACTGTAGCATCTTGCAGCAGACCACACAGGGCCCATTGCTGCCTCTCCAGCCACTGATCTCATGGAATGTCCTGTCGGTGTGGCTCTATTAGCAGATACATCACAGTGCAGCCCAGCTGCCAGCAGAGGCTCTCTCTGGGGCTGCCAGGATGATATCCTCACGGCAAATGAGGCAGGAGCGAGGCTGGGATGCTGCAAGTGCTTATTGCATAATTTATCAGCAGAAGGAAGCAAGAGTGATGGGACAAAAGCCATGAAAAAATCAATTCCTTCACTGTGCTCCAACACTTCCTAAATCTGGGTAGCCAAAAGTTGTTTCTCCTTGGTCAGAGGGAGCAGTGAAGAGCCCACACACACAGGTTGTACAGGGCTGTGCTTTTACAGCAGAGCTGTGAGGATAGGCTGGAGATGAGGAACAATTTTTTGGTGGTCGGGGCTAGAGCAGGCTGCCCAGGGAGGTGGTGGAGTCCCCATGCATGGAGCTGGTCAAGGAACCTGTGGCCATGGCACCTGGGGCCATGGTTTGGTGGCCATGGTGGGGTTGGGTTGCTGGTTGGACTGGAGGATCTTGGGGGCCTTTGCAACCCTAACAATTGTGTGATGATAAGAAAGGCAACAACATTCCCAGCAGGAAAGGTCCTTACTGTGTGTAGAGAACAATGAACAACTCTACCATGAGGAGGTGGCTGGAGAACTCCTGTGGGGAGTTTGTCACCATGGGACAGAGCTGAAGGATCTTTTCCATGACAGATCACCACGAGTCACTATTTGCTAGCTCTAATTAGACTCCTCTCAGAACAAGAGGGCCAGGACCTGACTGCCTTTGGTGTCCTCCAAGCCAAAGGTCTCACATTCCTCACAGCTGAGAGAGAGCTGAAATTGCTGCTGACTCCCTGCCATTTGCACAGAGCTCACACAGCAGCAGCACCTTGCTTAAGGGAAAGGAAGCAGGCATGGACAGCAAAGGGCATCTGTTAGTGCACTCCAGTCAAGTAGGAGGAAATTACAGGTCACTTCGATTACAGCTAATTAAGCTTCAGATAATTAATTTGACACCTGGACCCTCACGTCCCCCCGCAGCGCTTTGCAGCAGGAAGGCTCCAGGGCTCTGCTCCTGTTGTCTTTACTCTCCAGCACATCTTCAGTCAGTGTCTGAGCCCTGTCCTGCTCACTGAGGAGGTGAAACAACAAACCTGGACTTGTTCAGCAACTTGTTCAGGAGGGATGAATTTGAACCTGAGCTCAAGGATGAGGTAGCAATGGGCCCCTGTGCCCGAGAGGGGCAATGGTCTCCTGGGGTGCTCTGAGAGGAGTGTGGGCAGCAGGTTAAGGGAGGTTCTGAGGGGTGGGTGTCAAGGAGGGGCAAGACTCTTTGTCGTGGTACCCAGTGAGAGGCCACCCAGGGCAGGTTGCACAGGAATGTGTCCAGGAGGGTTCTGAAGGTCCTCGGAGAGGGAGACTCCACAGCCTCTCTGGGCAGCTTGCTCCAGCACCCTCCCAGTAAAGAAGCTTCTCCTTAAGTTGAAGTGAAACTTCCTGGGCTCTTGTCTGTGCCTGTTGTGCTTTGTCCTACCCCTGGGCACCATGAGCCCAGCCCCATCCTCATGACCCCCATCCTTTAACTCTTGCTGAGCACTCAGCAGATCTCCTCTCATGCTGCCCCACAACACAACCACACTTCCAGTTCCAGATCCTTGTTTCCAGCCACCCTGAGACTCTCAGGATCAAAGACTCAGCTGACACTGCTAGAAGCATTCTCACTGCTTCTCTCCACTCTAGGGCCCTGCCATCTGGACTGCTGTGCCACCTGGGTGGCCTGGTCACACTGATCCAATTGCCCTTAATCTACCCAGCCCTTCCCTCTGCACTTCAGACAGGCTCTCAGCTGCCCCAGCTCAGCTCACATCCCTTAATCCCCAGCACTAAATGCAGGAAACAGATGAACCATGTCCAGTTCTGGCCAGCTGAGAGTCCCAGCGTGTCCTTGGGACTCAGCACACAGCAGAAAGCTGTTCTTGTGCATATGGTTTGTAATGGGATTCATACAATGCCTGAGCCTTCTCAGTGTTGCAGGCTCCCTGGCAGCTGGTGGACAGAAGCTGCTGTCCCACCCCAGCCTCACTGCACCCAGGACCTGCAGATGTTTAACCTTTTACTAGCCCACAGAGGAATGGAAGGGCCAAGGCTCTGCCAGCCTCTGCTGCTCCTGCCTGGTGCTGCAATTTAATGGCAAATGTAAAAGGCAATTCAATGCAAACAGAGCTCCTTTCTTCTGGGGAAGGGTGGCTGAGGGCAGGAGTTGTCTTGAGAGATGAAACCTACCTGAGCTGTGGAACACCTGTGCTGTGCAGGGCACATGGGCAAAGCCACCCTGACCCTACCATGAGTCTCTGCTGCACCACATCCCCCACCCAGCTCCTCTGCTGCACTTACAGCTCCTTTCTTTCCATCTCAGTGACCTCATTAAGATTTAAAAGTTTATATTTATTTATAGTTGAAGTTAATTTATTTTATTAATGGCTAAGACAGCAGGAAGCATCTCAGCATCTCAGATGGAAAATTAAGAGCTCTGTTGTGCTCTGCATTATGAAAGAGCTGCTCTCTGTACCTCAGCCTGGAGACTCAGCACCTTGAAGTGGCAGCTCCTAGGAAACTCTGCTCATTCCCACTTAGTTGGAGTTGCTGCTGCTGCCCTTGAATGTTCCTTGTCTTGAACTACCTGAAAACAGAACTGAAAATCTAACATTCTAATGAAACTCTCATAAACTGGGAATTGCCCTTCCTGGGCAGGTTCTTGATCCCTCCTGTCCACGCCTGCAGCCAGAATGAGCCCAGCTGCAGCAGCTGCTCCTGGGAGCCACTACCTGAAGAGCTCCAGAATTACACCCAGGCTCTCAATATTTCAGAGCATCTAATCACTGGCACTGTTTCTGCTCTAAATTCTCTCATTGTACATGTCATTTCCCAAAGCTTCCTTTGATCTCCTGTTCTTCATGTTCTTGAAGATTTAAAGAGCTTTCAGTGCTGCAAACAACAAAGTATTGATTGCAGCGTGGCGCCGGGCAGGAGCTGGCGCAACTCAGGCGCTGCAGTTTGCTTTGTGGCCTGTTAATAGAGTGTCAAACTTGTTGCTCAGACTTCTACCCTCAGGAAGACCTGACCCTAAGAATAAAAATAGAGCTTCCATGGTCCTCAGTGTCAACTGCAGTGCTTGAAGTGTGCTCAGTGGACACAAGGGTAAGTGAGGAGGAAATGTAAGAACGTGTGGGACCACATCCTGCACCTCAGTGGCTTCTGGGACTCTCCATGTTAAACAAAAATGACATCACTTGACAAGTGTGGCAAAGTTAAAGTTGTTCTTTGTATTGGATACCGTTGGGAATGAATTTTGGTGGAGCAGAAGTCAGGAATTCTTAAGGGAAAACCCTACATTATTAACAGTAAAGAAAACCAACAACAAATGGAAGCATCCTGGGTTCTGTGCAGTGCTGCAAGTTCACAGAGCAGTTTGGGATGGAAGAGGCCTCCAAGATCATCTAGTTGCAACTCCACTGCCATGGGCAGGGACACCTCACACCAGACCAGAGTGCTCAGGACTCCATCTAACCTGGCTTTCAACACTGCCTTGACTGCAGCCTCCACAGCCTCCCTGGGCAGCCTGTTCCAGACTCTCACCACCCTCACGCTGCAGAAATTCTTCCTCAGCTCCACTCTCACCCTGCTCTGCCTCAGCTTCAAAACATTCCCCCTTGGCCTGTCTCTAGACACCCTCAGCACAAGTCCCTCTGCAGCCTTCCCATAGGATCCCTCTTCAGGCACTGGCAGGCTGCTCTGAGGTCCCCCTGGAGCCTTCTCCTCTGCAGGCTGCACACCTGCAGCTCCCTCAGCTGTGCTCACAGCAGAGCTGCTCCAGCCCTGGCAGCATCACTATAGGTGTGCACTGCTCACATACAGCCCTGGAAACGTGGAGCTAAGAGGCAGAGATGTTGAGGGACTTCCTTCTGATCACACAACAGCTGTTATCAGTCCCCAGGAGAAACTATTTGGGAGTGTCTGGCTAAAGAAGAACACTTCCGAGTCAGGACGCAGGGAGTTAGAGCTCACATCTCTCTTAAGATCTTGTGATCATCTCTCCTAAGATCTTAAGAACGATGTGAGGTTAAGATCTTCCTAAGATCTTTAAGAGCCCTTCTGTCCCATATTGATTCCATCTTTCCTTAGAGGAACAAGCAACCAAAGCATGCTTCAAATTAAAAAAAAAAAAAAATTCTCCAAACCAGAGGATTACCCCAAAGAGGAAATGCAGAGAATTAGGTATTAAAATGCAAATTTGTTTTAATGCTACATCAAAGTTAGTCAGTACCAAAGGCAAGGGATTATCCTGCTTGCTGAATGCAAGTGATCCTGCAGCCTTTTCTTCTCTTCAAAACCCATCTCTGAGCAGTCCCAAATGGCTGGGGACAGGCTGCCTGCCTCGGCTGAAGACCTGGATTTAGCCCCAGCTGTCTCAAAAGTGCTTAATTTTAATAGTGACTAACTGTAGTCCTTCATGTCTTCAATTAGCTCATTAGAGCCCTTCAAGGAGATAAATGGCTTCTGGAGCGTGCCTGGGGGGTGGGCGCGTTCCAGCCACTGCCTTCCTTCGCTGCTGCCTCAGCCAGAGCTGAGCTGAGCTGAGCTGAGCTGAGCTGAGCTGAGCTGAGCTGAGCTGAGCTGAGCTGAGCTGAGCTGAGCTGAGCTGAGCTGAGACATTGCTCAGACCCAGCCCTGAACGCACTGGGCTGGGAGGAACCTCCAAAGCTCACCCGGTGCAGCCCCCTGCAGCCAGCAGGGACATCCTCCACTGGAGCAGGATGCTCACAGCCTCGTCAAGCCTGACCTTGAAGGTCTCCACTGTGTCTGTGGGCAACCTGGTCCAGTGTTCCACCACCCGTGGAGTGCTCCCCAGCCCGGGCTGATAATGAGGATTGTTGTGACCTGGCTGCGGGACCCTGCACTTGGGCTTATGGAACCACCTGAGCCCACTCCTCCAGCTTGCCCAGCTCCCTCTGGGGGCCATCCCTCTGGCACCACTCAGCTCTAAGCCACAGTCCTGCCACTTGCTGCGATTTTGTGGCCAGCTACCATCACTGCCTCCTGCACTGCACAGCCACAGAGCACTCAAGGCTGCAGGGTCTCTGGGTGGGCATCAGATCCAGCCCCCCCTCAGAGCAAGGCTCTCCATCGGGGTGGGCATCAGATCCAGCCCCCCCCTCAGAGCAAGGCTCTCCATCGGGGTGGGCATCAGATCCAGCCCCCCCTCAGAGCAAGGCTCTCCATTGGGGTGGGCATCAGATCCAGCCCCCCCTCAGAGCAAGGCTCTCCATCGGGGTGGGCATCAGATCCAGCCCCCCACTCAGAGCAAGGCTCTCCATTGGGGTGGGCATCAGATCCAGCCCCCCCTCAGAGCAAGGCTCTCCATTGGGGTGGGCATCAGATCCAGCCCCCCGCTCAGAGCAAGGCTCTCCATTGGGGTGGGCATCAGATCCAGCCCCCCCTCAGAGCAAGGCTCTCCAGCTCTGTCCAGCTCCAAACGGCAGCAGCTGCTTGGTTGCAGCTCCTCTGCCCGTCCTGAGCTGCGGCGGCAGTCTGCAGGCTCATGCAGGGAGAGAGTTGTCAGTGCCTGGAGAAGCACTGAGCTAATTTCGGGGGGAACCCATCCCGCGGGGCCATTTGTGCCCGGGTGGAGCTCTCCGGCAATCAGCAGCCAATTCTGCACTGCTTTTCTTAATGCCAGAGCGAGTCGGAGTTAACAGCGCTAATGATGCCCGCGGTGAATAGCAGCGTTTGAGCTATTCAGGGAAACACTCAGAGGAGAAAATTCTTTCTAAAACCCGAAGATTCTCCCCACCTCTCTCCCTTCCCCAGTAAAAACCCATTCAAAGAGCAGTTCTTGGGGCCCACAAGACAGACTCGGAGACGCACTAAGGCAAGGAGCTCCATTTCCACTGCGGGCTAATGACAGAGCCTCGCTGACACTCTGGAAGCACTTTCACAGTAACTACACAAGACTTATTTTAGGAATTTATCGCGAGTCTCTGTAGTGACATCTTCTTAGGGAAAGAAAAAATGAAAGAATCCTTTCCCGCATAGCTCCAGCAGGCATCCTAAGATGCGGATTTAGGGCAACCTTTCTAGAGGTGCTTCAATGAACACCACCTCCCCAGTACCCAAATACTCTCTTCTTTGGCCCACAGCAAGCCGAAGCTGGCACAGGCTGCCCAGGGAGGAGGTGGAGTCAGGTTGGATGAGTCTGGCCAAGAGGCAGGGAGGTTGGAGGAGATGATCTCTGAGGTCCCTTCCACCCTCAGCCATCCCAGGATCGCAGGATCCTGCATTGCAGGAGGTGTTCTGCCTCTGTCTGTTGTATTTCCCTGCCTTTTTGCTAACAAAATAACTACACGAAACATAAACCATGCAAATGTAGAAGAAAAAAAGGGGGAAAAGGCTGAACAAGACATTTTGGATCTGCTTGAAGGCAGAAAGAGTGAAGATATTTTTGGTCCCCACGCATCATCCTGTTCCAACACATTACTTTATTCAATTTGATGGAAATTGAATGGCCAGAACATAATTAATGGTTGAAACTCTTTCTGTTTAACAAATTGAAATACTTTGAATACTAACCAGCCATATGTAAAGCTCATCAATATTAATGAAACTTTCTGAAAGGTATCATTTATTCTTCAGGGACAGAGGAGATATTAATTGGAAATAAGTCTGCCACGGTAGGGGGGCTCAGAGGCACAGAATCACAGAGTGGGAGGGGTTGGAAGGGACCTCCACAGATCCCAGGATCCCAGGATGTCAGGGGCTGGAAGGGACCCCAAGAGCTCATCCAGTCCAACCCCCCTGCCACCGCAGGA
>VWZI01003272.1:513938-607669 GCA_013396835.1 Psilopogon haemacephalus | reverse complement strand
ACCCCACCCCCCCTGCCACAGCAGGACCATCCAAGCTAGCTCAGGGCACACAGCAACACATCCAGACAGGCCTGCAAAAGCTCCAGACAAGGAGACTCCACAACCTCTCTGGGCAGCCTGTGCCACTGCTCTGGGACCCACACAGGCAAGAAGTTGCTTCTGGTGTTGAGCTGCAACCTCCTGTGCTGCAGCTTCCATCCATTGCTCCTTGGCCTATGGCAGGGAGCAGTGAGCAGAGCCTGTCCCCCCCCTCCTCACCCCCAGCCCTCAGATTTTCAAGCATTGATTCAATCCCCTCTCAGGCTTCTCTTCTGCAGACTAAGCAGCCCCAGGTCACTCGAGGTGTGGCCTCACCAGAGCTGACCACAAGGGGACAAAATCTCCCTGCTGCTGCTGGACACAGCATTTTTAATACAAGCCAGGATGCTATTGGCCTTCTTGGCTGCCTGGGCACTTTGCTGGCTCACACTCAGCTGCCCTGGGCACTCTGCTGGCTCACACTCAGTGGGCACACTGCTGGCTCACATTCAGCTGCCCTGGGCACTCTGCTGGCTCACACTCAGCTGCCCTGGGCACTCTGCTGGCTCACACTCAGTGGGCACTCTGCTGGCTCCCACTCAGCCCCTGGGCACTCTGCTGCCTCACATGCCTCTGCCTGTCCATTACAGCCCCCAGATCCCTTTCTGCCAGGCACTGTGCCACATTGTGTGGCTGACTTGAGTGACACCTCCAGCCCCTTCTGCAGTGCTGTGGCTGTTCAGAGATGTATGAACACAGCTTTGTCACTAAGCCCTTGCCAGTGGAAAGCTGGGTTGTGTTGCTGCTGTGGGGTTTTTCCTTCCCTTTTAATCTCTTCCTCATCTCAGCTGTTTATGAGATTAAAGTGAAGAAGGGCAAGAGAAACATGAGTCATTAAATCACCTGAAGCTGCTTCCTGTTTATGAGGCAATAACCATTTTCCTGGGCCAATAAATCCAGGGCCCACAGCTGAACATTTATTAGCCCAAGATACAGTTATTGTTCAGTTAATTGGAAGAACCCTCAAGTTGTTATTATAATGAAACTTCTAATGATTAAATATTTGGGGGAAATAATCTGTTTTAAAGTGCAGGGGTGGGGGGGAAATGAGAAACTGAAGAGTTTGGACAATGCTGCTGTTCTTGAGGAGTTCCAGCACCAAAGGGAGCACCAAAGGCTGCACCTGACTCATTCCAACACACATGGAAAGCTTCTGATGCTTCTGTTGGCTTGCTGCAAACAGTCAGTACTCAACACCACCATGGCCACTAAATCCTGTCCCCAAGTGCCATGGCCACAGATTTTTCAACACCTCCAGGGATGGGGACTCCACCACCTCCCTGGGCAGCCTGTGCCAATCCCTGACCACTCTTGCAGCAAAGATTTTTTTCCTAATATCCAACCTAAACCTTCCCTGCTACAACCTGAGGCCATTTCCCTTCATCCTACCACTTGTTGTTTGGCAGAAGAGACCAACTCCCACCTGGCTCCAACCTCCTTTCAGAATCCCAGGTTGGGAGGGACCCCAGGGACCATCTGCTCCAGCCTTGCCAGGTGACAGCAGAGCTGCAGGGAGCTGGCCCAGACCCTGCCAAGCTGAGGCTGACCCTGCCCAGGGGACTCCACTGCTGCCCTTGGGAGGTGATTCCAGTGCCTGACTGTGCTCAGGGAGTCCAGTGGGAATGTCCCCAGCAGCAGCTTGCCCCCATCAGCCCTTGTATTTGCTATGGGACTCCTTTCAGGGAGCTGTAGAGAGCCAGAAGGTCTCCATCACCTCCTCTTCTCCTGCAGTGAAAGGGCTGAGGAAGCTGTCAGTGGAAGCACCAAGCACAGGAGGAGTGAGATGCAGGTTTCTGAAACTTTGCAGCAATTTCAAGTTTTTGAACTTTTTTTTTTTTCTGAATTGCTTCAAACTTGCAAAAATAGAAAAATTCAACACCCCAGAAATCCAAGTAATTTCCAGCCACATCCAAGACAATGTCTGTCCATGAAGACTACTTCCACTCCCTTGAAAGCAAAGGTCACTTTCTCCAGTGACTGCAATGAGCACTGGATCTGATCTGAAGTGATCTGGCTAAAAGGCATGTAAATGCAGCTGTCATGCTGCAGCTCATTAATCCCTCTGATCTGCCCTTTGGATGCCTTCAATTCCTTCCCTTGCTGCTCCATCCTTGCAAAGCCCCACATGCCAAGGCAAAGATCTCCTCCTGACACCCCAGCAAGGCAATCCCTGCACCTGCTGCAGCAGTTCTCATGCAAACAGGAGTACACTTTAAAGCTTACAGCAATGTGTGAACCCCTAAATGATTTATTTTTTTGCCAATCCCTTCCACCTGTGTCACTTTATCATCCAATGCATGCACAAAAGCACCTCAGAGCTGTCCCCCAGAGCAAGCTTTTCCTTTTGGCTGTTTTCCCATATAACCATAGTAAGGAAAGGCTGAGCTATAGACCTTGAGCCCCATCTCACAGAAAATGAAACATTTCGGTAAGCTCTGACTCTCTACACTCAGGAGATGTTTCTTTCTCTAGGTCCCCTGTGAACACAGACCTGAGGCTGGGTTTGGTGCTCTGAGAGAAGAGAGAAAATGAAAGGCAGCCCTGGGAGTGCACCACAGCCAGGTGGGACTGGCACAGGACAGGCTCAGCTTCTCCTGGAGGCTTTGAACAAGCAAAGCAGTGGAATGTATGAACGAAAAGGGAGATGTGAGCACACCTGGGAGGGGCTGCAGAAGCCAGGACCTCCCTCCAAGGCTCTGCACATGTTTCTCTGCAGCTCCCCAAACCAGGCACACCGAAATCAAGGCTGCATTTGGAAAGCTAATCTAACACTGCTAATAAGGGGAGGTTCTGATTTGTGATTGCTTAACACAGTCAGCTTCATGTATGTCAACCAGGCAGCCAGATCCACATCTTCAATGCAGTTTTTTTTTTCCCCTCCTCAGAATATCAGAGAGCAGCTTAACCTTGCCAGCGCCGCTTAGCTCGGGCACAGGAAAATAAAAAGTAGTTTTTGAGAAAGTGGTAATTAATTTTCTACAGAGGCTGAAATCACTCTGCCTAAAGCAAAATCGTTCTGACATTATTAAATGTCACAGTGCAGTTAAAGCACAATTATAAACTAATTCACAGAATAAATCTCATTAGTTTCCTGAGGCCTTATGAATAAACTGAAAGGAGAACGGCTCCGTGTTTGACTTTCATCTCGGCTCTCCTGAACAGATACACAATCAAAAAGCATAACATTTCCATAATTACAGATGATTAAACCCAGATATTGGGGAGAAACAGGTAGGCAGAACTGCCTGCTGCCTGTGTGTGTGCTGAGCAGCTGGAGAGAGCTCTTCACCTTGCCCCGGCACTGGAGCGCTCCAGCTCCTCGGGTGGGTCTCAGCTCTGCTCCACAAGCTCTGAAGCTGCTGGAACCCAGGAAAGAAAACTTCAGGTCACAGCAAATGCAAATGTATCTGGGGCAAGGACTGATTGTCAGTGAAGAGAGTCACAGAATCATTAGGGCTGGAAAAGGCCTCTAAGATCCTCCAGGCCAACATCAACCCAGCACCACCACAGCCACTAAACCATGGCCCCAAGGGCCATGGGCACAGGTTCCTTGAACACCTGCAGGGATGGGGACTCCACCACCTCCCTGGGCAGCCTCTGCCAGTGCCTGACCAAATAATAAAAAGTAAACAATGCAAAATATCTCTTTGAAGTATTTGCTAGGTGAGAGAAGGAAGGCAGAGAGTTCAGTACCTGGCACTCAAGGGGTTAGTGTTTATAAGGAGAGGTGTAGTAAAAACAACCAAAAAAGGGGAAGCTTTTGCTATTTTAGCTGCTACAAAATGTCTACAAATTCACCTGACACTCCCCACATGGCCACAACAAAGCCAGCAGGGACTTACTGATCCAAGCTTTCTCAAATCCTTCAGTTCATAGACCCCTGGAATGCACTGGGCTGGAAGGGACCTTTGAAGGTCATCTAGCCCACCCCCCCTATTGCCTTACTTCTGCTCTCTGCTCAGCTTTCACCTCTACACTAAGACACTGAGGAGAATACTTTCCGTGGGGACAGGTGCTGGGCTGAATCCAGATTGTTATCTACTTAAGAGATAAATTAAATTCTGCTGGAAAATCAGGATGACTAAAAGTGGCTGCTGAAGGCAAAGCCTCGCCCTGCTGAGTTGATGATTTGGGACTTACTCCCCTGAATCCTTGCTGACAGACTCCTGGACAGCACTTTGCCCAGCTCACTAACAGGAGGAAAACATTCATTGGAGAATTCAGGGATTGTAAAGACATCCAATCTCCCTGCTGGATTCACTTGCAAAGGAGTAATTTCCTGCTCCTGGGCAGCAGGCACTCGCACCCAGCCTGCTGGCTTTGTTTAGCTAGGGATGAACTGCCTGGGACTGGGAATTTGGCTTTGATTCAATTACTGCTAAGGGCTAAGCAGCTTATCCTCAGCTTAGCAGAAGCAGAGATCCAGCTGGCCCACAAAGCCCAGGTGACAACTGAAGTTCAGAGCAGAAAGGATGGATCCAAAATGCTCTTCAGTCCACTGAAGAAGACAAAGGCCATTGGGAGATACTGACAGGGAGCATCTTGGGGGCTGGAACGCTGGGGTGAGGTTCAGGAGATGGGATCTGGACTCCTGCTTGTGTTACAGACTGCCTAGAAGTGAATCACAGAATATCAGGGGCTGGAAAGGACCTCCAAAGCTCCTCCAGCCCAACCCCCTGCCAGAGCAGGATCTCCTATACCAGATCACACAGGAATGCATCCAGGCAGGGTTTGAATATCTCCCCCCTGGGCATCCTGTTCCAGGGCTCTGTCACTCTCACAGAGAAAAAATCCCTCCCAAACTCTGTTCTGCAATTCCACTGCTATACAACAGCTGAGGAACACTCCTCAACCATAGGATCCCAGAGTCAGCTCAGTGGAAAGCCCTTTCAGAGCACTGAGTCCATCCAACCATTCTCTAACTCTGCCAAGGCTGAACCATGTCCCTCAGCACCACATCTCTGTGGCTTGCCCTGAGCTGCAAAGTTAGGAGAAAGAAGTTTGGTTAAACCCCAGGCCAAGCTTTAGAAAAGTTTGATTTTAGTTCTTTTCTCCCTCTAGATTTCAAGGCTGCTGGGAACCAGTTAATTGACTTTCTGGTCCACGAAGGGAAGAGGGGGGCAGGAGATAACCCTCAGCCGACAGACAAAGGCCGATGGCAAGTGCAAAGGTGATTAATTTATCTTCAAAGCCAGCACAGATTCTTGCTCCAGGAGAACTGCATAATTAACACTGCGAGGGGAGCTGCACCAAGCAGCACTATTGATGAACCTGTCCTGCAGGTAGCAATAGAGACTGGGAGCTGACAGCCCACTGGGTGCAGATGAGCTCAGCTCCATGGCTGGAGCCCACCAGCACCATCCAAGCATCCACAGCCCCAGAACTGCAGCAGGCAGCAAGCCCTGGAAGCAGGTAGAGGTGGCTGCACCTCAACAATCAGGCAAGAGTTTCTCTCTTGCAAGGATGATTCCAGCCCTGGACTGCACTGGAGGCAGCTCTCCCATAAATAATTCTGTTAGTCAGCAGATGTTAAGTGCAGTCACTGGGCTCTGGTTTCTCCTGTTCCCCAACTTTGTTATCGGTCAAATGAACCAAGGTCAGAGATGCACCAAACAAATGATGCCTGGAGCAGATAACTCAGAAGTCAGTGGTGCTCAGAGACTAATAATTAAGTTCTGGTCTTTTGCATATCAGACACTTGAAACAGCAACAGTGCAGAGTGGTGGTGGTGGAATTGACTTCCCAAACCATATTCAGGGGCCCTCACAAAGCAAATCATCACTGCTAGCTGCAGACAGAACTACACAGCTTCATGGAAGCACTCAGTTAACAGAACCCAAACACAACCTCTCTTGGGCATATTTTATCCCAAAGTTTTTATAAAGAGGGGTATAAAAGCCATGCAGGGAGTTGCCAGAGACAGCTTTTACTGGACAGCCTTAGGTTTCAGAAATGCTTTAAACTCTGAAAGATGCAGAACATTTGTGGGGTTGTTGTGGCCCAGGTGCAGGGGCCAGCACCTGTCCTTGCTGAACCTCAGCCCACCAGCCCAGCCTAGCCAGGTCCCTCTGCACAGCCTTCCTACCCCCAGCAGTGCCAGGCAGCTCTGTGCCATCTGCACACTTCCTGAGGGTGCCTCAATCCCCTTGTCCAGATCATCAATTTGGAGGGGTCCTTGGACTTGCTGTTGAGAGCTCTGTAGAAATCCAGATCATTTTTAAAACTCAAGATGCAAGGAATTTCTACAGAGCTTCTTTTTTCTGGTCCACATCTACATGGAAAATTCAGTTCTGCAAGAGGCATATTCAGCAGCCACTTGAGCTTCTGCTGTGCAGCAGCCAGCCCGGGACCAGCAGCAGCACACAACCCCCCTCTGCCAGCTCCAGCTTCCAAGCATGCTTTGGTTAAGCAGTTTGAAATGCAGGTCTGCTCCCTCCTGGCTGCATGCAAATGCTTCTCCTCAGCTGTCTATCAGCAAGCAGCTGGGTGTGGGTTCTCCCAGGCAGGCAATGGTCCCTGGCAGCTGTTACCTGTTGTTGGCAGAAACCAGTTCCCAGGTTCTTCATGAAGCGAGGTACATGGTGCCTGCTGGATTCTCCTCCTTCAGAGCAGCCCTGGAGGTGCTGAGCATGTCCTTGACTCTCCTGAGTTCACTAGGGAAGGAGCAGACACAGAAAGTCAATGATATTTGTATTCCTCTCCACCATCTTTAGCTGAGACAATGTTCCAGAAGTAAAGGAGCTGGCAGTCCCCAGAGGTTGAGAGCACCTTGGTTCAAGAGGCTAAGGAGAGCTGGCACTGCTATTTCCAGCTCAGTCTGCCTTTGTGGAAAATCAGGAAGCTGTTGGCTCCAGTACAGTCACTTCAGCNAAAAAAAAAAAAAAAAAAAAAAAAAAAAAAAGATAAAGAAAAAAAGCCCAACCAGAACCTGCTCAGAGCTTTCCAAACGTGCTCCTTTGTTATCTCCAACAACCTTGGTGGGAGCCAAGGACCTGCAGCACACACCAGACAGATGTGCATTTCAGCACAGAGCAGATTGCATGTTTTCAAGCTGCTGGTTTCCATCTGATTTAATATTCAGCTTTGCTGGCACCCACCAGCAGCTGAAAATGAAGGCTTTTCCAGAAACTCAACTTTGCTGCTCATTGTGGAATTGTTCATGTGCAACAAAACAGGAGAAGCATATGGGGGCGGCACGCCAGCGCTCTGTGAGTAATTTCCCCTCCTTTTACAGCCCTCAAAAGCTCCTGGAGAACATTCTGAAAGATGAGATTGGCAAAAGGACACAAAGCCAAAGGTTCCTATAGCATCTCAGGTGTGCTAGGGAGGAAGGAGGTGGTCCAGGAAAGAGCCAATCTGAACTTTGTTCAGCTGCGAGCTGAGCTCAGAGCAAGGAAGAAATTCACAGACTCACAGAACGGGTTGGAAAGGACCTTAGAGATGATCCAGTTCCAACACCCTCCCACCAGCACAGGTTGCTCAAGGCCTCATCCAGACTGGCCTTGAACACCTCCCTGGGCAACCTGTGCCACTGTCTCCCCACCCTCACCATCAATTTCCAGTCTAAATCTTCAGTCAACTTCCACACGCTCAGGTTCCTCTGATCCCAGGAGTGCCACATGGGCCCCAAGTTTGGGCTAGAATTTAAAGGTCATTCCCCCCTCAAAAACCAAGCCAGCCATATGTAAGTCAGAAATTCACCATAAACCCATATGATGGTATCAGTTTTATTCAGGGTGACATTTTTCACTGCACTCCAGTAATTGGATTAAGGTTTGGGATACAGCTGTCTCCTGCAATTGAGAATTCTCCCTAAGCTGTCATTTACAGGAGGCACTCCTCCAGATTTCCCATGTGGGCCTTCACGCTTGTAATTTGAATAAATAATGCTCCTAAACTTACTTTCAGCCACAAAGTGATCTGAAAATTATCACTCTGATCATGCAAAGCCTCTCCTGAATCTAACGAGCTGTCAAGATTTCGAAGCCAGCAGCGCAAGAAAGGTCATTAGTGGGGGCAAGGAAATGAAAAGCTGAGGAACAGATTTTCATGCTGGTAGGAAGAGGGAAAAAAAAAACCAACTCGAGCATTCTCTCTCCTGTTTTCTACAAAATGCTGCTTTGATTTCTTCCAGGAGGCTTTGTCAAAATGCTAAAGCTTTGATAGGATGCAGAGGGGAAGATCTAAAGGTATGAGGTGCACCTGCTCGGGCCCAGGAGTTGGGGGTTGGTGGTTAAGAGAGCCCCAACCCTGCCTTCACAGGTAGAAAAAGGAGCCTGAGTGGGAGATGCTTTGTAAACAAAGTGAAAAGGTCAGCAGAGTCCAGCACTGAATGTGGCATTGAGTGCTGCACCTTCCAGCAGGCAGAGCCTCCCAAACAGCTCCACAAAGAGCAAAGGCAACAGCTGCTGGCTCCTGCTCTCCACCGTGTCCTACAGCTGAAGGCTCTCTGCCTGCCATCCTGCAGCAGCCACATCATTACAGCGCTTTGTGCAGCCAAACACTCTGGATATAAAGAACTCAAGACACAACCTTCAGAAACGTATTACAGAGGAATAAATTGCCTTTGACATTCCCCATTGCTCTTGTGCTTCCAAAGGCAGGCTGGATGCTGGGCATGATGAATCTTCCCAGAGATGCTCAGGCTAATTTAATAGGAATAATCTGTTTATTCTAATACCTACAGCTCCAAGCCATCAGCTGCAGAGTGGCCATGAGGCAATGCTGCTCCCCTGGGTACCAGCCTGGCTAAGCCACAGGTTGTGCTTCACACTGTGCCGCTTTGGGCTGGGGCAGTGGTCACAGAGTCACAGACTGCATCAGGTTGGAAAGGACCTTCAAAGGTCATCCTGTCCAGCTCCCCTGCAGTCAGCAGGGACATCTCCAGCTAGATCAGCTAAGGCCCCATCAAGCCTGATCTTGAATGTCTTTAGGGATGGGACCTCACTCAACCACCTCCCTGAGCAACCCATTCCAGTGTCTCACCACCCTCATGGTACAGAACTTCCTCATGTCCAACCTAAATCTACCCTGCTGCAGTCTCAATCCATTGTCCCTCATCCTGTCACTACAAACCTTTGTCAAAAGCCCCTCCCCAGCTCTCCTGTAGCCCCTTCAGGTACTGGAAAGCTGCTCTAAGGTCTCCTTGGAGCCTCCTCCTCTCCAGGCTGAACACCCCCAACCCTGCCAGCCCTCTCCAGAAGCACACTGAGAACCACACACTTCAATTTGCTGCTAAGTGATGCTGCTTTCTAAACAAGATTCTGTACAGCTCCTCTCTTCTTTTCTGGTGGTGGAAGATAATAAACTGGAATGGATAGTTAGAAAATAATTAGCAAGAGTGCTGCTGCAGTTAATTGGCAAGACTTATTTTCCTCTGCACAATGCCAGGTGCTCTCTGAAGTGCTCCTCTTGCACAGCTCTTCAATCAGATGCTGCACAGAGCCCAGCAGATGATCCACAGTGGCTCACCAGCAAAGGATGTGTAGACATAGGATGGAATAAAACCACAAATTATTTAGGCTGGCCCAAAACCAGAGGCACATAAGGGGCTCTTAACTGCCTCTGAAAGATTCAGCATAATCAGGCTGATTTTGATGTTGTCAATGAACATTTCAAATCAACTCACAAAAAAAAAAAAAAAAAAAAAAAAGCCCAACCGTAAATGAGTGAGCATCAGCAAAACAGAGCCTGGGGATTGAAAATTCATCCAAGTCTCCCTGCCAGGTGAAGTCTCTAGCTGTAAGGATGGAGCCCTTGCTGTCAAATGCTTATGAGTGATTAATTTTCACACTTCAGGAGCTTACAGAAGGTTTTTTTCATAACATTCTTCACCGCCTTAAACCTTGTGAAATTATTTATAGCCATGAAAAGGGTCTCCATCATTTTTATTCTGATCTGATGTTAGAGTGCAAAGGCTTTTCACTCAGCTGCCTCACCGTACCAAGCTTAGGACCTCTCAAACTTTTCTCTCCATCAATTATTCAAAGAGTGTTTTCCTTTTTTTCCCCCCCATTGATTGCTCATTAACATCAACTTACTGCTTTTACATCACTTTCTGAGCTGGAATGGCAGCTAACACGTTCCTAGCAGGGCTGGAATTGCACCATTAAGTATGGCTTAAGTTGTGCCAGCGCTGCAAAAAGAGCAGCAGCTGCATTAGGTAACAAATACTCTCTATATGGCATAAATATCTTTATGGCTGTAATGATAAACCAGCTCAGCACAGCCAATCTACCATCCCTGGACTTCCAAGCACTTGAGTCTAATTGCCTTGTACAGAGCAAATTTCCAGAACACTCAACTGATCTCTTCCAAAGAGATGTTTAAAGCGACCAAGTGAAAGGTCCAGAGTCAAATCTCTGTGGTTTAGCCAATCCCCTGCCACCACCTTTAGTGAATCAGGCAGCACAGGAGGGTCTGGAGGACTGGCACGAAGGGCCCTCAGTGCCACCTCCACCCTTCCGTCCTCCCAAGACACAAACACCTTCCTCCAGCTAACCAAGCAGGGAGCAGCCTCTCAGAGCCTTCTGCAGCTCTGTCAACCCCAGGCAGAGTGGAGAAGCTCCTGCAGCACGTCAGCAGCAGCAGCAGAGTTACTTCATCCTCCCGCCAGCTCTAGCAGATACAGAAATCACCTCAGCATGTACCAACAGCAGCAGTTCCCCCTCACCAAGTGCAAATGGAGGAGGCTGCTTCACTGCAATTAGCAGCAACCATATTAGGGTTGGGTTTGGGTTTTTTTTTTCCCCCTTGGTCTGTGTTTATTTTTAAGCTACTAGAATTAATTTCTGTCTAATACATGAAAGCTGCCTTTGAGTGAAGTTTGGAGAGCGAGGAAATCCCAACGTAAATCAGCCAGATGAGTCACCATGCTGGTGAGAAAATTACAGCTCCTCAATATTCCTCCCAATTCCAGGAGAATTCTGTCCTCCATCAATGCCTCATTAGTTTTACTAGAGGCAATTGTGTTTATTTGTTCTACCCAGGGACAAGTTGGTGGGAGTGGGGGTGACAAGAAACCCCAGACAAAAGCCTCAGTTTTGGGCAAGGGCTGATTGGAGCAGAATGCTGCTTGATTAGATTTGCAGCCAGCTCCAGAGGAAAACAAATCCCCACATAACGAGGAAGGGAAGAGTGTGCTCAGCTTTGCTTCTGCTCTGAATACTGAAATTTGCAGTTTAAATTCAATTAAATTCAGCCCATTCGGGAGTGCATCTCCTGTGCATGTGCTGCTGGAAAGCCTTTGTGGGGCATGGCAAAGTTCATGTCCAGGTCTTTTCTATCGCCTGCTCAGACACCTGGGGGGTGGTTTTTTATGGTATGTACTAAGAAACTGAGGAGCTAAATGAAGCTTCCTGCCTCAAATGGCTTCTTTCTTCCTCCCCAGACCAGTGCCAAGAGCTCTTCCTCCCCATTATTATTTCCTTTGGAGTTTCTAATTACTCCTGATGGTTGATGCCCTTTGTTACTTTAACCTTTACACACAGATACACTTTTCTGCACAGGGTAATATCATACCCCAGAGGGTCCAATGTCATACCCCCCCCACCCCCTTTATCCAGTTGGCTGCAGAAATTGGCTCAAGCCAGTGAAGGTTTCCAGAGCAGAAACACAGCACAAACACCACAGCTCAGCTCTCCTCAGCTGAACTTTCAGGGAGGTGCAGAACATTTGGTGCAAGAATTCTGCTCAACAGGCTTTGTCTCCCTTTCTCATCTCCTTTTATTCCTGATTTACTCAGAATCACGGAATGGTAGGGACTGGAATGGACCTCTGGAGATTAAGACCCAAGACTATGAGACAGAGAACCACAGAATGCTTTGGGTTGGAAAGAGACCTGGTAAAGGTCCTCTGGAGCATCCTCTCTCACCTCTAATCAAAACAGACCAAACCCACATCTAGAACCTTTGATGGCAGCAACGACTGAGCCTGTCCTGGCTGCAATTTGGTGCAGATTCCCTCTCTCTGGCAGTGATTTTACAGCTGGCTACTTAGTGGGAATTATTTCCCCCTCAAGAGCAACGTGTTCATGACTCCCTGAGCTTCTGATTTGCATTTAGACTGCAAGTGAAGGAATAAAAAAAAAAAACACCAAAAAATTTTCTGTGCCACAGTCAGCTCCCAGCTCTTCCCCATTTGAATATTTCTCCCCTAATTAATGTCACTTAATGTAAAATATGACTCTGCACTCCGCAGAGCAGCTGTAAATTACTGACTTGTAAACCATGTTGACTTTCCAAGGAGTTGTTTGTACAGTGAGCACCTCAACATCTAAACTGGGGGGGCGGGGGGGGAAGCAGAAATCCATCAGCTGTAATAATACCCAATAGGAGCTTTACCACAGGTTAGATCCATTTTTATGTCTGACACAAATAGCTGCAGCCATTACTTTGGAGTTTTATTTTCTGAAGGGAATTAGGAATTTGCTGGTACCTTCTGCCTTGCACCGAGCACAATTTAAAGGGGGTTGGAGCTGCCTTTCTTTCTCTCTTTCTTTTTATTTTTTTTCAATCCACTAATTAAGGTGGCACATTAATAAACCAGCAATTTAGGATATTCATTAAGCACATAGTCTAGATGAAGCAAAAAGCTAATTTGTGTGGAACTTAAGGAACCTGGCATAAACCAACAACATAATGCCAGCCTAATTAAATGCTTTAAAAAAATAAATTACACTTCAGCTTCCTACTCCTGCCACATCCAAGCCTTCTCCTCCTTTCTGCATGCGCTCAAGTTGTAGGTATTGATTGCTTTCAGTGGAGTAATTACTTCTCTTCTTGAACCCACTGCTTTATTTCTCTTTCTGATTTTTTTTCTCCTCTTTTTTTTTTCCCCTGCTGACTCAGGTTGCCCAGAGAAGTTGTGGAGGCTCCAAGCCTGAAGTGTTCAAAGCCAGGATGGATGGGGCCTTGGTACCAGGATTGCTCAGTCCAGAGAGGAGGAGGCTGGGAGGAGACCTCATTGCTCTCTACAGCTCCCTGAAAGGAGGTCACAGTGAGGTGGAGTCAACAGGATTTGTTTCCCTTCCTCATCTTCTTTTATTCCAGATTGACTCCAGATCACAGACTGGTAGGGATTAGAAGGGACCTCTGGAGATCATCTGCTGCAAGGGCCCTCCTTGTCCTGTGTGCCCTGAGCTAGATTGGATGGTCCTGCTCTGGCAAGGGTTGGACTGGATGAGCTCTTTGGGTCCCTTCCAATTCCTGACATCCTGTGAGTCTGTGACCTGCTGGCCACATTCTCTCCAATGCCCCTCTGGAGCCCATCGACCTTCTTGCCCACCAGGGCACATCACTGCCTGATGGACAGTTTGGTGTCCACCAGCACTCCCAGGGCCCATCCTAGCAAGTTCTCAGGAGCAGCAAACAACCTGTGGCCCGTTCCACTCTGCTGCCTCTGCAGCTAAGCCCCAGGCCAGCAGTGAGCTCTGCTGTGCATGGAGTTTCTGACATTTAGCAGAGAGAAGCTGTTGGGTATTTATCAGTCAGCTCAACAGCTCCGTGTCAAAATGTTTGTTGGAAAACTTCAACACAAGACAGATGCAGGAAGCGGCGCCTGGAGATGAATCACCAATACTTTCTGTGCTTTGATCAATACTTCTGCTGTGCTGAAATACGAGAGCAAGGAAGAGGGATGCTGAAACTGGAATCGAAGCAGCAGAACTCCACCAGCAGCTTTCCACTTGGAGTATTTCAGGAGGATCCTCAAATTCGACCCTGGAGGCAAAACCTCTTTCCTCTGAGACAATTGGCATAAATTTAAAAGAGGTTTTTATCTCCACCAGGGCTCAAGGCACCATTTGATCCCAATTTCCTGATGCTTTGCCCTTTCCCTGGAAGGTTTTTGAGGACCTAATGAGTGCAGTACAACAAAGGCTGAGGCACAAACGTGTCTGACAAAGAACAGCTCAGACCCTGCCCGCAAAAGCCAATGAGCAATGGCCCCCAGGGCCATGCAGGGTGGCACTGGATAGTTCTTTTCCTGCTCTTCCCCTGAGCATTCCCACACCCCCACCCTCATCTCCACAGCAAGATAAACGGTTCAGAAATTGATTTCAGCTCCAGGAGGCTCAGTTCAGCTTCTGAAAAACCATTCTGGGGTGCAAGAAAAGGAGTGTGGCCAGCAGGCTGAGGAAGGTTCTCCTCCACCTCACCCTGTGCTGGTGAGCCCACACCTGGAGTATTGGGTCCAGTTCTGGGCCTCCAGTTGCAAAGGAAATCTAAACTTCTTGAAAGAGTGCAACAGAGGCCATGAAGATGCTGAGGGGCCTGGAGCAGCTCTGTGAGGAGCAAAGGCTGAGAGCCCTGGGGCTGAGAGCCTGCAAAAGAGCAGCCCCAGAGGGCAGCTGAGCAATGCTCAACAAGAGCTAAGGGACTGTGGGGGGCAAGAGGCTGGGGCCAGGCTCTGCTCACTGGTGCCCAGCAAAAGGACAAGGGGCACAGACTGGAGCCCAGGAGGTTTCACTTGAGCTTAAGGAGAAAATTCTTTGTGTGAGGGTGCTGGAGCCCTGAAGCAGGCTGCCCAGAGAGGCTGTGGAGGATCCCTTCAGGTATTGGAAGGTAGCTCTGAGGTCCCCCTGGAGTCCTACAGACTGAGGACTCCACTTGTCACTTGCTACCTGCCAGTTATCTGCAAGAACTCCAAGGGTTTGTTCCTGAATAGGTATCTCGAATCAGCTTAGAGGACAAGGCTGAGCTGATTTGCATGGCCCAGCGCTGGGCAATTGACAAGGCACTAAAATAACAAAGTGAAGTTATTTTAGTGAAACCACAAAGTCAGATTGAAGGCAACAGCTGCAGCAAAGGAGGGAAGCTGAAAACCATTACCCAATTTACCAAGCATCACTGAGCAGGTTGCTGCTAAGCACCATGCTCCAGCAGCTTCCTTTTTCTGCTTTGGGTTTTGGGTTTTTTTATCCTTATGTTAAAAAATTCAGTGCTTCATTGCTGCTGCTCCAGAAATGGCAATTTGCTTTGCTTTGCTTTAAAAATTACATCCTGCAAATGAAATGGAGCAAGAAGTCAAAGACAATATCCCAGTGGCTGCTGCAGCAGAGCCACAGAAACATGCTGTAAGCCTCCTCCTCCTCCTGCTGGGTTGGCATTAAACACAGAGCCCTGCCCGGCACGGTTGGTGCTGGGCCAGGCAGATCAGCTCTGGGCTGAAAGAGAATAAAACATTTATCTTTAGATCTTGCTCTCTGTGAGTTAATTCTGTTACTGTCTAGACTTTCTCTCCTCAGCTTTCAGCTTTGAAGTGCTCCTGCTGCTCCAACATGGGACTGTTCACCCGCTTTAAATTAAGGATGTTGCATGATTGGAATATTTGAGTTCCATCACAGTTTAATACTATTTGCTAAGGCTTGGAGTGACAGGATGAGGGCTGAAGCAGCTCCATTTAGATCAGACATTAGGAAGAAATTCTTCCCCAGGAGGGTGGTGAGGCACTGGGTCAGGCTGCCCACAGAAGGTGTGGGGAGAGTCCAAGCCTGGAAGTGTTCCAGGCTGGGCTGGATGGAGCCTTAAGCAACCTGGGCTAGCAGGAGGTGTCTCTGCCCGTGGCAAGGAGGTTGGAACTGGATGATCTTGAAGGTCCCTTCCAACCCAGACCATTCTATGGTTCTGTGCCTGGCACTTACACACCCAATGCCTTTTCAGTCTGTGGCTGCATTGCTCCAGGTCCAACCCCCTGCCATGGCCAGGGACACCTCCACCAGGCCACTTTGCTCGAGGCCTCATCCAGCCTGGCCTTGAACAGCTCCAGGGAGGGGGCAGCCACAGCCTCCCTGGGCAACCTGTGCCAGCATCTCCCTATCCTCCAGAATTTCTGCCTCATCCCCAGTCTCAATCTGCCCCTCTCCAGTTTCAATCCATTCCCTGCTGTCCTATCACAGCCCTAAACCAAGAGCCACATCCAGGTACTGCAGCTGTAATGTCCCTGCCCCAGGGGCACAGGGATGGCAAGTATGGAACAATAAATCTGAACCATGACTTAATGCAGGTTGTGGTCTGCAAAATGCTGGAATATTGATGTCAGTCTCCTCCCCTAATACCATCTATTAATTCAGATAAGCTGATGTTAGCATCTTCTTGGCAAAGCAATCCACAGGGAATCAATATATCAAAAAGAAAAAAAAAAAAAGGATTCTTTATTTATGCAGCAGAGCTTAGCAGAGGAGATCAATTTTACTCCTCCACCTGCCATTCAGGCTAGCAGAGGCCTGTCCTAATGCTGATGTCATTATCTGGACACTGCTGCTCGAGCCCTTTTTTGGGCTGCTTGGGTTTGTATTTTCTATCATTGAGAATAATTGAGTCCATCTCTTTGCTCGCAGATGGCAATTTTCCAGAGCAGGCAGAGAAATTAACCTAAAGCCAAAAGTCACTCTGTAATTGTTTACACATTGCAAAGCAGCCATTTCTTGTGTTTGCTCTTTGTGCTCCAGCTGAGTTTATCACTGCAGCTTAGCTGGCCAGGCCAGGCCAGGCTGAGCCACAACCAAGCAAGGAGCTGACCAGCTGCAAATGTTTTTTCTTCCAAGTCTCCTTAGAACACCCTGACAGGTGGTTGGAGTTGTTTAGTTCTTCACTGGGAGGGTGGTGAGACACTGGAACAGGTTGTCCAGAGAAGTTGTTAACATCTCTACTCTGCCTCTGGTGAGATCTCATCTTGAGCACAGTTTGGGGCTCCCCAGTTGCAGAGGGACAGGAACTGCTGGAGAGGGTCCAGGGGAGGGCTGTGAGGATGCTGAGGGGACTGCAGCACTGCCTGGGGAGGAGAGGCTGAGGGACCTGGGGCTGATTAGGCTGCAGAAGAGAAGACTCAGAAGGGATTGAATCAATGCTTGAAAATCTCTGAGGGCTGGGGGTGAGGAGGGGGGGGACAGGCTCTGCTCACTGCTCCCTGCCATAGGCCAAGGAGCAATGGATGGAAGCTGCAGCACAGGAGGTTGCAGCTCAACACCAGAGGCAACTTCTTGCCTGTGTGGGTCCCAGAGCAGTGGCACAGGCTGCCCAGAGAGGTTGTGGAGTCTCCTTGTCTGGAGCCTTTGCAGGCCTGTCTGGATGTGTTGCTGTGTGCCCTGAGCTAGCTTGGATGGTCCTGCTCTGGCAGGGGTTGGACTGGATGAGCTCTTTGGGTCCCTTCCAACCCCTGACATCCTCTGAGCCTGGGCTCTCTCCTTTGGCAGTGTTTAAGACCAGGCTGGGATGAGGCTTTGAGCAAGCTGGTCTAGGTGGAAGTGTCCTTGCCCGTGGCAGCAGGGACAGACCTGAATGACCTTTAAGTTCCCTTCCAACCCAGACCATTCTCTGGTTCTATGAATAAAACCAAATAACTGAGCAGCTTCCCACCTGGCAGGTCCCCAACTTCTGGCCCACAGAAGTCCCAGCAGTCATCACTGTAGTGCTTGAAAAGCAGAAATATGGATGCCAGGGATGGCATCAAGGGAAGGCACTGAACTGCAAACTTCTCAGCAGCAGCTCAAGGCCCTTAAAACTTACTTTACACTCTTGTGTCAGGGATAAAACTTCCGATGTGGAGACATCTGGAAGGGAACACTGCCAGAGCGAATCTTCATGAAATTTTGCTTAGTAGCTGCAACCAGCAGCTCCATTTCTGACTTCCAACAGAGATTATATCAGACATTGATTTTAACTCGCAGAAGAAAGTACATGTTGAGATGCCTGCAACAAAAGCAGCTGATTGTACCTTTCAAAACCACAGCACTCAGAAAGGGAAGAGAACAGAGCTGGGCCTCTCCAGGAGGAAGTTTTATCTATCGTGCTATTACCTTAAGAGATGGGAAAATCATCTTATTGCTAAGTTGCCAACTTTAATCTTCCCCAATTGGTTTGAAATACATCTTTAGAGGGAGATGAAATATGTGGGTTTGTGTACAGTAATTTCTAGGCCGAGGGCGACTTTTACTTTCCTTTGCCTTCTTTTTCCCCAGTTGAACTCATTTCTAGCAATTTACTGCTGGCTTCTGATTGCCAAATAAAGGGCACCTCACAACATTTGCTGAGCATCTGAAATTCCCAGGAATTAAGTGCTAAAGATTTCTAAATTGTGGATGCTTTTATCACTCACCAGTAGCCTGAATAGCTTGAACTGAAATGGCTGCAGCAAGTGCCAGTGGAGAGCAAACTTTTTTTTATCACCTTGGCTGCACTCAGGATGAACTCCTCCCCAGCAGCAGGCTTTGGAGCCAGTGTTACCATTCTGCATAACCCACAAAAGGACCAGCAGCAGCTGTGGAAGAGGCTGGGAGGATGTTACTGTACCATGGGTGAAGAGAGGGAGGGAGAAAGAAAACCAGCAACAGTGAGGAGGGCAAAGAGGAAAGCAGCCTAGAGCCCCAGTGAGGAGGGGCAAAGCCCAGGCTGCCTCCCCTGCCCAGCTGGGTCCTGCTGCCAGCATCTTCACATGCCTGAAGGCTCCAGAGTGCCTCCTATCCCAGCAGGCCAGGTCCCCTTGACTGCTCCATTACTGACATTATTTTCCTTCAACAGAGAACTACCAAGATGCTGAGGGGCCTGGAGCAGCTCCGTGAGGAGCAAAGGCTGAGAGCCCTGGGGCCAAAAGCCTGCAGAAGAGCAGCCCCAGAGGGAATCTGAGCAATGCTCAGCAAGAGCTAAGGGATGGGGGGAAGAGGCTGGAGCCAGATTCTTCTCAGTAGTGCCAGTGACAGGACAAGGGGCAACAGGCACCAGGTGGAACCCAGGAGGTTCCAGCTGAACAGGAGGAGAAACTTCTTTCCACACCACTCATTTCTGTGGTTGTGGAAACTGAGGCAGTGATATCTGCTGAGCTGACTGCCTGGCCTGGCTCATGGGCAGCAGATAGGTGGACAGCAAGAGCTGTTCTGCAGTGCCTGTGCCTAAATGGATCTGGAGCTTGTTAAGCCCTGCACTGAGGCCAAGCCTGCTCAAAAGATTCATTATTTACTAATACCTAAACTAAGCAAACTCCATTTGTTAAGCATTTCATGCTTTGGTTACCCTCAAAGCAGAGTATGGCAGGCCAGGAAAACGTTTGGCTTCTTTTTGATGTCTCAGATCCTGAGATTTGACTGTTTTACTTCTGCAAGACTCCTGCCTGCTCTGCTGCCTGTGGAAAGGTGCAAGTTGCCATGGCAATGTGGATCTCCATGGCAATGCAGCACACAGAAGACATCCTGGTGTCAGCACGGACACGGAGCACGGAACGCAGAGCCCCTGGGACTGCTGGGGAGCTGAGAGGAGATCTTGTGTTGGTAAACACATCACAGCACTAATTGGGCTCAGTCTTAAACAGGGGAGGAGGAAGGCACAGTTAGAAAAGCAAGCATCAGGAAAACAGAATGGGGCAAGAGCCAAGGGGAAGAAGAAAAGCAGCTGCTGTTTGGGACCCCCTCCAGAGCAAAGCTTGCACTACCTGAGCCTGGCCCAAGTGCAGCTGCACCTGAGCGCTGGGCAGCTCAGCTCAGCTCATTAACCTGCTCATGCTGCCCTGCAGGACCCTGCAGCAAAGAGCCTTTGCCTGTATGGCTGAGAGCAGCCACTCCTCACCCCACCTACTCTGCAAACCTTCCCCCGTTCTGCTCTCTATCTCTAGTGGGGTTTGGGTTTTTCTCCCAGAAGAAAGCTGCCTGCCAGTGACTCATCTTCTGTCTCCTCCTTGGACTCTTTTTCCATCCTCTAGCTTTTCTCCTCCTCGACAGCAGTCTAGGAAATATCCTCCCCTCTTCTCCTTTGCATCTGCAGTGCTTTCACCTCACCTCCTGATCTCTCTTCTCATCCCTTGGCCCACTCTTGCCCTTGCTCCAGCACAGCTGCCTCCCTCCCTCGATGCTACAGATGTATTTCATCCCCTCAATCAATTCATAATTAAACCCCTGGCCACATTTGTTTCTCCAGCTAATGCCTCCTCTCCACCTCCTTTCTAAATCCACACAGATTACTTCTTTGTCCCTGCCCTCCCACGTCTTCAGGCAGAGGAACTGCTCCTGATGTCCTCCTCTCTCCTGTACGACCTGTCCCTGGAGAGCCTCGCTCTGAAGCACAGCCCCAGCTCTGCTGACAGCTTGCAGACCTGCCCCTGCCTCTACCTCTGCCTTTAATGAAAGTTACACAGGCTCTAAAGATTAAATCACTTTTGGGGAGGGCATTTGCAAAACTGTTAATTCACTTGGAAGCAGATCAGCAGATATTCCCCTGCCCATCTCCCACTCCCGTGGATAAATTACTGACACTTATTTAAATAAACGACTGGGAAGGACTTAATATGCAACCTAAACCCACCTGTGACATGATTCATGACTTATTAATCACCAAGCCCCAGAAATATGGACCAATTATTTTTTGCAAAGGGTATTTTGAATATATTTTTTGTCAAGTCTTAAGCCTACAGACTGCAGGAAAATAAATAAATAAAGAAAGGCACCCCGTGAGGAGCTCCAATATATCGTCCACACATCTGAATAAATCTAAGCTCTTCCCAGTACTATTTCTCTTTCTAGGCAAAGGCGACATTTATTTGCCTAAATATCCTTTCAGTTACCAGGTACCTGGCCAGGGCTTGATCACAAATATAAATAAAAGTATATGGAACACTGCTGGAGAACAGCAACAAATCTGCCACTGATTACAGCCGAGAGCCACGCCAGAGAAAATTGGGCTTTTCTTTGCCCCTACCCAGGGAAAAATCTGTTGGAATAAAGCAAGCAGAAACCAAAGGGATTAAGAGAAGGAAGGTTTGTTGCATCAACAGCTCCCCTGGTCACAAAAATCTCCAGCTGCTTCAGAAGAGAGAGCAGCAAAGCAGCAGATCCATCCCCAGGAGCATGTCCCTCCCTGCTGCCGCAGGGCCCAGTGTTTGCAGAGCTGTCATTAGAGGCAGTGACACTGGCATTTAGCTTCCCAAGGAGGGAAATTACCCAAATTCCTCCTGCTGCTTTCACTGCACTGCTCAGCCATTCAGCTGAGCTTCTCTGCTGAGGCTGTCCCTGCGTTCAGGCCAGCACCAGCAGAGGTTGATGAGCATTGGCTCATTATGAGGTTTGAAGACCTGGGCACTGAACGTCTGGAAGCTGCCTGACCACTGCCACAAGAAGCCCAATTAGTGCCACCTGTGGCTTGGTTTGTACCAGGGACAACCATCCACTGGGCCCTGAACTGCGACAGAGCTCCTAAAGGTCAACTAAAACTAATCAGGTCCATGCACTTGATCAAAGTCTTCTCCTTGAGTTCAGGCTTAGTTACGCTGGCAATGAGCTGCCGTGGCAGGGAGGATTTAAACCTCACTTGGCCACTTCACAAACAGAACAAAGGCAAACATATCTCACAGTGCAGGGACAGAGCATGCCCAGAATATCCAACCAGGAGGTCACAGCAAACAGCTCTGAGACAGCAACTCGCCCTGTAACGCTCAAGCAGCTCCAGCACTGCCCTGGCAGTCAGAGCAGCTCCTGCATCACATCTTCCTCCTGCCTATTTTCACTGCTAATGTAAAGAAAAAAAATTATTGTTAATGTGTGAATAATTGACCCAAAGGAGGAGAAGAATAACTGCACTGCTAACAGCAAGCAAGCAAAGCTTCCCTACAGAGCACTCCCAAATGCTGTGTCAGATTTGTGACCCTTCCAGGTGAAGCCCACGTGTGGGATTCCAGCCTGCCTGGGCACCAATTTGCAGCTGAAACAGATCTCCAGACACCTGAAACTACCTGGAAGCAGCTTGCAGGGAGGTGAGTGCTGGTCCCTTCTCCCAAGTAACGAGTGAAATGGCCACAAGAGGAAATGGCTTCAAGCTGCACCAGGGGAGGATTAGGCTGGATGTTGGGAAAGAGTGGTCAGGGACTGGCACAGGCTGCCCAGGGAGGTGGTGGAGTCCCCATCCCTGGAGGCATTCAAGAAACCTGTGGCTGTGGCACTTGGGGATGTGGTTTAATGGCCACAGCGGTGCCATGTTGAAGGTTGGACTGGATGATCTCAGAGGCCTTTTCCAATCTTAATCATTCTATGATTCTATGAAATGGGATGAAAACCTGTGCAGACATTTGAGACTGGCTTTGTCAACATTATCTGCACCCCACCCCCAAAATAAGCAGCCCAGGGTGGGGAGCCCAGCTCGGGTTTCACACAGCTACAGGCATGAGGAGCAGCTCAGCTGAAGAAGGAATGGGAAAGGAAAGGCAGCATCCCAAATGGACTCAAATGGAGTCAGCACGGGGTCTGACACTTGCTCTGTGGCACCTCTTGGCATGCTGAGGGCAGACAGACTTATGGGGAATATTTCCTCACGGTTTGGGGGCCCTCCAGAAACAAGCAGGAATTTGTTGCAGATCAGCATTTCCACGGCACTAGAACCTGCTGCAGCCTCTGCTCTTCCCCGTGCTACAGAGCAGCACATCAATATCTGTGTCTCAGTCCCAGGCTCCAGGGGTGTGTTTATTGTTTCAGCATCAATCAAAACAGTTAAAGCAGCTCCTGCCTCATTTCTATTTTCTCATCCCCCTTCCCCCCTGCTGTCCCTGCAGGAGCTTCCCCATAGCATCCTTCTGCTTTGTGAGCTGATCGCAGCTTTCTCCAGGAAAGCAGCAGCTGATTAATCCCGGCCAGGTCTCCATTCCCTTCCTCTAAAGAGCTCTCGTATGACCTCTATCAACCTCAAGGGTGAAGGCTAAGGAACCTTTTTCTGTAGGCAAGTTATTGCCAGATCAGCTCCTGCTGCTTTCTCTGATCTCCAGTCAGGTATCAGACTGCACAAACCACTGCACTCATCCAGCCCTCGCCTGCGCAATGCAATCAAACAGTGTGGAGGTGAGGAACAATCTCTGCCCTGGGAGGATTGGCAAGGCCTGGGGCAGGCTGCCCAGGGAAGCAGTGGAGTCCCCAGCCCTGGAGCAGTAGAAAGGGCTGTAGATGTGGTGCTGACCTGGCAGTCCTGGGGTAACGGTTGGACTTAGAAGCAACAAATCACAGAGTGATAGGGGCTGGAAGCGACCTCTGGAGATCATCCATTCCAACCCCCTGCCAGAGCAGGGTCACCTAGAGCACATTGCAAAAGAATGTGTCCAGGTGGGGTCTGAAAATCTCCAGAGAAGAAGACTCCACAACCTCTCTGGGCAGCCTGTGCCAGGGCTGCAGCAGCCTCATACCAAGGAAGTTTTACTTCTCTCCTGGTGCCTCCATCTGGTGTCTCTCCCTTCCAGTCACACTCCTTGCTCGTGGTGCTCCAACGAGCCCACAGAGCTTACAGCTCTTCCTTCCCTCCCAGGCACACTGATTCCCTGGAAAGCTTTCAGCACAAGTCCGAGCTGTGCCAAAAGGCTGGGAAATGATAAAGCCTGGGAGATAAAAATCAATCTTTGCCATCCACAGGAGCCAGCCCTCTGATGGCTTTGGAAGCCCCATGCCTGCGAGGGCGAACTGAGAGCGCAGAAATTGGAGAGCTGAGAGATGCCAATAATAAACCATCAGAAGCAAATGGGTGACACTGAAATGGAGCCATTAGACTTTATGATGCCCCAGGAGCTTTGTGACTCAAATGTGTTCTGACCAAGTGTCACAGCTTTACAGGACATGTCAAATATTTATTGTACTTTGTCAGTCAGCTTCTGCCAGGTGTCACTTAGGCACTTGTGTGGATAACACTTTTATTGCCACTTGTTTGGCTTCATTACCATGAACCATCCAGTTCAGTCCCCTGCATGTGGCACAGCATCACAAATACCAATTAGAAAGGATTTCTTTTTTCTTTTTTTTTCTTTTTTTTTTCTCTTCCTCATTCCTGATGACTCCTTGAGCTTCATAAACCTCTCCACACTTTCTCTCACTACATCTTAAGGCTGTGTTAGCAAGAACCTGACTTTGGTGCTGTAAACACCCAGCACCTCCATCACCCTGTGGCTCCTGCAAGTAAAAGGGGAAATCAGGCAAAGTGCAGCTGTACTTTCATGTTAGATAAGCATCATTTCCTTATTCCACTTGTCAAGTGTTGGGCAGTGTCCTGCCATAGAGATGAATCCACAGAGGCTTCCTGGAGTGCAGTGAGCAGGGTCTGAGGCTTTAGGCTTTCCTGTCCTGATGTGGTGTGGGATCTTACTCCAAGAAAGAGACTCTTCCATTTTTCTAAACCAAGGCTGCAGCTGCAAGGGAGATGCAACTGCATCCAAAACACACAAGAAATCACAGACTCATTGAGGTCAAAAAGCCCTCTGAGATCACCCAGTCTGGGCATCAACCCAACACCACCATGGCCACCAAACCATGGCCCCAAGGGCCACAGATTGCCTGGACACCTGCTGGGACCCCAGCACCTCCCTAGGACAGAGTCTCACCACTCTCCTGTCAAAGAGCTTCTTCCTCATGTTCAGTCTAAACCTGCCCTGCTCTAGTTTCAAACCATTGTTTCTTGTCTTAGTGCTACAAGCCCTTGGAAACAGTTCCTGCCCAGCTCTGTATGGCCTCTTCAGGCACTCGAAGGCTGCTCTAAGGTGTCCCTGGAGCCTTCTCCAAGCTGAGCAGCCCCAAGCCTCCCAGCCTGTCCCCACAGGGCACTACTGCAGCCTCTGATCACCTCGATGGCATCCTCTGGACCCACTCTGTCAGGTCCATGTCCTTCTTGTGTTATGCACCCCAGAAGCTCCCCTGCAAGGGAAGCTGGCTTGGAGTACCTGGAGAAAGAGGAGCTGCAGCAGCCCATATCAGCCAGCGTCTGGCAGCTGCTAATTGTCTCCCTGTTCAATTTGCTGAGAGAGCAGCGCGGGATGAAGAAGTGCTTGTTCTGATAATCAAATCAGAGCAAAGAGTCGACAGACACTGCTGAAATTTACATTTTTATATCAAAGATGACATTTGATGGTGCCAATCCAAATGCCTTGGAATCTGTCTTTTCAGCACTAATGACTCTTACAGTAATAAACACCTTGTGCTGTGACCCTTGCCAGGCTCGTTGGGAAGTCGAGGGGACGTTTATTGCTGTGTATATTCCCATTCTATTAAAGTTATTGCCTCAAATAAGCATATTCCTTCAGCTGCCTGCCTGCATCGATCCGAGGGTGCTCATTTTATACCTCTGTGGCAGAGAGGCTGCAGTGCCTGCAAGTTTAGTACTGCTGTGTAACTCCCCAGGAAAAGAGATCTTGGAACAGCTGCAGACACACAACATGGAGCTTATTAATAACCCTCCTGTAGCTAAAGGCTACAGACAAAATGAGAGACCCAAACACCCTGCATTTTGAACATCCATAAGGATGCTAAAGAACCATTTCTGGATATTATGGGTTTTGCTAAATTAGTTTATCTGCATCACTGAGCAATGGCATCAATATGAGAATAAAGAAACTCTGCACATGTTGTGGAGTCTCCTTCTCTGCAGACTTTCAAGAGCCACTTGGATGTGTTCCTGGCTGACCTGCCCTGGGTGATCCTGCTCTGGCAGAGGGGTTGGACTGGATGACCTCCAGAAGTCCCTTCCAACCCCTCCCATCCTGTGATTCTTTGCAAGCCTCACTCAGAATCTCATCAAGGTGAGAAAGTTTTATGTGTAGGCAGGAGCAGGGGAGCAAAGAGAAGGAAGGCTGCAGAAGGTTAAGGAGAGAGGAGCAGAGCAGGGATGGCCACCAGGGCTAATGGAAGATCAAGAGAAACTTACAGAGGATGGAATGAGAGTGAAATTTCCTCAGAGAGCCTTAAGTCAAGGAACTAAAGAACAAGTCAAAGCCATCAGCCTCAGCTGTGAAATAGCCAATGTCAGCAGAAGGCAGGCGAGGCAGCGCTGCTGTGACTGAGCCCTGATTAGTGCTGCCAGGAAAAACAAGAATTCCACACCGGAGAGCAGCAGCATTTTTACACTGACCTTGATAGCTCACACGGAAGCCATCAGCAAATCCCAGGACAGCAGCCTGAGGAGTAGCAGAGGCTGGTGTGGGCAGCCAGGGCAGGTGGGTGCTGAGACACATGGAGAAAAGACCTTTTGGCAGAGCAGTGACACCAGGACATCAACACTGTCTGCTGAGCCATGGCCACTCTGCCTTGGGTTGGGAAGGGCCTCTAAGATCCTCCAGTCCAACACCAACCCAGCACCACCATGGCCACTAAGCCCCAAGTGCCATGGTCACAGGTTTCTGGAACACTTCCAGGCATGGAGACTCCACCACCTCCCTGGGCAGCCTGTGCCAGTCCCTGACCATTCTTGCAGCCAAGAATTCTTTCCTTATCTCCAACCTAACCCTCCCCTGATGCAACTTGAGGCCATGTCCACTCCTTCTTATCACCTGGCATTAGGGACAAGAGACTAACTACACCTCACTGCAACCTCCTTTCAGGGAGCTGTAGAGAGCCTGAAGGTCTCTCCTCAGCCTTCTCTTGTCCAGACTAAACACTTCCAGCTCCCTCAGCTGCTCCTCCCCAGCCTTGTACTCCAGACCCTTCTCCAGCTTCTTTGCCCTTCTCTGCACACACTCCAGCCCCTCAATCACCTTCCTGGAGTGAGGGCGCCAGGCTGACCCCAGGACCTGAGGTGCTGTCTGAGCAGGAGAGCACTTCAGTGGGAGCTGAGCTCTCAGCACCCTGTGCCACCATCCCTCAGCTTCATCTCTGTCCTCACAATTTGAGAGCCAGCCCAGGAACCTCAGCAGACAAATGCCAGGTGGGCAATGCTGGGCACCCACCACTCCACACCACCCCTGCCTCCAGGTCCAGTGGCTGCTGAGCCTGAACACATCCAGGATCTCTGGAAGCCAAGGGAATGTCCTGGGCACTGTGTGTATCTGGGGAGTGTGAACCAGGACAGCATCCCAGGGAAGAGCTCCAGCAGCCAGGCTGCCATCACCTCCTGCTTCAATATCACTGTCACAGCTCACATCCTCCTGAGCTTAAAACAAATACTCCTGGGCAGGAATCAATAACATCAAATGCAAACAGCCAGCAAGGCTGATCCACACCTGCACTTCACATCCTCACTGTCTTATTTATTTAGCATTTCTTTATGAAACCTTTCTTGCAGAGGGGAAAAAAAATCATCAAATGGTAGAATGTTCCCCACGGGAGGTGGAGTTTTTCCCCCCTCATGCTTATGCAATACCCAGCATTGCTTGCATTATAAAAGGCAGCATTTGTCAGTGTTACTTTTATTGACACCAATTAGTCCTTTATTACATTTTCTGAGATTCATTATGTGCAGTAATTAATATCCCAGGCTAGCACTCAAAACCAGCATCTGCTTAACATTTCTGGAGGAAGAGAATTGAAAAAAAAAAAAAGGCAAGAAAAAGTAAAATAAAAAGAAAACCAAACCAATAAGCTCCACGTGTGATCACAGAGCCAGGGTCCTCTGAGGCAAGTGAGGATAGTTAGAATCACAGAATCACTGTGGTTGGAAAAGGCTTCCAAGATCATCCAGTCCAGGAATCAACCCAACCCCACCATGGCCACCAAACCATGGCCTCAAGAGCCATGGCCACAGGTTTGTTGCACACCTCCAGGGATGGGGACTCCACCACCCCCATGGGCAGCCTGTGCCAACCTCCAACCAAAGACATTTCTCCTCATCTCCAACCTAACTCTCCCCTGCCACCATTCCTGGCAGTGCTGCTGTCCCCTCAGCATCCTCACAGCCCTCCCTTGGACCCTCTCCAGCAGGTCCATGTCCCTCTGAATCTGGGGAGCCCCAGACTGAAGGCAGTGCTCAAGATGAGGTCTCAGCAGGGCACAGTCGAGGGAGAGGAGAACTTCCCTGGATCTGCTGGACACACTCTGCCTAATGCCCCCCAGGATCCCATTGTCCCTCTTGGCCAGCAGGGCACATTGCTGTGCCATGGATAACTTGGGATCCAGCCAAGGATAATGCAAGAGGATAAAGCAGGAGGATAAAGCAGGAGGATCATGCAGGAGGATCATGCAGGAGGATCATGCAGGAGGATCATGCAGGAGGATCATGCAGGAGGATCATGCAGGAGGATCATGCAGCAGCACCATGGACAGCTCAGCCTGGGCCCAGCTGCTGCTCCTGAGTGCAGAGGGAAGGTTGTGAGTCACAGCACAGCCGAACTGGTTCCTGCCTTTGCTGCTCACAGTCTCCTCAGCCTTCACAGCAACAGCAGGCTCCTGGCAGCTTGCTTGCTTTGGATGTTTTGCTCTTTCTGCAGCAAGCAAGGTGGAAGCAGAAACTGCTAAATATGCTTCTTTGCAGAGCACTGCGTGGGGCTGAGCACCGCAGCGTGGGGGCACAGCATCAGCTCCGCTGCCTGCACCAGGTGTTGAGTTCCCTGCAAAACAGCCTAGGAGAGGTTTCGAAACCTGGGAGATGAGAAAAAGGAGGCTGAGAGAGTTGGGGTTTGTTCAGCCTGGAGAAGAGAAGGCTCTGGGGACACCTTCCTGGGGCCTCTCAGAGACTGAAGGAGCTGATCAGAAGGCTGGGGACAGGCTTGAGCAGGGCTGCTGGCATTACCTCACATCACAAAGAGATGGATGCCAGACAAATTATTTCTGCTCTGCATGCCTATATGCCAGCCACTCCTGCCTTGCAGGGATCATCAAAAGCAGGAATCTGTATCAGCTGAGCTGCCAAAACCTGAACTGGAACCACCTCCAGGAGCCAAACTGTGTGGCTGAAGCCCTGAGATAACATTCAGGAAGGAACTGCTCTGCTGCTTCCAAATGGGATTTGTTTTGAGGGTGTCCAGGCAAGGTGAGGATTGGTGAACACTGCTTTGATGTTCAGACTATTTGAAGAGGAACCAGAAAACAAGGAACACAAAGGGAAGCAGCAAGTGAGGTGAGATCAACAAGCAGATGAAGGAGGCTGGGAGCAGAGGAAACAATGGAGGGGAACATTATCTGTGTTAGAGCAGCAGCCCTAAAGCTCCAAGGGGAGCAGCAAAACCCTTGCAAGGCACTGGACAAGTGCTTAACCAGTACTCTGTGCCCCAAAACCGAGCAGAGCTCATTCACAAGCTACAATGGAAACAGCCCTGGGGTCTGTGTGACTCTGCCTGTGAGGCTCAACCAGCCCAGGGAGACTGCTCCACAGCAGCTGCAGAACATCCACCCTGCACAGATGGTTCCTCACCGTGCAGGCAGAGCAACAGGTAGCTTCAGCTTGGGCCTGCTGCTTCCTGATAGTAAAATGAGAAGCTCCCCAGAGGGTGGCAATGAAGTCAGAGCAGGCATCATGACTCTAGGTGAGAAGCTGCAGGTGCCAGCCTCCCTCTCCAAGGGGTTCATGTTGCACATAAAGCACAGCTGGACAAGACACAGCAAACATCTGTATCACTGGCAACCTGCCCCTCCAAGACATGGGCTCCCTCTTCTCCAGCAAGCTATTCTTACACAGCCCTGCACTTAAAATCCCCCCAGTGCCAGTGAGATGCTCTCAGAGTGGAGGCTGGAAGGAAAATGAAAAAAATCTTTTAATAAATAGTCCAAATTGAACTGAGAGGAGACCTCACTGCTCTCACAGCTCCCTGAAGGGATGCTGGAGCCAGGTGGGGGTTGTACTCTTCTCCCAAGGAACAAGTGATGGGTCTCAGTGGTGGGCACAGAGCACAGCCAGAGCAGAGCACCAAGTGTCTGCTCTCCTTGTGTGGACTGACATGGGAAAGCTGCTAGCAGAGCCCAGCATGTTCCAGTCTGTGCCTCCTGGCTCCAGCTGGTGCCTCAGTCACTCTTTCAGCAGTCACAAAGAGAGGCAAAGAGCCTACCCTTAAATCATGCAGCTGGAAACGCAGAAATTCCCCTTCCCAATTTCAAGGTTCAATCAAGAGCTGCAGCTCCCATTGATTTAGGCACCCTGGAAATCAAAACACCTCTGTGCTTCATTCTCTCTCCTCGCTCCACTTCCCTCCTCACCTCCCTCCACTTCCCTCCTCACCTCCCTCCTTCTCAACTCCCATCCATAACTAATCTCTTTTGCACATTTCTAATGAATTTTTTATTTTTTTCCCCTCCTACAAAGCCTGACAGCCTCTGGGACACTGCTGCTGCTGGCCTGCAGTGATGCATTGCTTCAATACATCATCAAACTCAGAGCAGATAAATGATGGATTACAGCCACGGATTCCCCAGCGCTCAGAGCCAGGGCAGCAGGAATACTGCAGCAGCCCCCCCAGAGCCACACTTTGGACAAAACAGGGATGGATTTGGTGATGTGGGAATCAGCTCAGAGGGGAGAGAAATGTAGTTATAATACACAACAAAAACCACATGGAGTCACAAAGCTTGGAAAAGACTCTCTGAGATCATGGAGCCCAACCAGCAACCCAGCACCACCATGGCCACTAAACCATGGCCCCAAGTGCCATGGCCAAGGCTTCTTGAACATCTCCAGGGATGGGGACTCCACCACCTCCCTGGGCAGCCTGTGCCAGACCATGACCACTCTTGCAGCAAATAAATTGTTCCTCATCTCCAACCTAAGCCTCCCCTTTCTTGGACAAACCAGCCTGGTCCAGTTCTCCACCAAATTCCTCCTCATGTTCAAATGAACTTCCCATGTCTCAGCTTGTGCCCATTAGCCCTTGCCCTGCCAGCCTGCAGTGCTCCAGGCTCTGCTGGCAGCTTCTGGAAAGCACAAAGATCAGAGCTGCCCAAGCAAGCTTTTCTGCAAGAGCACTCCAGGGGAGAGGCAGAAAATCTATCCTGAGGATTGACTCATGTAGTCCGTGAAGAGAAAATAAAACACCCCAGACAGCTTAGTTAGGAGAGCAAAGTGAGACTGGAGAAGGCTCTCTGCTGCTCACCTTTTGGAGGATAAAACCCAGAATACAACAAGTGGGAGAGAATTTGATGTGGAAATCAAAAATTTTGCTCTTTTTCAGCCTCCCTCCCTGAGAAAGAGTTACAGAAAAGAGGGAGCAGGGTGCCTGAGACTTTGGGCTCTGGAATGACCCAGACCTGTGACAGAGCTTTGGTCAGGCTGCTCCGGGTGGTGCTAAACTGCTCCTCCCTGCTGGCTCCAGGGCATGCCTGACTTATCCTCTGCATAGCTAACAACACTGCTGCTGCTTACTGCCAGACAAATCAAGCCAGGGGAGACATTTGGAGCCTGTTTCAGCTCTTCCATTGCCCTCCTTTGAACTCCAGGACTTTTCTGATAAACAGGTTGCTCAAATAAAAATAATAAATTTTTAAAAATTAAAAAAAAAACAAAACAAAAGACCCAAACCCAACAAATTCCTGACATTTAAGCAGCTGAGATGAAAAATCTTCAGCACTGCATGGTCTGGGTTTTTTTTTTTTCTTGAAAAAGGGATTTAATTCCACTCTGCAGTGAGAAGCTGCACTCTGAGTTCCATCCTCCAAGTAATCTCAAATCACTTTACAAGCTTTAATAAAGGCACAATGCTGAGGAGATTTCAGCTACCCTAATTATTTTGAAATCCACTTTTACACAAAACACTTTCAATTTGGTAACCCAGTTTCTGCCTCTCTCTCCCCACCCCCTGACAAACTTTTTTCACAAGCCACTATTCCATTTGCTTTCCTGACTGCTTGCAAAGGTCTTCTCCTTGGGGAGGAATTCATTTCCAAGGAAAACACTGAAATGATTCACCTCAATTCTGTCGAATCCAGAAGCTAAAGGGAAATTGCTCAGCAATTTTATATCAGCTCTCAAATCTGACTAAAACCTCATCTGAAATTCTCAATGAGAGATGATGAGAACAGAGCATCTGGGTCAGGCAGAGCTGGCCAAGTGTACCCAAATCCCTTGGTTCTGGGAAAAGCAGACACTAAAAAACCCTTCCTGTCCTCCCGAGCTGGTTTGCATCTCAGGATTGTAGCCCCCCCCCAGTTAGAATCACAGAATTATTAAGGCTGGAAAAGACCTCCAGGACCCTCCCGCCCAGCAGCAGCCCAGCACCACCATGGCCACTAAGGCCCAAGTGCCATGGCCACAGGTTTCTGGAACACCTCCAGGGACAGGGACTCCACCACCTCCCTGGGCAGCCTGCACCAGTCCCTGACCACTCTTGCAGCACATTTTTCCTCCTCTCCAACCTAACCCTCTCCTGGCACAATTTCAGGTCATTTCCTCTCCCTCTATCACCTGAGACTAGGGAGCAGAGTCCAATCCCCACCTGGCTCCAACCTCTTTTCAGGCAGCTGCAGAGAGCAATGAGGTCTCCTCTCAGCCTCCTCTTCTCCAGGCTGCACACCCTCAGCTCCCCAGCCCTGATCTACAGACCCTTCCCCAGCTTCATTGCCCTTCTCTCAACCTGCTCCAGCCCCTCAATGTCCTTCTTGGAGCAAGGAGCCCAAAACTAAAGTTTCCTCTTCTCATGTCATGGTTTAGCATCAGACTTGACAGAGTCAAGTGCTGGTTAGACTCAATAGTCCTGAAGGTCTTTCCCAACCCAAATGTTCCTCTGCCCCTCTGCCAGCCCTTTCTGTTGTGGTGTAGGTGAAGCCTTTTGGGAGCAATTGCTTCCTGTGCTGGGGCTTATCTGAGCAGCCATGGAGTTTATCTGCACTGGCATTGTAGGTATAGATGAGGCCATTTGGAAATTACACTGCACTATTTATGGGCTGCTTGGGGTGAATAAAGCTCTCTGCATTATTGCTTTCAGCAACGCCTGTATAAAACATGCTTTAATGGCAGACCATCACTCAAAGCCTTTACAGACCTCTGGGGTTTATTTTATAGCTGTAGATACAGTAGAAAAGAGATAATGAAAGCTGGGAGAAACCTGTAGCATCCTAGGTGAGTTTAGCAGCGGTGCTGGGGCACAGAGCTGGACCAGCTCTGACCTTTCAGTACAGATTATTCAAGGAAATGCTGCTTCATGAATGAATATTAACACAGCAGAGACTAACAGACTGTGCAGGGCTTTGGGGATTGAACACCACTTTATCCCAGATTTAAATTCAGCAATTGCCAGTGCAGCCATGGAAAATTGAAATTTAACTTGCTAAGACCATCTGTGGCTGGGGTGCTTGTAGCCAAGGCCTGGCCAAGAGCTGAGCCTCAGAAGCAACAAGAATCTGCAGGTCTCATTTTGTGTCTGAAGGAAAGGAGAACGTTCAAGGCAGCGACACAAAGAAGTGAACACAGAAAGAGCTACAGCACAGAGACCAACACTCAGCTTGGGGCCCCTCACTCCAAGGACATTGAGAGGCTGCAGCATATCCACAAAGTTGGGGATGTCTCAGCTTACTGCAGATGACCTTCAGAGGTCCCTCCCCAGGCAGTGCACTGTGTGACTCAGGGCAGCCACCAGGAGCAAAGGCACTGCCATTGTCCTTCCTGGGCCCTTCCTGAGACCAAGCAGCAATGACACAGCTGCAAGGATTCACCTGTGTGCAGACTTCAAATGGCACCAAGGCAAAGCAAACCTCCTGTGCTTCATTGATCTCCCTCTGCTCTTTTCTTCCCAAAGCCTGAACTGAACCCAGCCTGCTGGAGCTGCAGCTTCACCATCTTTAATAAACACCAAGCATATTATTAAGTTTGCTAACTGCTGTTGCATAGGAACCACTGGATGCTATTTATACTGAGGCACTATGGAAACAATAGGAACTATTTTCTTCTGGGTTTCTGACTAGTCAAGGTAGGACTAATCAAATTTGCAGTTCAGGTACTTGGTCAATACCAGGCTGCCCCCATTCAATCATTTTAAGTCCAGCAGGGATCAGAGCCCTTACTTTCCACTCCTGTAGCAGAGAATTACATTCAGTTCTCTCTTTTCATTTATTTTTTTCTTTTTTTTTTTTTTTTTTTTTTTTTTTTTTAATCTTTCAAAGCATTTTCTGAGTCTCTCTTCTCCAGAAGCACCCCCATGAAATTATTTGTCCTGTTGCCTTTCTTCCTGGGCACATCAGATCACATCCAGCTGTACTAAACACAAAGCAACGGAAAGGTCTGGGCAAGGCAGAGGGAAGCTGGCACCTGCTGTCCCATCCTGACAACAAGTGTGTGACACACATTAGTCACAGCCTGGCCAAGCACTATCCTAACTGCCTTCTCCATCCCCCCCAAAATAACAGCCCCCAGCACCTCGCAGGACAAAGCCTTAATGCAGAAGATAACAACTGCAGCCAGGGTGGCTGCTGCAGTCAACTGAAAAGAGTGGTTTGACCTGGACATCTAAATCAACTTGTCACACTGGGTGCTGCTGGAAATAGGACTGTGCATTTGGGCAGCTTCTGTTCATCACAGCCCCAGCGCCTCTGACCTGAGTGTTCCTCGTCAGAGAAATGAAAGACAAAGTAGTCTAGCATCAGAAAAACAAGGTCAGGAGGGCAGGGAAATGATGCAGCTCAGCCTTCACACTAAAGTGGCTGTGTCTTCTGAGGACACTGTTACACTGGCAGAAGCAGCTTTGCTAAATGGTCAGCACAGGATCCGTGGCTGCCAGAGGCAGCTCAAAGGAGCCCATCAGAGTAAGACATCAGGGTCACAAACCTCTGCAGCTCCCCCGAATTCAGCTTGCAATTAAAGCCAAGCTTGAGCACAAAGGGAGATGAAAAATAAACCACCCAACAGCCACAGTCCTTCTTCCCTTGGTCACAGCTGAGGCACTTAGCTGGTACAGCTCTGTTCTGCTAACTGGAACAGGCACTTCAGCCCCCTCAGCAGCAGTACCTGCATTGCTACCCTGCTCTCATACCAGCTCTGAACACTCCCTCCTGGCAGATATTAATGCGTTCACATTTCCAACCTCTCCGTGTCGCAAGGAGGTATTAGCATAGACTGCAAATGGGGAGAGGAGGCAAAGGAAATATTTCAATAATGTATCTGCTACACAAAAATATTTGGCAAAGCTGGAAATTGTTTTGAGGCCACCTGTGATTTAGCTCTGCTCCTGGAACAGGAGATTGCTCTTCTCCCATCAAGCAAATGAAGAGCACCTCGCAATCACCACTCCAGCCTAGCAAGAGCCATCCCTCACTGCCACCACACTTTATTTGCTTTTGCTTCCTCCAAACTTTTTCAAAATGCAATAGATTTGGATTCAAAAGGGTAAACATTGTAAACCATGCAGATAAACCACTCCTTAACCACTTCTCCTGCTCCAGGAGACACAACAGGACACATCTTAACAAAGCATTGCCACCGCAGCAAGCAGGGGATAAAATGCGAGAGCCTAACACACAGCTCTGCCTCCTCCTCCTCTCCTCTGTCACAGAGCCAGGCTGGGGTCAGTCCTGCTGACACCAGGCACAGCTCTCTCTCTCTTTCTCTGGGCTTCCCTTCTGCCCCTGTCCTGCATTCTCATCTTTTGGTTTCTTCCTTGCCCCTAAGCTCTTCAAGGTGAGAAGTTTTCTGGCTGGTTTCTGTATCTTCTGAGAGGAGCCCAGAGAGGAGGACAAGTGGGTGGAATCCTTTCTGTCTGCCACCCTCCAGCAACCTCAGCTCTAGCATGGAGCTGGAGTCACCATCTCTGGAGCGCTCAAGCAATGTGTGGGCCCTGGGGACAGGGTTTAAGTGGCCACAGTGATGTTGGGTTGATTGTTGCATTCGGTGGGTTTGGAGGCCTTACAGTTGTCTGATTCTAGGACCTCTAAGATCATCAAGTCCAAAACAACGACAAAAACAAGAGGCAGAAGAAGAAGGAGGCAGGCATGGAGCATGCCCTGCTCATGACAGCAGGCTTGGAGGCTGCACACAGCCTGCCTGCTCTCTCTGGAGATGTTACGCACAACAAAAGCAGAGGCTTTGGAAGGGGCACACAGGGAGCAGATTTCCTTCTAGGCATCATGTTGTGTTAGTGAGGTAAGCCTGGTTGTTAGCATCTTATTTCCTACAGGGCAAGCTTAATTAAAACATAAAATGTCAAAAGCCAGTATGAAATATGCTCTCCCCATGGGCACTTGGAGTGAATTAAGCATATCAGCAAGTGAAGAGCAGGGCTGCAATCCTCCATTGGAAGGAAAGATTAAAACTCTTGAGGAGAACGCAAGCCCCAGCTAGAGGAGTGCTGCTGAGCCTTGTGTTTGACTGCACTCCACAGCCTCTCCTGCTGTAAAAGCAGGATGGAGAGAGCTCCTTCCCCTCTATTTAAAGCCCTCAGTACCTAAGTGCAGTAATAGAGCTGAGAGTGAGACTGGCTCAACCCCTGGCTGCAGTTTAGCCTCAGATCTAGCAAAGGATTCTTGTTGTGTGGGAGGCAAAAGTATCACTGGTGTTGATTATCGACACTGAGGAGGAGATGGATTTAGTGATCATTTGGGACTTGATCTTAGAGGGCTTTTCCAGCTTTAATCAGGCTATGATTTTCCCAGGGTGGTGGTGGAGTCCCCATCCCTGCAGGTGTTCAAAACATGTGTGGCCATGGCACCTGGGTACATGGTGGTGTTGGCTTAATGGTTGGACTCAGTGATCTCAGAGGGCTTCTCCAACCTCACTGATCCTATGGCTCTGTGATTTTCATGGATTCATTGAGCACATTGTTTCTGTAAGCAGAACCTTTGATCCTCCTTTTATTTATAGCATTATGGACTGGAGGGGGATGGGGAGTGGCTGCCATCAAATCAATCAAGTGACATGGCTGCTGCTGAGAAGATCACCAAGCCCTCTGCAATGTCCCTTTTCTCCTTCCCTAAACCTATAGGGACCAAGTAAGAGGCTGCCATGAGACAGGCAAATGCTGTGACATGCAGTGGAGGGTGGTGCTGAACTGTTCAGCAGAGCCCTGCACTGGCATCCTGGGCCACAGCTGGCACAGCCAAACAGCACAGCATTGACAGCTGAAGAACAAAATGCTGCTTTACACCTGCTCAACCACGGCCACCACAGCTCTGCCCAAATGTCTCTGCAGCCCAAAACCAGCCAGGGAAACGCTGCTGCAGTTGTGATTTGGAGAGAAGCAGGCAAAGGGCAGACTCACAAACCTGTGCTGTGCCCACCTGCAAGTCCAGAGGGAACTGCAAAGCCAGAGCACTGTGCAGATGTGGCATTAATGAGGGCTTCCCAGCCAGGTTTATTTTCAGATTTTGTGAGATTAAAATCTGAGGGAAGAGCTCTCACCAGACATAGCTCTCTCGGGGCAGCTGCAGCACCATTTGCTCATGGCTGCTGTGATGCAGCAGACAGTTAACACCTGAAACCTCATCACTGCCAGCCTGACTTGAATTCCAATCTGTAAGATCCTACCAGCAAGCCACTAGCACTGCTGCAGAGAACAACTGACATTGCTTAACACTAAAAAGGGGAGGGGGAAAATCCAAATTACTGTTTGGTACTGTCTAATTCCATGGGAAAATGCATCAAGCTGGATCCATCAGACATTCATTTTATTAATCAGCCTATTTTTAGCAGATAAACCAGTCAGGAAAACAGCAGGAGTTTAATAAAGTACACATTAGTAGAACAATTATGGCAGACTGCTCCCTCAGACAGCAAGCAGTGGGAAACGTTGTTCAGTTGGAACACAAAACAGCAGAGCAGTATTTCAGTGAATAATAAATTTCATGCCAAGTTAGCCTCCAGCTCCCATTCTGCAAAGCAGCTTCGGAGAAAGCAAAGGATGTCTGATGCGTCTCCACTTCCCATCCACCTTTTCAACAGCACAGTCACCAGCCAAGCAGCTCAAAATCACCAAGGGTTTTATAATCTCCCTCCTGCCTAAGCATTAATGTTCACACCTGGCAGACAGGGACAGAGTTTAGATATGAATTAGTCAAGTGAAGGCAGTCAGGACCTGAGTCTCCATGTCCAGAGCTCCTCACCTCGGGTATCAGCAGCTCCTGCTCTACACGTCCAGGCTTAAATGCCCCAGATGAAGACATTCCAAGAGAATAAAAAAGAACAAGCAAAAATACATTAAACATTTCTTCAGCTGCAGAGCAGAGCACTGCAGACACAGCTGAAAGGCCACTGCACTATTACTATTATTATTGTTGTTATTACTACTTCTGCTACCACCTTTCTGGTAATAATAACTGGAGTGAGGTGGGGTTGGTCTCTTCCACCTTGTATCAGTTGGTAGAAGGAGAGGAAAAGATCTCAAGTTGTGTCAGGAGAGGGTTAGGTTGGATGTTAGGAAAATTTCCTTTGCTGCCAGAGTGGTCAGGGACTGGCACAGGCTTCCCAGGGAGGTGATGGAGTCCCCATCCCTGGAGGTATTCAAGGAACCTGTGGCCATGGTACTGGGGGACATGCTTTAGTGGGTTGCTGGTTGGACTGGTGATCTCAGAAGGCTTTTCCCAACTTACAACTCTGTGATTCTCTAACAAATATCAATTCACCAACATCAGCTGGAGCTGGCACAGTCCCTGTGAACTTGAGTGCTAACAGATGCCCCAAACTGACTGTAAGAGATGCACCAAGGAGGAGCTGCTCTGGCTGTGACATTTCCCTTTATTTCCTTTTGCCTGTACATTTTGGTAACTGCTCCCTGTAATTATTAAGCCTCATAAAAAAAAATAAGACATTTTATACAGTAACATGTTGGCTACTGTGTTTTGTTTCCAAGTAATTGATGGCTCCTGTATTTCCCCATCACAATTTTAGTCCATTGCAGCAATAAAGTTGTCACAGACACTCTCTGATAGACCACTTTGCATTGCTGGAAATGCCTGGGTCTGGTATTAGAAGAGTTTGCAACTTCTTGTCATCTTCATAAATGTGATCAATGGCCACAATAAAGCAGTGAGACAGCTTAGTTTTTATCCCCCTGCAAGCCCAGGAGTTATCTTGCCTTTTGTGGCAGCTCTGCTCCCATTCTTTCCTCCTAGATTTTCACTAGCCAATTTCCCACCCAAACAATCCCACCCCAGGGTTCTGCTGGAGCTTCAGAGGAGCAGAAGATCTAGTGAAGGATCTCCCTGCTTACTGCAGAGGGGCTCGGGTGAGAGGGAAGGGCTCTTAAAGGTGCCAACCCCCTCCCACCAGCCCAGCTTGTTCCAGAGTCTCACCACCCTCACTGCAGAGGGGATGGCTCTGCCTGAGATTCCAGTGCCCTGCTCCTGCTGGCCACAGGTGTAGTGGCAGTGAGATGGGTGAGGCAAAGCCCCCTGCAGCGATCACTTTGGTTTCTGAGCGCTGGGCAGCATTAATTTAAGAGAGAGCAGGATGCAGGCTGATGGCACTGGCTCAGGTGACAGCTCTGCAGGCTGTGGCTGTCACTGCAGTGACACCAGGAGACACAGACAATGGCAGAGCTGCACTGAGCTCTGCACCTGGAATCAGAGCCTGACCAGCAAAGAATCCAAGCCACAAGGCTCAGCCACAGCAAGGCAACTGCTGCTGGCTTCAAAAGGCAGCAACTGGGTTCAGGCTGCCCAGACATGGATCAGTCCTAACTGCAGACTGTAAGGTGAGGACATTGAATTAAGCTTCCATGCTTGGTCCCACACTTCTTTTTATTTCTCTCCTGAGAGGAGACCTGCTTCTCTCTACAGCTTCCTGAAGGGTGGTTGCTGTGAGCTTGGGTTGGGCTCTTCACCCTAGTATCAGGTGATAGAAAGAGAAGAAATGAACTAAAATTGTGCCACAGGAGAGTTAGGCTGAGGAGGAGGGAAAATGTCTTTGCTTCAAGAGTGGTCATGGACTGGCAGAGGCTGCCCAGGGAGGTGGTGGAGTCCCCATCCCTGGCGGTGTTCAGGAAAGCTGTGGCCATGGCACTTGGGGCCAGGGTTTAATGGTCATGGTGGTGCTGGGCTGATGTTGGACTGGATGACCTCAGAGGGCTTTTCCGACCCTAATGATCCTCTGATTCTGACAGGCTTTGCTGAAATCCCTGCTACAGGAGTCTCAAGTTCTGCTCAAAGTAAAAGTCAAGTTTGTATCAAAGTTTTTGCCAGGGAGGGGGAAAAAAAACAACGTATTAATCATCTGTAACTATTCCAATCAGAGTTATCTGAAAAGAGAAGGCAAATCTCCTTTTGACACTTAAATTGCATTTGCAGTTTATCCTGCCTGGCAGAAGAGAATCAGCCTAGTTTTAGGGTGAGAAATGAGATGCAGGGCACAGAAGTGACTTCTTCAGGCTCTTACAGGGATTCTGTCACAGGCAGAAAATCCCCCACAAAGGCTTCCTGCAGAGCCATCTCTTCTGCCAGACCTGGCTACACATTTTTGACAGGTAAAGTGATTTTTGCTGAGCTCCACTCATGGGCAGAGGACAGAGGCTGCAATTTTACCTCTCTAGGACACTGATGGCACCATTACAGGCTGCTTGTTTCAGGAGCAAATATCTCTGCAGCCCAGGGGAAGCATAGAGCCAGACAATGAGTCCAGCATCAACACTCCCATGGCCATTAAACTGTGTCCCCAAGTGCCATTGACACAGGTTCCTTGACCACCTCCAGGGATGGAGACTCCAGCACCCCCCTGAACAGGCTTCCAATCCCTGACTACTGCAGCAAAGAAATTGTTCCTAATTTCCAACCTCAACCTCCCCTGGAACAACTTGAGGCCATTTCCTCTCCTTCTATCACCTGATCCTAGGGAGAAGAGACCAATCCTTACCTGGCTTCAGTCTCCTTTCAGGGAGCTGCAGAGTGCAATGAGGTCTCTCTTTAGCCTTCTCTTCTCCAGGCTGCACACCCCCAGCCCCCTCAGCTGCTCCTCCCCAGCCCTGCTCCCTGCTCTCCAGACCCTTCTCCACCTTTGCTGCCCTTCTCTGGACCTGCTTCTTGCAAGTGAGTGGCTCTGACACACATCCTGCTCAAGGCTGCTCACAAGCAGTTCCCCACACCTGGGGGAAAGGGAAAGAGGATTTTATTTTCTTTTTTTCCAGTTTCTCTTCTGTCCCTGACAGGACACTGAACCTCTGGAGGCATTTTAGCATGTGCACTGCTTTTGTTCAGCAAGTGGGTGCAGAAGAATGGGTGTGCAGCCCAGACACTATCACTAACATCCCATGGCTGGCTCTTAATTCTGAAACACAGATGAGGAGCAAAGAGCAAAGTAACCCCAAAAGTCCCAAATGCTCAGGGACAGGAGGTTTGTCGAGGTGCCTGCAGGTGCCTGCTGCAGCCTGTGCTCACCAGGATGTCAGGCAGCCCTTGTCAGATCTTTATCCACCTGCCAGAGCATCTGATTTTATTCACACTGAAACCCTGTTCACATCAGAAGGTAGGGGGAGAGGAGGGAGGGATCCTCGGCCGGGACTACACAGCAGGATGTATTTCTGTGTGATGCTTGGTGGAGCCTGCCCAGCTGTAGGTCTGTGTCTGACATCCCAGGGCATAGCAAGAGATGTTAGCACAGCCTGAGCCCCTGGATCTGATGCTGAAGCATTTCCCCAGTGACCTTCATCCTTAGCTCTGTTTGAACATCCTCTGCACTGGGAGATCAGGTTTTTAAAAGATATAGCAAGGCCCAGAAATCATTTTCCTGCTCTGTCCAATTCTTCCTTTGGCTGCTTGTTTGCACTGCTCTGCATATCTAATGAACTGTCCTCTGGTTAACCCCAGACCTGCACAGTAGTAATTACTGCAGGTGTCACATTCTGGCTGGGCTCAAAATTTCTTCCCCTGCTCACTGCGTGCAGGTTCAGTGCAGAAAAAGGGCATTTTGACAGCAGCAAGCCTTGAAATCCAATTTCACTGTCAGACTGATGCTCCCAAAGTTCAGCCTCAGAAAGAGATCACGTGGGGGAAAAAACAGCAGCAAGCAGCTCTAAAAGCACTGAGTTCACATTCATATAAATTACTCTAAAATAACCACCAAAAAAAACCTAGCAAAAGCCTAACAAATGTAGTTTATCTACTTTTCCTTCACTGAACTCACTAATTGAATTATATCCCTGCTGCAGAAATCAAAGGAATTTTCCTCTTCCCTTTAGGTAGTGCAGCACAAAAGCTCTTCCCCAGCTACCCAACTCTGGCACTGGAGGAGCAGCCTCCACTCACCCCAACCCAAGGACAGAAACCATTTTTCGGTTCAAGTATTCAAAAAGTCCCTAAACAACAGCAACAACAACAACAAAAAAGAAGCTATTTAGAGGTTACTTGGAAAATGATAAATCTGTGCCTGAAGGAAAAAAAAAAAGTACAGTAAAACAAAAAATAATAATAATAATAATCTTCAGCTGTTTACCACAAGCTTTGGACTTTGCAAAAGGTGCAAATCTATTCCCTTTGAAGTGAAGATGCCTCAGGAATGAACCAGATCACACTAGATTGTACCAGGGAGTGTAAGAAGACTGCAGTGGAGGTAATTAGGCCAGCTTAGATTGAATTTAATTGGTTATAATCTCCCCAAATGAGGCCTCACCAGGGCAGAGCAGAGAGGAAGAAGCAGCTCCCTGGACCTGCTCATGGCAATAGGTAGCATAAAACCCCCATGAGGTGTAGGCATAGCACAATCTTCTGAGCAGCAATAGCTCAGTGCCAGAGGAACCTCAAATTCCTCCTCCTCCTGCCCATGATTTAGCTATAAAAATGCTCTTGTGCATTGTTGCCTTTGGGGAGGTGATGGGTGGAGAAGATGGCTTCATTCTGGGTCACTGTTGGGCCCTGCTGGAGCAGCTCCACAGAAAGGCAAGGAAGCCATGAAGGGTCTGCAGAGGAGGGCTGGGGAGTGTTTAGCTGGGGAGTGTTAGCTCAGGTTGCTGGTGGTGTTCAGTCTGGAGAAGAGAAGGCTGAGGGCAGATCTCAGGACAAGGAGCAATGGATGGAAGCTGCAGCACAGGAGGTTGCAGCTCAACGCAAGAGGCAATTTCTTGCCTGTGTGGTCCCAGAGCAGTGGCACAGGCTGCCCAGAGAGGCTGTGGAGTCTCCTTGTGTGGAGCCTTTGCAGGCCTGTCTGGATGTGTTGCTGTGTGCCCTGAGCTAGTTTGGATGGTCCTGCTCTGGTTGGGGGGGAGGGGGTTGGACTGGATGAGCTCTTTAGTGGTGTCCTGGCAGCGCTGGATTGATGCTTGCACTCAATGACCTTAGAGGTCTCTTCCAACCTTAATGATTCCCTGGAATTGTCAATGTACTGCTCCAGTAATGCCAGAAACATGGAGTGATTTCTATTGGAACATCCTTGTTTCTTCAAGATTGTTCATGACACTCTGTCAGATTTGCTCTGGCGAGGAAAGTTTTCATATCTTAACTAAGTCATTTTCCTGTTGCTGTGGTAACTGCAGTACCAGTTTAAAAAGGTAGCTGCAGAATGGAGCTGCTTGCTGGGTAAAACTGGGAGCCAACTTTTCTTTAGCCTCCAAACAAGGAGAGAATGGTGCTAGAAACATAAATGAATTAAAATTCAACAGCACAAGCAGTTGGAAGCCCAGAATTAAAACTCAGCCCAGCACCAACTGCCTGACTTGGCTTTTATTGTCAGAGCCACAGGATGGCTTGGGTTGGAAGGGACCTCCAAGATCATCCAGTTCCAACACCCTACCGTGGGCAGGGACACCTCCCACTCTGCCAGGTTATGGTTTTTAAATCACCACCTATGTAACGATGCTTCTCCAGCCCCTCAATGTCCTTCTCACAGCAAGGAGCTCAAAACTGAACCCAGTACTCAAGTTGTTGCCTCACCAGTGCTGAGTCAAGGGGCACAGTCACCTCCCTGATCCTGCTCTGTGTACAGCAATGACAGGAGCTAATTGCACAGCTGCTGAGATAAGGCAGTGAGACCTCAGAAAGGTCACTGTCTCTCTCATTATCTCTTCTCTGCCTTTTCTTTCTGTGCTCTGTCCTTTCTCATCCCAAGAAAATGCTTCTGAATGCTAATGCCATGGTGCTTGGCATCCTCTTCACCAGTCATGTCAGCATAATTAATGAGGATGGTAGAACAAACAGCATCTCACACAGGTCAGGTGAACCCATTCTGACACCAAAGGAAGAGGAGACAGCGCAGAGCGACGCTGAGGACCTAAAGCCCTTGCCAGGACTCAGTAAATAGCAAAACATCACAGCTGGAAGTAATGGGATGGAACAAGAGAAATGCAACCTGCCTGGCACTGGCAATGTGCTGCTCTCTTGAGTGCCCTCCTGGGAAGGATGCTGGAAAGCAGAGGGTCTGCAGCTTTGAAGCTCTCCACAGGCAGAGCTAGACCTTGCCTTTAGGCACAGTGGAGCACGAGGAGTTATGAAAGTATTTGTGACTCATTTTCCCTTTTCTTTTTGTCTTGCTGACTGTCAGCAAGATTGGCATTGAAATATTTTCCTTCTGGTCTGATTGCTCCTGAAGTTTACCCATTGCCTACAAACCCTTTCCAGGGACTCAGGTAACCAGAACAGAGATCTGCCTGAGCTGCAACTTCTGGAGCCTGGGCTCAGACAGAGTGGCACAGAATGGCAGGGGATGGAGGGGACCTCTGGAGAGCAGCTAGCCCCAGCCCCTTGCTAACACAGTGCCACCCACAGGAGGCTGCACAGGAAGGTTTCAGGGAGGGTTTTGAAAGCCTCCAGAGGAGGCTCCACAGCCTCTCTGGGCAGACTGCTGCAGGGCTGCAGCTCCCTCACTGCGAGGAAGCTTTTCCTTAAGCTCAAGAGAAACCTCCTGAACCACCTTCTAGCCTCTGGGCTGTCTGATGAGGATGTGGGTTGAAGTCAAGCTTAAAGCAGACAGCCTCACACATGTGAGGAACTTAGCAGCCAGTCCTGGGGAGCTTCAGCACTGCCACGTCACAGACAGACTTTAAAAAGTCTTCTAAAAAGATCTTTTAGGGTTTTTTTGTTTTGTTGTTGTTTTGTTGTTGTTGTTTTTTTTTTTTTTATTAGCAGAAATGTTAATCTTGAAGTAGCTTCCTGAAGCCACCTTGCTCCTTGCCCTCCAGACTGAGAGCAGCCTTGGGGCAGTTGATTGCATTCCCTGTATGAAGCAGATTAAAGAGCACTGAGCAAACAGCCCTCCTGGGGATCTAACAGAGCTTCCTAACTCCAGTTTAGGACTTGATGCAGATTACTTTGATTGTGCTCTTTTGGAAAGATAAAAGATTTCTAAGCGTGGGGGTGGGGGTTTTGTGTGTGTGTGCATTTAAGGGGTAGTTCCCAACCCCAGGAAAGAGCAGCTCCTGCAAAACGCAGCCTGCTAATCTGACCATTATCTGCCAGGCAGTCTGGGGAGGCTCAAATATATTCTGCAGAGGATAACTTATTCAACAGAGCTTAATCCTCCCATCTCTCCCCGTGTGACTTTAGACTTGCAGAAATGTTCCCATTATTTGTCCAGCTTTTACGGTGTTGGGAATGTTCTGCTTGGGCTCTTAAGCCTCTTTTCCTCCATGCCGCTAGAAACTGGCTCTGCTGCTTAAAATATTTTGTGCCAACTGAGGAGTTTTTGGTTGTTTTGTTTTTTTTCCCCAAAGATTTAGCCACTGTTTGCTTCAGAGCACCTCCAGCCTGCCTCATGTATCTGTTGCAGACTTTCTGTGCAGGGTGCCAGAGCATTTGCTCACAGGGAGAAGAACTCTGCTGAACTTGGGGGTTCGGTTAAGAGCAGAAAGTAGAGAAGATGCTTTGGAAATGAAGGTCAAGGAAATGTGACTTAATCCATGGTTGACAGGATCATGGAATCACAGAATTCATCGAGTTGGAAGGGACCTTTAAAGCTCATTCAGGCCCACCCTCTGCAGTCAGCAGGCACATCCCCAACTAGAGCAGATTGCTCAAAGCTCCACCAAGCCTGACCTTGAGTGTCTCCAGAGATGGAGCCTCCACCACCTCCATGGGTAACCTGCTCCAGTGTTCCACCACCCTTAATGAACTTTTTCCTAAAGTTCCAACCTAAATCTACCCTGCTCCAGCCTCAGACCATTGCTCTTTGTCTTACTGCTACAAACCCTTGTCAAAAGTCTCTCTCCAGCCCTCCTGGAGCCCCTTTGGGTACTGGAAGGCTGCTCTGAAGTCTCCCTGGAGCCTTCTCTTCTCCAGGCTGAACAGCCCCAACTCTTTCAGCCTCTCTTTGTAAACAAATTCTATACTGTTAGAACAAATCACACCAATAGCAGCAGCAGGTCTGTAACTGAAGCAGGAAGAAGAGAGAGCATCCTGCTGCTGTTCCCCAATCCAACCAATCGGACCAACTTGCATCCCTTCTCCATCCAGGGAATTCTCTGCATGGAACTAACAGATGCCTTCTGAGCTGCAAGTAAGCAGGGAGAGGAGTTGGCTCTTCATCATCTCCTGGTGTCGCTCCCTGACTCTGCCCAGTGCCTCTTATGTGATTCACAGGAAGGATAAAAGGACACTTACAAATTGAGACACACATTCTTGGGTTTTCCTCTCCACTTCTCTCTTTCATTAAGCTTAGGTAACAGCTCAGGTGAGAGGTGGCTTCTTCCCTAGAGAATTCAAGAATAAAACCAATGCTATCTATCTGCAGAGGTCCACTTTGAAATATTTAGTCTGTTAAGTTATTTCCAGCTCCTGGTAATAGAGATCTTTGCTCTCTGAACCAAGAAAGCTTGAGAGTAAGCTGGTAAAGCTCTGCACAAGGCAGTTGCTGCCACCTCTTATTGTGTCTGCTTTTGATGGAGTTGCTGTGCAGGGCAAGCAGGCGTCAGAGAAAGGCAGTTCTGATGCACCTGGGAGTTACTCAGCTGAGTTTAATGGAGCCACCTCACACTGGAAGGGGAATTGGGCCTACTAGGCTCTGCCCTTCAGAACCTCAGCTCAAACCTTCCCATTGACTTCACTGGCAGTTAAGGCTCTCTGGTGCTGCATGTGGTTTGGAACTGTGCTGAGGCTAATAACATGAACCTTGCAGAATGGAGGTTTCCCTGTGGAGGACACCTGGCCCCTGTCTGATCTCCTGTCCTGATGGGGAAATTTTCAAAGACACTTTGCACCTCTGCTGGCTACTGCAGCTCCCTCCCCTCCTGTGAGGCTGTGCTGGGAGAGCCCAGGAAGGCTGCAACAAGCTCTGAAGCTCCCTGGTGAGAACTGGAGTCAGCTTGGGTGCTGCTCTGGTGTGGGGAAATCAAAGGGCTTCTAATTTAGTGTCTGATAATGGATGCTGAAAAGCATTTGAGAGAAAGCAGAGAGAGACTCAAAACTATGGTCCAGGATCCCAATTAATGGATGGATTTACACTGCTGAATCCCTTTGCCAGGAGAGCATTTCAGACACAGAGGTTTGTCTGCAGAAAGCAAACAGCACCACAGAGCTTTTGTGCTGGTTTTGTGTTTGTTTGTGGGGGTTTTTCCCCTCAGAAAAGGGTATTTTGCCTACGCTGAGCTGACTCAGAACGCTGGATGAGTGCCCTGGATTTTGCAGGGCCACGCAGTATCTTCTGCCATTGTGGAGAAAGCTTCCATGAATTAGATACTCGCTGCTTCTATTTTTTAAATTGGCAGGATTAAAGGCTAAGAGTGATTCCTTTGCCTCCTTATCTGGATGTTTTCTATTTGAGTTCACTTCTAATCAGAGCCTGTTCCACCAAGCCCTGCCTGGGAGAAGCCACAGGGCTGGAGCTGTGGTGGCAGCCCTGATGCTCTGCCAGGCAGCCTGCCAAGGCAGCACCATGGGAAGGTAAAGGCAGAGTGCAGCAGGAGCAAAGCAATCTCTGGCACCCAGAGTGGCAGAGAGAGGGCACTTGGGTGTTGTCTTGATAAATGCCACCACAAGAAGGACATGATAGAACACCTAAAAGCCTGGGCTGTGGCAGACCCTGTCTGAGCTCCAGCCGCATGCAGCTGCACTGTGACAAATGAAGGCTTGAGCCCTGATAAGCTTTTAATAAAAATGCAAATACAGAAATCCTGCACCAGGAACACACAGGTGCTGGGCAGGAGCTGGAAGCACGTTCTTAGAAGTAAAATTATCTACTTGGGCTGGCTGTGGTGATGATGATGATGAATATTCAAAATATTGTGGAAATGTGATCATGAGAGAATTGCAGTTGGAATCTGAAGGCTGCTCCAGTCTGGAGAAGGACCAAGTGAAGCAAACTGTACTCAGCAGTGGAGAGGCCACACTTTAAGTGCTGGGCTCACTGCCCTCACTTCAAGGATATTGAGGGACTGGAGCAGGTCCAGAGAAGGGCAATGAAGATGGGGAAGGGTCTGGAGAACAGGGCTGGGGAGGAGCAGCTGAGGGAGCTGGGGGTGTGCAGCCTGAAAAGAAGAGGCCAAGAGGAGACCTCATTGCTCTCTACAGCTGCCTGAAAGGAGACTGCAGTGAGGTGGGGGTTGGTCACCTCTCCTAGGGAACAAATGATAGGACAACAGGAAAGAATTTTAGTAGCAAAAGATCTCTAAGATCATCCAGTCCAAGCACCAACCCAACACCATGGCCACCAAACCATGGCCCCAGGTTTCTTCATTCCCTCCAGGCATGAGAACTCCACTACCTCCCTGAGCAGCCTGTTCCTATTCCTGACCACTCCTGTAGCAAAGAAATTTCTCCTACTATCCAACCTAAACCTTGCCTGGCACAATGTGAGGCCATTTCCTCTCATCCTGAATTTATTCTGCCAAGCTGTCCCTGGATTAGTGCTCATGTGACCAGATGAGGATTTGGCAGGCAGAGAAGCCATTTATTTTGATCAGATGAGGACAACATTTCTGCTGTGGTATCACTTTCTGAGCAGGTAATTAATAGATGATCCCTGCCCTGAATAACTTAGTCCTGTTATTGATGAGGGTGCAGCATCCCATTTCCAGAGCCCACAAGGCAAGATCCAAGCTCTGCATTAATAGAAAAAATAAACACCTGCTGCTATTGTTTATTTGTGTTTGCCAAGTGTTAGGAAACAGAGCTGGGAAGAGCCTGCTAAGCTGATCTGAAGTTGTAAATGATCAAGGAGAGTGCTGTAATCAAGGGTCTGGAAGACAGTCTGCATATTAAACAAACTGAAAGCTTAGGAAGCCAAAGCAGCTACATCAATAAATCATTAAACACTTAAGAGTATTTTGTAGGTGCAAAAAACCCATTGTGGAATGCCCTGTGGAGATCATCTTTATTATCCTGGTTTGTGTGATGAAAAGGAATCTTTCTCACTTCACCATACAGCCCAAAATAGAGCAGTTCAAAAGGCTGATAATTAGCACAGAGCATATGGAGGGAAGAGAACCCTTCCCTAAGAAGCCGAAGGCAGTTTTCAAAAAGCAGGAATATCACCTGCAGAACCTGAGCCAGTTTGATGAAGCCAACCCTTCCTTAACTGGAAGTGAGCTACGTGACACCTTGCTGCTCAGGATGGATTTCTGACTGACCCCTACAGCATCTGGCACCAGGCTCTTCGTTTGTGCTCACATCAGGAGCAGGGACAGGCCAAGATGCAGGCTGGAACCTGCATATTCTCTTTCTTACTGGACAAAACAAGGAGTTGGATTTTTATCATTAGATGTCTTCCCTCATCCTCCCCTGCTTCAGGTTATCCTGATGGTATCAGCCCCAAGAGTTCCAAAAGGCAGCAGCTGTTTCCAGTCACCTGCCTGGTCAAGCAATCATGGAAAAAGTCTTTCTGCCTTTGATGTTTGAGGCTTTAGGACCCATGGTGGCAAATCCTCCCTTGCACACAGACAAAAGCAAACATCTCACTTCTAAATAAACTTCTGATTTGGCTTCTCCTTTCCCCAAACCCTTCCTCTGCTGGAGGAGGATCATTGGGTGACAGAGCAGCTGCTGGAGTTTAGCCCCGGAGACAGATGCCCAGCTGGAGGTTACTGGACTAGATCCAGCAGGCACAGGGCTTGTGCTAAGCAAACCCATTTCACTGCAGCACCTCCAGGTAGGCACCCAAAGCCACTAAACCTTTCTTAAAGCCCATCTGGCTTTTATTATATGATACAATCAATCTTTATTGACTTGGGGCTCAAAATGAAAGCTGCTGCCAGCACTCACCCCACCTGGGAGAGAAGGAATGAGCAGGGAGACAACTTTAGAGGAGCTGCAGCTATCAGACTTTAATATCTGCAATCTTGCTTTGAGACCATTTTAATAAAATTTGAAAATGAATGTTATGCTGTTAGGAGGTGAGCAGAGGAAGGAGAGGAGTGGCAAAAATCCCAGTGCCACATCAGTCAGCTCTCTGGGGGAGCCCAGCAGCAAGTGTGCCCTGCACTTGCTCCTGTGCACACACAAACAACTGCCTCCAGGCTGGGACTCCTCTCCAACCCAACCTAATTATTGCCTGCTTATGTGCTCATGATCTCAGGAGGTCTTCAGTTACAGTGAATCACAGCATGGCAGGGGTTGGAAGGGACCTCTGGGGACCAGCCAGTCCAAGCCCCAGCCAGTCCAACCCCCAGCCATAGCAGGGTCACCTACAGCAGGTTTGCCATGGCTCCAGAGACTCCACCACCTCCCTGGTCAGCCTGCTCCAGGGCTCCATCACCCCTAAACTCCAGAAGTTCTTTATCATCTTTAGCTGGAAGTTCTGACATTCAAGTTTGTGCCTGTCAGCCCTTACTCTGTCACTGGGCACCACTGATCAAAGACTGCTCCCAGCCCCTTTGAGATGCCTCAAAAGTACACAGGATGCTGGAGCAGGATAGGATGGAAGGGACCTCCCAAGGTCATCTAATCCAAGCCTCCTGCAGTGAGTATCTTTAGATCCAGCAGGTCTGGGGAGGTAGAACTTTCAGGCTTCAGCCTGGACACCTCCACAGCCTGACCACATCCCAACATCCCCAGCAAAGATGGATGCAGGATTTCACTTTCCCCACACTTCCACATGCTAAGCTGATGAAGACTTTGGGTTGGCTTTTTTTTTTTTTTTTCCCTTCTTCTTATTTTGGCCTGAACATCCAGATTGCTAACTGTGTACTTTGGCTTTGTTTTTATACACTAACAACCCAGATTTTACTCCTGATGTTGACAGAAGAGATTGAGTTATTTTCCTTCAGAATGGATTTTGTTGACAGGATGGATTTAGGCTGTTGACAAAACAGGTTCTGCAAGCACGGTGGCCGAAAAGCTTTGATGAAATATGTTTTATTGGCAGGATGGATTGAGATTGTGGTGACAAAATGCAAGCAGCCTAATCCATTCCGTTGATAAACCACATTTATCTAACTATCAAATCCATCCAGCTGACAAACCCATTTTTGTTTGAAACTGAAAAGCATCTTTCTGAAAGGAAGAAATAAATTTCCACCCAGCTGTGGGAAGCAGCCCAGCTTATGGAGAAGCTGTGCTGGAGCTTCTCCTGAGTGCTGTGGGTAAGAGAGATGTGGACCTTTCACAACAACAGGATTAGACATGGCAGTGAAGACAACAGCAGACAGAAGGCTCTCCTGTTCCCACAGCACAGCTTGGCCCTGCCCTGTGGATGCTTCACAAGCCCTCTGCATTTCAGAGCATCCTAATGGATTTTCAAGGGGGATCAGAAAGCTGCAGTCCAAGCTGAGCCTGAAAATCAAAATTAATCTCTTAAGTCTCCAAACCCTGGTGTCAATCAATAGCTACCCGGGCTGGCAGCTGCAGCAGCTGGGTGCCTCCAGTGCTACCTCTGTGTGGGCTGCTCTCCTCTGCCCAGAGCCAGTAAAGACTTCAGCTCATTCCTTGCTAACATTCCCATCTCTGAGGACTAACTCTTCCTTTCTCCTTGGTTAACACAGTTTAGCTCTGACTCTGTCCAGTCTCTGTTTCAATCTCAATTTCTTTCTCCTTGAGGGACTTTTGCTCCAAGTTCAGCTTAATCTGTTGAAAGCTGCCAGACAGCAAACAAATGACAGAACATTCAGAGCTGCCCCTTCAGGCTTTCATGTTTCAGATGTTCCCTTTCAACTGCCTGGTCTTAGGGGCAGGCATTACCCCCCTCAGAGAGCTGCAATCTGAGGCACAGGAAGGGACTGTCCTGTCCTTCCCCGTGATGGCAGATGTAGCATTCTGACCATATTGACACTGGAGGCAATCAAGGCTGTGCTCTCCCACTCCATCAATGGAGCCATGCTCCCTGGGCGTGAGAGGCTGTGAGAATCAATGCATTAATACCACAAAGCAAACATGTTGACATTTGAAGTTGTTTAGTGCACAGTTTCTATTTCAAGATATTCCATTTGATCAGGCGTATGAGAGAGCCAGAAATTAGCATTCCTCCCCCAGCCCTCATCTCCTCTCAGGCAGCCTGAAACCCTGCAATTCCTGTTGGCTCCTGCTTTCTCTCATCCACTGAGAGCAATTCTTCCCTCCCTCTGCAGGGTGATTAACAGCAAATAAAATACTGCTGGTGTTGGGCCCCAGGTTAGCTCTTGAAACCTGTGTGCAGGGCAGTTGTGAGTGGTTTACAAGCCTCCATGCACCCCAGCTACACTTGGGCACTGTGGGGTCTGGGCAAAGAGCATCTGGGCTGCTGCCAGGTGAAAAGCATTTTACATCAGTTGTGCTCCAGTGTGAATCACAGCATCCCTATGCCTGGAAAAGACCTCCAAGATCATCCAGGGCAAGCAGCAACCCAGCACCACCATGGCCACAGGTTTATTGAACACCTCCAGGTGGGGACTCCACCACCTCCCTGGGCAGCCTGTGCCAGTCCCTGACCACTCTTGCAGCAAAGAAGGTTTTCCTAATCTTATCCTCCTCCTTATCTCACTCATCTCCCAGATTTCTGCTCCATCTTTTCACATCCCTGATACTCCCAACTGAGATATTTCATGGTTTGGAAGGGACCTCCCCAGTCCAAACTCCCTGCAGTCAGCAAAGACATCCTCCACTAGGTCAGGTTGATCCTGACCTTGAATATCTCCAGGGATGGAGTCCCAACCACCTCCCTAGGCAACCTGTTGCAGTGTTCCAGCACCCTCACGGTGCAGAACTTGTTCCTCACATCCAATCTCAATTTGCTCTTCCCTCTTTGCAAACCATTGCCCTCATCCTGTCACTGCAGGCCTCAGCAAACAGTCCCTCTGCAGCCTTCTTGTAGCCCTCTTTGGGTACTGCAAGGCTGCTCTAAGGTCTCCCTGGAGCATTCTCTAGGCTGAACAACCCCATCTGCCTCAGCCTGTCCTTGCAGCAGAGGTGTTCCAGCCCCCAGCCATCTTTGTGGCCTCCTCCTAACCCACTCCACCAGGTCCACATCCTTCTTGTGCTCACAGAATATATCTGGTTGGAGGAGACCTCCAAGATCATCCAACGTATTCCATACCCATTTTACAATAAATGTTCCCTGACAGATATTAAGCCCACACTGGTAGGTAACTTCATCACCAGTCAGGTCTCCAGCAGCCTGCAATACAAATTACAGTTGGCATTTAATAGAAGTGCAGAGCAGAAATAGCTCCGAGACGCCAGGCAGTATTTTAAGAGACATCATCAATTTGCTGCTCCCCACTTTGGTGTCAATTAATAGCACTAAACATCTTCCACCTATTAAAGATGTCAGCCTGCTCCTGAAATGCAGGATAATTAGAACAGCAAGGAGGGTTTGCATGTCCACTCCTTCTCATAGTCACCTGATCTCCCCGAGCCATTGCCAAAGGTCCTCCACCCAGCACACAACCACCTCAGCAAACTGAGGCTGCTGCAAAAACCCAACCAGAACACAACAGCCAGAGCCAGCAACAGCCCCAAACCAGCTGAGTTAACCCCAAACCTGCTTTAGGCACTGTGTTAGTGTTTGACAGGATCTGACCTTGAGGCTGTGCCATGCAGTGGAGCCACTCTCAGTCAGGAGGGTTGGAAAAGCTCTCCAAGACCACTGAATCCAACTAGCAACCCCACACCACCATGGACACCTTTGGAAAGCAAGTTCTAAGGAATCTTCAGGGATGAGAACCCTTTCAGTGGAGAAGTTTCCTCTAATGTCCAACCTAAACCACCCCTGGTGCAACTTGAGGCCATTTCCTCTTGTCCTGTCACTCGACTAATTTCTTCTCACTGCACCAGCAGGGCAGAGAACAACCAGAGAGAATCCAAACCACAATTCCTGTCCGTTTGCTGCTTTTATTCATCCTGTTACAGGTCACTCTACCAGCAGCAGTTGTTTGTCATGGGTATGAGCACAGAGGTGTTCCAGGGAGCCAACAAATGCTGTCGGCCAGATGGAATCACATTTATGACCCAGCAGTAAATATCTGTTGCAGAAGGAAGGAGATCTATGGGTTCAGTTCTGTAAGACACCAAACCTTTAAATCAAGTGACTAATGCAAGCTGACTTCTTGCACACCAGCAGCTAAACACACTCTGGAGCACGGGGGGAGCCAGGCAGGCTCAGGCTGTTCTTCCTTTCCCCCCAGTCAGAACCACTCTAAGGCTTAGACACCAAACTGATCTTCATTAAAAACCACCACGGGGACAGCACAAATCTAATCTGGGAGGGTTTAGTATTTTCTCAGCCAGTCTCTAACAAAGCTGCTTTCACAGCCTCACCTAAGAGCTGCCAAAATGATGCTAATGCTGGAGGCTTGAGCACTGGGCATTCAGATTAGCTTTCATTCTTCATGGGAAAGCTTGAGGAGAGTCTGGCTGGAGGGAGTTGTTCCTCAGGCTGCAATGCTGAACATTTCTGGGGATTAGTGTGGAAAAGGCAGCAACCTCTGAATCTGCAGAAGGAGGGTTACAAAAACAACACTGGGAAACACCAGAGTGACAACACCACCGTAAGAGGAGGCTCTCTGAAGAGATCCCAGACCCTTTTTTCACTCTGCTTTTGCTTTCTCATTTATCTACTAACCAATTCTGCAAATCTATAAATAATTTGGCACCAGACACTGGGTAGGCTGAGAGGAGAAAAAGCTGCAGGACCCTTTAGCAATGATGCCACTTGCACTTTTCTGCTCCCTTAGATACCCAACAACACAAACCCCAACCACACCAACACAGATCACAAGTCAAAAGCAATGGGGTTGGAACTAGATGACCTTCAAAGTCCCCTCAGAGCCAACCGTTCCATGACTCTAGGGGTTCAAGAAAAGTTCAGTGCAAAGAGGCACATTGGTGTAAATACAATACAGCAGTTGGGAGGAGTACAGCAGAGTGGTCAAGCACAGCAAGGGTTTAACTCTCCAAACTGAAGTCTCTGAGGGCATTGCCCACTCAAGCAGCTCCTTCAGCCACCTCACAGCCCTTGGCACACAAGGTGTGTGTTGGTATACTCAAGGCAAGGATAAGTAACAAGCCCCACAAGGCATCTGCACAAAGCAGGTCAGCAGCTGGAAGAGAAACAGAAGAGCAGCTCCCAGCACAGCAAGGTCCCAGTTTTCTCCACTACTCTGAGATCTTCTCCAGAAAATAAGGAATCAAGTCCAGAGGGAAATGTTAAAAAGTTTACTACTGCAATTATCACTTTCACAGGATGCTTAGCACCCTGTAGCTCAATTAAAAATAAATAGGTCAGCTGGAGTGAATGAAAAGGCACTAATTAAGGCTTTTTTCTTTTTAATTTTGCCCACAAGAAATAAATACTCAGGTAGTACTTTCACTGAAGCCACCTGGTTCCTGTAATGCTGGATTAATTACTTCTGAATCACTGTTTGATCTTCCAGGATAGTGCTTCCCTTTCTTCCCCCTGCTCCCGAGGAACGATTAGGCAGTGCCACTAATGAGAAACACTCAGTTAATAGTTTTTAAACACATCATTAAGCTCATTCCTCAAACACATTAATATTTCTGATTTATTCTGAATTCAAATACCAGATTTCCTCCTCTAAGCAATGAAAACTTTGTGCTCCATTCCTTATGTCATCAGTTGATGGTGGACTGGGGAACTCAGCCTGCTGAGCCTTGCTTCTCTTTATTAAAGTACAGGAAGTGCTAAATTCCAGCAGCAAATTCTCTTTCTCATTATGACATTAAAGAAAAGGTAGCAGAAGTCCTAAGCACAGAATAATTTCTGCTGGAAATGCCCTCTAGGGTCATCCAGTCCAACTACCAACCCAACACTACCAGCAAACCATGGCCCCAAGTGCCATGGCCACAGGTTTCTTGAGCACCTCCATGCATGGGCACTCCACCACCTCCCTGGGCAGCCTGTGCCAGTCCCTGACCACTCTCACAGCAAAGAAATTGTTCCTCATCTCCAGTCTGAACCTCCCCTGGCACAACTTGAGGCTATTTTCTCTTATCCTGTCACTTGTTACACATGAGGAGAGCCCAATCCCCACCTCAGTCCAGCCTCCAAGTAGAGGTGTGGGGTGGAAATCACCCCCCAGAGCTGGGGTCCACACTATTGCAGGTACAAGGCAGGATGCTGTTTGGCCTTGGCAGTGTGAGCCAGTCCTGGGCTCTGCAATCACAGAATGGTTTTGGTTGCAAAAGACCTCTAAGATCAGTGAGTCCAGCTGGAGCTGGGTGCTGCATTGGCTGCTTTGCACAGTTAATTGCCTTCACTTTAGATTTTGTTTGACTGCATCTGGAATTTATTTGGTGATGGATTGCATTGAGAAATGCAAGGAGGCATTTAATAGCCTCTGCCTCCCATTGTGCAGCCAGACAGAAGCACTGCTCCAGACCAGGGCAATGCAGTCATGGAATCAGGCAGCAGGGCAGGGGCACACCTGTGCTTGTGACTGCAGCCAGTGCCTCTGAGCTACCTCCTGCTCCTCCTGTTTACCTTCAAACAAGAAAACAGAGCCCAAGCAGATATCTTTGGGTGAGGGAAAGACTGCTGAGAACAAGCTATGAAAAAATGCATCAGCTGGCTAGGACAGGCAGGGAGGAAGAGGAGGTCCCAGCACACTGCCTGTGATTCCAGGATGCTCATCTGGTTTTGAACATCCTTACCACTGAGGAATGTGAGACAGAATAGGGGCATCACATTTGGGTGCTGGACTCAGTGAGATCCAGAGGCAGGATTCACACTTCAGAGACTGCCTGGTTAAGAATAAGTTGATCTTTAAGTTCTCTGCCAAGCTTTGCCCTTTTGGAAGGAAACTGCTCTGCCTCTTCTCTCCTCCAGCCCAGTTATTCAGAGCTCTTCCAGGCGAGGCAGATCACCTTCCAGATGCACATCCAGCTCATACCTGTGAGGTCTCAGCCTCCCAGCAGCAAAATTTCTTTGCAAGATGAAGCCCAGGAAGGGTGGGTTGGGTTTTTTTTTTAATGTAGATCTAATTTATTGGTGAACAGTAAGGGCTCTAAGAGCAGTCACTGCAAGGTTAACGTGCTGCTCCAACATCCAACAGGCAAGCTGAGTGAATAATCCAGAACTAATTGCTTACTTAATTGCACGTTCTCTGAACAGGAGGCAATTGTAATATTCCTGAAGGCTTTGGCTTCCCCCCTCCCTTTTAAGTGAGCTATAAAACTTCTCCCTCTGTTCTTCAACATGTGCACTCTGTTGCCTCGCTAGATCAAGTGATATGATTTCTCTTCTCCAATTAGATTGCCTCTGTAGCCATTAATTATTGGGAGCAGCTCATGAAAACCCAAGCCTGGGGAGAGGCCTCTCAGGCTGTTGCTAGAGGCTGCAGTTCTTTGCCCTATGGTTGGTTTTGTTCTGAAGTGATGAACACCAGTCCCAGAGGCAAGGAAAGTGGAAGAGCCACAATGAGGATCTCCACTGAAGGACCCTGAGGCTCTTTAGCCTGCAGAAGAGAAGGCTGAGAGGGAATCTTCTCAGTGCTCAGCCAGAGCTCCTGAGGATGGGGCTGGGCCCTTTGCACTGGTGCCAGGACAAGGGGCAATGGGCCCAAGCTGGGCTGTTACAGGCTGAACTCTAAGCCTCCATCATCCATTTCTGGTTTTAATGAAAACAGAACACTTTGCTTCATTACATTCCAAACAGGTTAGACTTTTGGAATTTAGCAACTTAATCCATTTCCTTATTAACTTACAAGGTAAGAAAATCAACATTTAATGGCATCATTTTAATTTTCCTGAAACACTTGTACAGAATACCCAATCAGAGCTGACATTTAATAGAGACTGGAATCCCTCTGGCATGCCAGAGTCCCCTGACGTTGCAGGCACCATGGTGCTTAGAATGCTCTTCAAGAATGCAAGAAAATACAACAGGATAAGAGGAAATAGCCTCCAGTTGCTCCAGGAGAGCTTTAGGTTGGACATGAGGATGAATTTCTTCCCTTTGAGGGTTGCAAAGGCCTGGTCGAGGCTGCCCAGGGCAGTTGCGGAGTCCTCATCCCTGCAGGGGTTTCAGGGCTGCAGAGTTGTGGTGCCAAGGGCCATGGCTTGGCAGTGTCCTGGCAGGGCTGGACTGGAGGATCTGAAAGGTCTTTCCTAACCTAAACCATTTTAGTCTAATAGAGAAGAGAGTCCTAAGCATCATTTGTGCAGGAACTGCTCTAAACCCCACCAAATTGTATTAGCCAGCAACATAATCTTGTATTATTATGTATAGATTTTCATCTGACTGGAGGGTAAGAGCTTGTCCTACCCGTTCAGATTAGCTCCTGACATAATGGGAGTTTCTCCATTTCACCAGCAGTGTCTTTTTAAATCAATACCTGGAACAATTTTTTCCTTATCAGGCTATCCCAATTAAGAGCAACAGCCCCTCAGCCTGCCACCCTTGCTGACATCCTTCAAGTGCAGTGGCTATAGGAGAATTCAATTTAAACTTTATTAACTTGGCAAAAAACTTTCCTGCCCTTTGATGCAATCATCCAAAATTAAACCGTTCACAACAAGAAAAAAAAAAAACCAAGCCCCAGCCCACATCAATTTATTCTGTTCACATTTCCATGCAATAAAAAATGACTTGCATGTTAAACTTGAAAAATCCCTGAAGTATAGCACAGCATCCCAGAGAAAATGTCAGGAATAATTAAGATGGAAACCTAATTCTTAATAGTGAGGGTGGGGAGACACTGGAGCAGGCTGCTCAGAGAGGTGGTGGAGTCTCCTCCACTGCAGGCTTTCAAAACCCACCTGGACCTGTTCCTGTGTGACCTGATCTAGGTGAACCTGGTTAGCAGAGGGGGTTGGACTGGATGATCCCCAGAGGTCCTTTCCAAACTCTGATCCTGTGGTTCCTTTTCCTAACAGAGACAATTGAATTTGTTACCAAAGAGCCAGGTCACAAGGCTTGGATCCAGCAGAGGTACCAAGAGACACCAGAAGATACTGTGAGCTGCCACCTGCTGTAGATGAACCCTGCTTTATCAGGGGATTGGGATGGATGACCTCTGGAGCTCCCTTCCAACCCCACCACTCAGTGAAGACAGAAGTGGTTCTGCTGTAGCTGAGTCCCCACCACTGCTGTCATCCCCATGGCCCTGCACAGCTACATTAACCTTTACCAATGCAAACAGAGCTTCCACCCTCCCTGAACCTCAACTCCTGAAGCTCCTTTCTGCCAAGGCAGCAGTTCCTGTTCCCACAGCAACATTCTACCTCTGTAAAAAACCCAAACCCCTTCCTATAGCAATTTATCTAACTCTGAAGTGGAAATAAGCTATTCAGTGACCCCAGCCTCACTTAAACACTGCCTTCCCAGTGCAAACAGACCTGGCACCAGCATTTCCAGCTCAGGGGATGCCCTTTTCCTTCTTTTTCTCCATGCCCTTTTCTCAACTAACCTCTAGCAGACAAAATCTCCCCCCCACACCTGGATTATACCCACTAGTGCTTACAACAGAGCAGTGACATTTCACCACCAGCCAGCACATGTATTTGTGCTGCCTACCTGCAGCAGAGGAGAGGGGTGATGATATATAAAAAATCTAATTCTATTCATAGTGACATTTACTGTGGAATTCCAGCAATTGAGGGAAGCTCTCCTTTGCAAGCCTTGCTCTCAGATAAACCTCCTGCAAAATGAGGTAGAGGTTTTCAACCCCTGCAAAGAAGCCCTGCAGAGCCAACCCTGCAGAACCAAACAACTCAACTCCTTCATGAGAAACACCAGAAGGAAATATTTGAGCTGGAAGAGGGAAGATGGAGACTGGAGATTAGGAACAAGCTCTTGACAGTGAGGGTGGGGAGACACTGGCACAGGTTGCCCAGGGAGGCTGTGGATGTCCTCTTCCAGACTCCCACCACCCTGAAGACCTTCCTAAGATCCAGTCTCACCCTATTTTCCCTCATCTTCAAACCACTCTCAGTCTTCTCCTAGAAGTCCTTCCCCAGCCAAGACCAAGTAATTTACTTCAGATTATTAAATAAATCTCTCTTAGAACAATAATCATTATGGGATTTGATGGGTAGGGATTGTCTGCAGCCTGAGCTTTTGGGTATGCACTGCAGCCCTGGTCCCTCTTCTGCCTGTGGGCACATTCCCAAGGAAAAGCTGGCAAGGGCAGAGCAGAATCCAATCAAATCCCTTTCTAGAGAGCCTGGCAGCTGGGTGCACACACAAAGCTGCCTGCACATGTTTGCATTGATATTTCTATGTGCAAATGCTCATTTGAACTTAATTAAAACTTCTGTCCAAAAGTAGAGCTAAGGAACCTCACCCTGGGACACGGAAGCCATTTCCAGATGATATTAATTGTTCCTCTTCCAAATGAGAGTGATTGAGCAATTCATTGTGGGAAGCTGCTGGAGCTCAGCACAGACTCCCTCTGACTCCACTTACACAAATCACCCTGGAACTCAGCACTGAATTTAGCAGTTTGTGTTGGAGGGGAAAAAAGGGAATGAGGGAACAGAGACTCCCTGTGAGGCTCCAGGGCTCAAGGAGTGCAGAGCTGCTCTCAGATCTTCTGCTGCGCAGAGCCATTAGGAGCTGCCAACAGAGCCTGGAGTCCTACCACAAGATTTTTGTTGCTGAGGTGTTCAAGCAAGGCATGGCTATGGCACCTGGGGCCATGGTGATGATGGGTTGAAGGTTGGACTGGATGACCTTAGAGGCCTTTTTCAACCCAAACAACTCCATGATTCTATGATTCCTTCCACTAGAGAGCTGCAGAGGGGTGGAGGAAGGAGCTGCTGACCATGCTTCTCCAGCTGGATGATTTGCAGACCTGCACATATTTATTTAAAACATTTCCAAATGCATTTAACATTTACCTAGATCTAAATAGATTACAATAAGTAAATGAACTCGGTGCTATTATTGCTGAATGTTGGCTGTGTTCTTTCATCTTTAAATTCTCTTCTCTCCCATTTCCACCACAGGCAATTTTAATCACTCCTAGTTGAAGCCCTCCAGATTCCTTCACTGAACTGCAGCAGCATTGCTCTGCAGCTCCCAGCTCCCATTGCACCATATATATCAAACCACTCCTTCAGCTCCCTGCACCTCCAAACATTTTAAACACCTTAATGGCTTTTCTCACCGAACCATAAAAATTATTTATAAATTCATTCATACAACGAGCAGCTCATAACGTGTCGCCAAATACAAATTATGTTTGCTGGGCTAGAAAAAAAAATTCTGTGGGTCCCTGTGTACGTAATGAAGGAAAAAAGCCAGCTGCTGCTCAAAGTGGACTCTTACTATAAGCAATCACCACATGGAAGGTGAGGAGGCAATGAATTATTTGCTCCAAAGTACATTTTTTAAATAAACAACTCGACAGGAAAAAGCAGAACCTGCGAAGACTTAATTTGAATGGAGCAGTTTGGTGCAGTTGCAGGGAATAATCAGCCTGCTTTAGCCAGTATTTTTCACAACTAAGTAGCTGCAGCATCTGCTCTCCTCCACGGTTAATACCAACACCATGGGCTATTAATCTTTGTTACCTCTGCAATGGAGCAAAGGAGATCACCCCAGTGCCAGCGTGCCGCGGGACAGCCTTTTAATGGAGATTCATGCATTAGCAGGCCTCTGGAGGAGGAGAGGTTAGTTTTTAGGTAACTAATGACATGTGAAACGTGGCCAGCTGCTGGGCATTCTGCAAGCCTTTGGCCACTGCAGGGATCAATACAATCATGGAATCATTTGGGTTGGAACAGACCTATAAGATCATTGAGTCCAACATCAACCCAGCACCACCATGGCCATCAAACCCTGCCCCCAAGGGCCATGGCCACAGGTTCCCGGAACACCTCCAGGGATGAAGACTCCACCACCTCCCTGGGCAGCCTGTGCCAGTCCCTGACCACTCTGGCAGCAGAGACATTTCTCCTAATATCCAACCTAACCCTCCCCTCATGCACTTTGAGGCCATCTCCTCTTGTTCTACCACTAGTTTCCTGGCAGAAGATACCAACTCTCACCTCACTGCAACGTCCTCTCAGGGAGCTGTAGAGAGCAAGGAGGTCTCCCCTCAGCCTCTTCTCCAGGCTAAACACCCTCAGCTCCTTCAGCTGCTCCTCCCTAACCCTGTTCTCCAACCCTTTGGCAACTTCATTGTCCTTCTCTGGCCACACTGCAGCCCCCTCAATGCCCTTCTTGACATAAGGAGTCCCAAATTGAGCCCAGGACTCCAGGTGAATGCTGTTAGAAGACTGCAAGACCAAGTGCAGTTACAGCCAAGAGGTAATTCTTGGATATGCTTTAATGCCCACCTAGTGACCCTCAGGGCATCACCTCAGCCCATTTTGTCATTTCAGATCTCTTTTTCTCTCCCTCTCTCTGTAGGCACTATCCCCTGCAGCACACATTTTCTGTCCCTTCAGTCAATACAGAGTAAAAGCTCATCATCATCATCATCACCAGAGCACCACTACGGCACAACTGCTTGGAGAGAGGGGCCTGTATTTTTAGCACTGATGGACTGGGATTCTCTTTCCTGTGGCAAATGGGTCATAACAGCTCTTCCCTAGTTTACTGCAAAGTATTTCAAAAGCAAGGCTTAATCTGCCAGCTCCATAATGTAGATTTTTAGCAAGATCCTTTGTGCAAGGAAAAAGACATAAAGCAGCTGCCTTCAAACTGGATGGAAACACTGATCATCTAAATCATCCAAGCCTGGGATATAAATGAAAAGCAACAACCAGGCCAGGGATTGATCCCTGGAGAACTCACTCACGATTCAGTGTGGAAGATGAAAAGCTGTCTATGTAAACAAATTGTTTATGGTCTGTTAAGCAAAAGTAAAACCAATGGAGTGCAGCAGATGCAATTCCAGCTGAGGATTCAATCTCACCCAAGCGCATGGGTCTGACCCCGCAGCCCTTCTTCACAGCACCTGTTTCCCTGCAGACACTGGGACGGGGAAGAGCTCTGGTGTCTGCCATCTGTGTCCCATCAGTCTCTGATGAAGAGTCAAAGCCTGAAGAAGTGCTTTGTGCTGCCATTTCAGTGAGCACAGAGATGCCACAGCCAGAGGCAAGCTCTGGGACTACAACAATATCCTTCGAGTCTTGACTCCTGATCATCCAGACAGACCTTGAGCAGCTCTCTTCTGGCTTCCAGCCTTGCCTCAGCTCAGAGTAGTCTCTTCAGCAATCTGATGGGCACTGGAGCAGGTCCACAAAGACACAAGATCTGGGCTGTCAGTCCTATGAGTAACTTTGTGTCCTCCTTGGTTTGCCTCACCCACACCACAGCACTTAAATTCTCAGGGAAGGATATGGGACAGGTGCAAGTAGGCACACAAAGAAGGGCAGGGTATGGAAGGGACCTCTGGAGACCATCCAGCCCAGCCCCCTGCTGCAGCAGGAGCACCTAAGAGTAAATCACCCAGCAACATGGCCAGGTGGGTTTGGAATCTCTTCAGGGCTGGAGACTCCACAACCACTCTGGGCAGCCTGACCCAGGGCTCTGCCACCCTCAAGTGAAGAATTCTGGAGTGGTTTCAAAAACCTGAGGGTGGCAGGTGCAGCTCAGCACCACCAAGAGATCCCTACCTTCTCTGTCATCAACCCTGCCTGCAATTTCTGCCCTATTTTCAGACATCATTGCCTTCAACCTTGGATTTCATTGTTCCTCTCAGGAGCTGCTATTTCTGAGGCTTCAGCAACAGCTGCACCACACCGAGTGAAGGCAGCAGAACATCTGCTGGCAGTGTACTCCTGTGGGCAGATTGGAGTTGTGGGGATTCAGCTAATAACCCCTGATGTGCTTTCACGCTCACCTGGCCACCCTTATGGCATCCTTCAGACAATCAGCTCAGCCCAGGGTTTCACTTAAAACTAATGAGCCTTTGGCATTCCTTGTTGAAAGGCTCCTGATAACTGTTAGTGCTGTTAGACACCAAGAAAGGACAAGCACACTGCCTGCCACAGCTTTGGAGATGCAGGGAGTGGGGTGGGTTGGAAGGGACCTCCAAGATCATCCAGTTCCAATCCCCTTGAACACCTCCAGGGAGTTTGTGGAGCACAGAATGGGATCTTCAATCACATTCTGTGATTCTGTGCTCCACAACCTCTCTGGGCATCCTGTGCCAGTGTCTCACCACCCCTCACTGGAAAGAATTTCTTCATTTCCAGTCTCAATCTTCCCTCTCCCAGCTCAAATCCAATTCCTCTCATCCTATCACAACAAGAGAAGGAATCAACGAGTTTCTGATGTCAACCAGAGAGATTTCAAGTCCCTTCTCCTACCCAGCACACAAATGAACTTGTGTGGCTTGTGACCACCCACGAGCACCAACTAAACTGCTCTCTGCAGACTCACTCCACCAGACCAGCTCTCTCCTGACTGCAGAGGTATAAATAAGGTGTCTGGAAGTAGGAAATACTCAAAGAAAAATCCAATCAAGTGTGAAAAATAGGACACTGCAAACAGAACCACGTCACTGGTGTTCAGCAGTAAATAAGAAAGAGACCCAGGCAGGCATTGTTGGGAAGTCTGGCAGTGAGACAGGAGGAATTTGCTTAACCCAGATAATTGTCTTTAGCAGAAAAAAAAAAAAAAAAGAAGAAAAAAAGAGATAAAAATGGCAAAGATTATGAAATCTGCAGCATTTCCCCACTTGTCTGAGATGCACACACACATAAAACAGTTGTCCTAATTACTTCGGAAGGGGATAACATTTATCTCATTACTAAACTAGTGCCAGCAGCAGCCAGGGAAGACACTGCCAAAGCAGCTCTTAATAATTCTCAGATGCATCTTTAAGAGCATTGTCTAAACATCCACATTTCCAGAAGGAAAAAAAAAAAAAAAAGACATTTATAATCACAGGACAAATCTGATCTTAATAAGCAGGAAATCAGAGGAGCTTCCCACATCTGTTTTCCTCTGATTAGATTAGCAGTGGTGTCACATCCGATGTCATGCTGGAGCACGCTGACCTTCAGCAGCTTGGTGCTTAAAAAGGAACAGGACAAGAAAGGAAAGCTGCTAAGAAAGGGGTTGGGGAGCTGCTTTTCTGGGTGAGCAAGAGAAACATGCAGCTCACCTAAGGATGGATCGATCTAGCAACTGACAGAACAGCACGAGCTGGGACTTGGAGAGCACAGCTGCAAACACCTGCACAGGACTCCTGAAGTCCCCAGAAGGCCTTGGAAATTTTTTACTCTAAGGCTGGTGGAACACTGGCACAGGCTGCCCAGGGAGGTGGTCCCCATCCCTGGAGGTGTTCAAGAGACCTGTGGCCATGGCACTGGGAACACAGGATCACAGACTGACAGGGGCTGGAAGGGACCTCTGGAGATCATCCAGTCCAAGCCCCCTGCCAGAGCAGGGTCACCCAGGGCAGGTCACACTGGAATGTGTCCAGGTGGGTTTTGAAAGTCTCCAGAGAAGGAGACTCCACAACCTCTCTGGGCAGCCTGCTCCAGGCTTCCAGCACCCTCACAACAAAGAAGTTTCTCCTCATGTTGAGGTGGAACCTCCTGAGTTCCAGCTTGTACTCATTAGTCCTTGTCCTATTATTGGGCACCCCCAAAAAGAGACTGGCACCAAAACCAGGCTGGCATCTTTATCCTGACCCCCAGCCCTCAGATATGCACAGGCATGGTTTGGTGGCCAGGGTGGCCTTAGGGAGCAGGTTGAGCTCCATGGCCTCAGAGGTCTTTTCCACCTGAAACAATTCTCTGATTCCACAAAAAGCCCTTCCAGGCTCCTGCCTCCAGGCACTACTATTTTCTTCCTCTTAAATCCCTTTTAATGCATTCTGGAAGACAAGGTGCAGGAGGAGCCCTCTCCAATTGTTTTTAGCATGGCTTTTGAACACCACTCTCTGACATGGTTTTGATCCACCCCTTGCTGTGTTTATCTATGCTGATGAGCATTACATTCTGCTTCCAAAATAGCTATTTCTGCACTTGGCTTCTTTTATTTCCCTATTGTTAAAATGAAAGATTGGCTAAACCATTTCAGCAGTGCCTGTCAAGTGCTTCCTTTCTCCTGCAAATCCTAAAGCTCTGATTCTCATCATTAAGTCACTGACAATATAAAGACAGACCTCTTCAAATAAACCATCATCAACAAAGATAAATGCACAGAAATGATACAGAAATTGCCCTGCAGCATCATTGCAGCATAAATAGAACTTGCTGAAGAGGAAATACAGCCACATTCACCACCCAGAGCTCAACACTGAACAATGATGACCTGCATTTCTAAAGCCCTCTTGTACCCAATGCAGTGCAAGGATTCAAAAGCTTTTCAAACTTCAGGAGAGAAAACCCCTCCACTCCACTCCACCCAGATAGAGCCATCAGCTCCACCAGACAACAGGAACAAAACAGCTGTCTGCTGCTTCAGCCCATGAAGATGCAAGCCCAGCAGAAGGTCAATGCAGTAGTCCACCCAACCCAGCTCAGTTGGTAGTGGGTGCACAAACAGTAGCATGAGCAAGGACATGGACGATTTGCTGCTCAGCCTCCCTCAACAGAGGAGTGCTGGAACTCCACAAGGAGCCTCCCTGGCAGGAGACAGAGGCCCCACCCCTGGAGACATTCAAGGTCAGGCTCCATGGGGCTCTGAGCAACCCGATCCAGAGCCAGGAGAGCAAAGCCATCCTCCTTCATTCTGTGGGGCCACTCAAGCCACCAGCTCCAATGTCTCCTCTGCCCTTCCCCGAATATCTGCAGCGACGGCAACTGTGCCAAAGGAGATTTCTTGGAGCAAGAAGTGCTTCGTAAACAAATAGCCACATCTTAAAGTACAAGGCAGGCAGACAGGATCTCAGGCACTTGGCACGCTGCAGGTACATCCTGACAGCCTGTTCAATGCATTATTCAACACACTACAAAGTGGAAGATGTCGAAGTGACAATTTACACCGCGCTCGCCTCCCGCCACCAGAGCGGCAGGGGCCTGAGCAGCACCAACTGCACAGTGCAGGAGCAGCTCAGCATCCACAACGGCTCTGGGACTGGCCACAGCAGGTTGCACAGGATGGCATCCAGGCAGGCTGGGAATGGCTCCAGAGACAGACTCCACCACCTCTCTAGGCAACCTGCTCCAGTTCTCTGCCACCCTCAGAGAAGTTCCTCTTACATTTAACGAGAAGCTCCTGTGTGCACATTGGTGTCTGCTGCCTCTTGTCCTGTCACTGGGTACCAATGACAACTGCCAGAGCAGTCCTCCTGACACCCACCCTTGATGCATTTATAAGCACTGATCAGATCCTTCCCTCAGTCTTCTCCAGACTGAAAAGCCCCAAGCCCCTCAGCCTCTCCTCATCACAGACACATTCCAGACCCCTCAACATCTTTGTAGTCCCTTGCTGGACTCTCTCAAGCAGTTTCCTGTCTTTCCTGAACTGAGGGGCCCAGAACTGGACACAGTATTCCAGAGGATGCCTCAGTAGGGCAGAACAGAGGGGAAAGAGACCCTCCCTTGAGCAGCTGGCCACACTCTTCCTCACACAGCCAGAAGGTCATTTGCCCAGGAGGGCACAATGTCAGCTCATGGTCATGCTGCTGTCCCCCAGCACCCCCAGGTCCTTCTCTGCAGAGCTGCTTCCCAGCAGGAGGAAGGAGATTTGAGTGAGCAGCTTCACTGCGTTTGGTTTGCTGACATTGCCTCCTGTGAAGCAGTCTGGCACTCAGATGTCTCATGTCCCTGGGGCTTCAGGTAAAAGAAAGCTCCCACACTGCATTAGCTCCCAGCTCCCCTGTGCTCTTGACGATCCAAAGAACCCAAGGGGATTCTGCACTTAACTCGGGTACAGACACTACAGACACTGAGTTCCTTTTGCTGAGGTTTCTGTGATTGCAGCCACAAGCATCAAAACATTCTGAAAAAGAACCACAGGATCCTAGAATGGCTCAGGCTGGAAGGGACCTCAGAGCTCATCTCCTCCAATCTCCCCACCACGGGCAGGGACACCTCTCAACTAGACTCAGCCTCATAGGGAAAAGAAACTGATCTAAGCTTCCAGGCTTAAACTGATATCCAAACCCCCTTGCTGCTGGACTCGGGCACAGGAGCACCCAGGCAGGGTCTGCCCAGGAAGCTCTGGGGTCGGCAGCCCCCAGCACTGGGCTGTGCTCCACTGGAAGGTCTCTGCCGCTGCTTACTGTAAGCCAGGCACAGTTAAAGTCTGTTGGGTGGCAGGGTGCAATAATAAATTAATTTACCATTCACAAAGCTTCTCGTTTAGTGACATCAGCTGCATTATTCCTGTGTCTCCAACGTACTTATCCCCTGTATTTCTGCGGAGCTGGCTCGAGCAGAGCTTTCTGTTTGTGTTATTAATTTGATGGCATTTGCCTGTATGCCTGGGAGTAGCCCACGGGGTGACAATGATACGGCCACATTGCCATCTCCAGGCGAGCCAAAGAACTGTAAGGAAAGCCTCGCAGAAGCCCATCTGTGCATCTCTTCAGAACCAAAAGAAGTTTCTCCTCATCCTTAAATGGAACTTCCTTTGTCCAGGTTTTGACCTGTTACCCCTTGTCCTGTCACTGGGCACCACTGAACGAAGCCTGGTCCCATCCTCCTGGCACCCACCCTGTGAGTACTGATCAGCACTGATCAGATCCCCCTCAGGCTGCTCCTCTCCAGGCTCAACAGCCCCAAGGCTCTCAGCTTCCCTCCTCCCAGAGCTGCTCCAGGCCCCTCAGCATCTCTGCAGCCCTTTGCTGTCCCCTCTGCAGCAGTTCCCTGTCCTTGAACCAGGGAGCCCAGCACTGGACACAGTATTCCAGATGTGGCCTCCCCAGGGCAGAGCAAAGGCATCACAGAATCATTTTGGCTGGAAGAGCTGACAAACTGAGACCACAAGTCCACATCCTCCCATCAAGCTACTTGCAGAGCTCTGAGTGACAAGGACAAAGAGTCAGTCACTTCACATCTACAACTCCCCCTTGATTTTAACACCTCCTGGCGCATTGAGGCTTCCAGCACAGTTCTAAGGAGCACCACCAAAGATGTGCCCAGCTTGAAATTTTGGCTAGGAAGGGCCAACAAGCATCACCCTGAGGAATTCTCAACCTCCCCCCCATGCTGTGACCGAGATGTGGAGGCAGACAATAGCTGTGCTGCCCTGCTTTTGAGAAATTAAGCTGCTCTGAGTAATTACTATCCCCTTGAAGCACCATGATGTGAAATGACATACGTCAAAACTCTTGGAAGTGTTGCTCACTTTGCAGCTTCCCTGCTCTGAAAGGAAGGCAGCAGAATTGATTGGCAAACCTCCTCCATTTACACAAGGACTAAGCTCAGATTTACAGTCAGAATGAGGGACAGGTTTGCAAAGGGAGAGTTGCCTGCATATCAGAGCCCAGGTGAGATGCAAAAACAGCATAGGAGACTCCACAACCTCTCTGGGCAGCCTGCTCCAGGTGTCCAGTACCCTCAGGCTCAAGTATTTCCCCATTTTGAGGTGGACCTTCCTGGGCTCCAGTTTGTCCTTTCTGCCCCTTGCCCTGCCTCCAGACACCACTGACAGGAGCCCATGACCCTCCAAGCCTTTCCATTCCATGGTTCTTCACCTCATGATCCTTGTCAAAGTTCCATTGAGAACCTCCAGGCTGTCAGGAGAAGGACTCCGATTCATCAGATTTTAGGTTTCTGAGTCACATCTCCCCTTAGCAGAAGGTTTCATCCTGGTGTACACCAGCTGAGTCACAAATCTCTGCTGTAAAAATGGTGTTTAGTCCTAATCCTCAAGGAGCAGGAGGCTGGGAAGAGAAACCTCTCACTGCTGAAAACTCAAGCTGGGTATTGAAGAACAGAAAAGTTCCATTACCCTTAAAGGAACTAAAACTGTGGTCTTTGACTGTGCTTGGTTTGTTCTCAACCACTTCTTGTGAGGTGAAGTAAAAATCCATTGCTGGATGCCTTTTCCTTTCAGCAGCTACAGTGACATATGTCAGCATCCCATGGTAGCAACACTTACAAGTATAGCTGCAGCGCAGGCCTCTGGAGGAGCCTAACCCTCACTGTTCTGTGAGCAAAGACACCAGCAGATATTTTCCTGCTGATAGCAAGCACCTTGGCCACATATGGCTTCCCTCAGCAAAAGCTTGACATGCTAAGCTGGCTCTGTTCCCACACAGGATGGAGAAGAGCCCTACCACAACATCCACCTTCAGAGTGCAACAACTTGTTTCTCAGCAAGGCTTCTTCTCTTGCTCTCTCTTGACTCCATTTCTGCATCTCGCCAAAAAGGTAAAAAAAAAAAAAAATCAGGCTGGAGAGAAATGCAACAAAAAGCAAGTCCAAGAAGAGCAACCTCATGGATCTGTGTGAGAGAGAAGAGAGCCCAGCCCCATCCTTTTGCCAAGCACTGAGCAGATTCTTCTAGGGCTGCTCTCCTGCAGGCTCTCAGCCCCAGGGCTCTCAGCCTTTGCTCCTCACACAGCTGCCCCAGGCCCCTCAGCCCCTTCCCTGCTTCCACTGGACTCTCTCCAGTAGTTTCTTGTCTCTCTTGAACCAGGGAGCCAAGAACTGCACCCAAGATTCCAGGTGCAGCTCTCACCAGGACAGAACAGAGGCAGGAGAAGCTTTCCCAGCCTGCTGGCCACACTTCTCTTTTCCATACAGCCCAGGAGACCATCAGGGCCCATTGCTGGCTCAAGGTGAGCTTGTCCACCTGCACTGCCAGATCCTCCTCCCCAGAGCTGTTTTCCAGCAAATCAATTCCTAACCATTGGGTTTCTATTCTAAATAGAATTAACAACCACCAAAAAAGCCTCAAGTCTACTTTGGTAGAGGAGTTAAAATTCTCACTGGGGAGGAAAGAGGCTGAGAAGCTGAGGGATACATATGCCTACCTACACATGAAAATGCATCACTGCAGTATCTCTGGACTTACATTCCCTAAGGCATGTCTAAATTAAATTTCCAAATTAAATCTCTCTTGATTTACTATGGCAAAATCTAACAGAATTAGACCACAGCAGCTCAGCAAGGAGGACTCTGATCTATCACGAGCTGCAGAGCTCAGCCAGGCAACTTGGGCTGGCAGAGGAGAACACAGCCAAGAAGCAGCTGAACTTCATGTGTAGGAAGAGGAGGCAGCTTGAAGGGTTTGGTTTCAGTCTGAAGAGTCTTTTCTTTCTCCTGGGCTAAGCCTTAATTCTTCTGCCAAAGCAAACAGCTGCAAATATTACCAAACATTTCCAGCCCAGAAGCTGGTAACCATGAGATGTGAATGCAGAGTGAGAACAAAGTGGTGGCCAACACCAGGAAGGTCAAAGCAGGGCAGGATTTGATCCATTCTAGGCTTTCATTTCCTTAGTCAAATCTTAGACCTCCAAAGCATCTCTACAAGTGACAGATTTCTGCCATTTGGGTTTTTTTAAACCTTTCTACCATAGCCCAGTGGCAAATGGTCAGTAAAGCACAGACAGAAAGTATCTAAAGGGTGAGTGTCAGGAGGATGGAGCCAGACTCTCCTGAGGGGTGTCTAGCAACACAGCAAGGGCAATGGACACAAACTGCAACCCAGAAAGTTCCACATAAGGAAGAAACTCCTCACTTGGAGTGTGGCTGAGCCCTGGACCATGGTGCCCAGATTGGTGGCAGAGCCTCCTCTTCAGGCATTCCAAACCCATCCAGATCCTGCTCTGGCAGGGGAATTGGGCTGGATAATCCTCAGGGGTCACTTCCATCCTCCACCCTTCTGGGATCCTGTGTAAAGATTCATTGTCAAGCTCTTTGAAGCAGAAGAACAGTGTGGTGTGATCTGTCTCACCACTGCTGCTCCCACTGGACACCAAGGCTCCAGAGGAAATCACAAATTAATTCAGGTATCATTTTCAAGCTCATTCCTCAGCTTGTGGAAAAATGCATGTGGCAGAGAAACAAACAGTTACAGGCTCCTGAGCATATTCAATGAGGCTGGTTGACACAACAGTGCTGCTGAAGCCATCCAGACCTATTTATTCTGACTAATTTCCATAATCTATTGTGCTGGCATCTGCAGGCATTTGACTCAATTGCTTTCAGAGGCAGCTCAGTTTTCCAGACCTCTTATTTTCCATTCTGCTTCAATAAATGCCCTTTTTCTTTTCCATCTCCTCTATTTTCACTCCATTTTATGACGTCTTCATGTGAAGAATTCCCTCTGCATCACTTGGGAAAGAACACAACAGTCCAGAGAGATCCTAGAGGAGTAATTTCCATGGAGATGCTCCTTAGGAAGGCAGATAACCTATCCAGAAATAACCATCCCTGCAAGGTCTAAGGAATAAGCCAAGGTAAGGAAGTCTTCCTACAGTCTCACACTGGCCACCTGCACTGACACAAACCATTTATCATCTCCCTTTGCCAGGAGCACTCAGGATGCTGCTTCCTTGTCTCTTCTCCCAGGTAACAAGCAATAGGATGAGAGGAAATGGCCTCGAGCTGCACCAGGGGAGGTGTAGGTTGGATACTGGAGGTCCCCCTTCCTGGAGGAGTTTGAAAGCTGCAGAAATGTGGAGCTGAGGGCCACGGTTTGGCACCAGACATGGCAGAGTCAGAGAAAGGTTGGACTCCATGACCTTGAAAGACTTTTCCAACCAAAAGGATTTTAGGATTCCATGACTCAGTGCTGGGCTAACAGGCTCAGGGACTTACACTGCCAACTATAATGCACAGCTGAGGTGCCTTGGAGCCCCCCAAAGGCATATGGAGCCGTTCCCATCCTGCTGAGGAGCACACAGAGCAGCCTATAGCTAACCTGCCAGGTACTGCTGAAGGGGGCAAAGCCTCTCCCATTTTGAGCTGTAGCTCTGTTTCCTGCAGTGTGATTTATTTGAATTTCAACTTCTCTGCCCTCTGTGAGCAGCTGACAACTCCTAAAACAATTTTAACATCTTGGAAAAGAAAGAATCCAATAAAAATAAGAAAGAAAATCAAAGCCCTTTGAAGTTGTAGCAGGATACATGAGCAAGGAGACAGATTACTCCTGTCTCACTCACTTTAGGCCCAGAAGCAAACTGCACAGCCATGTCAGCACAACCTTCCCCTGCAGCTAACAACCTGCACTGCTCCACTGCTCTCAGGCCCAAGAAACACCTCCCTGCATGGCACCATCCTGGGCTCTCTGCATGTACAAGCAGTGGCAAAAGGAAGCTCAGACTGCTGCACGGCAGGAGTGTGCCCACAACACGAGCAAGGCTGCATGAGGCCTTGAGGCCAGCTGAGAGGTGTCCCCATTCACGGCAGGGAGGCAGGAGGAGATGATCGCCGAGGTCCCTCCCAACCTGAGCCAGTCTGTGACTCCCCACGTCGAGGCTGGTTGGCAGATCCAGCATCCCCCAGCCCCAGCCCAGCATGCTGCTGAGCTACTGCTTCCTCCTCTACCCAATTATCCTCTTGTATTTGTTAATGTTACATGGAAACTCTTTGCAGTTACAGTAAATCACTACAAATCCTGGAACCAAACAATTTCTTAATGAACCTTCATTGCAGGGCCAAAAAAAAAAGCAAAATAAAATCTCCTCAAACATAACCATGGGGGGAAAAAAACAGAAATGCAGTTTTATGAGACATGAAATTCTGGCTGTCACTGCATGTGGAGGGGAATTTGTTTGGTAGATGTAGCTCAGGATGCAGCTCCTGCATACACAAACAGGCAATGTTTTAGGATCCATCCAATCAGCTGGGGACAGGGAAACTAAACAGTCACTGACATTTGGGTTTCATGACACAAGCCCAGAATGTTTTGTCAGAGCTTGCAGAGTATTTGGCACATCCTCTGGGCTGGAGCAGCTCTGGCAGGCACAGGCACATGGCATGCAGCTGCCCAGCACCGAGGAGCCAAGACCCAACAGCCACCAGGCAGAGACAGCACAGGGTGCAAATGCCACAGCAAATTCAGGTGGCATTAGTGGTGCTAAAGTGAGGCACGGGAAGAATCCAAGCACCAAAACCTAACAGAGCCCAGGAGCCCAGCTGAGCAGTGGAACATATTTAGGTAAAGCCCCACCATGTGCTGTGAAATCTGCAGGTACTAACCAAAGGCATAGCTGGGGTGGGGAGAGCTGAGCTGCCCTGGATGGGAAGCCTCACCCAGGAGGATGCATTTGAACACAAGGAGAAACTTCTTTGGTGCTGCAGCCCTGGAGCAGGCCCAGAGAAGCTGTGGAGTGTTCCTCTGTAGAGAGGATCCAAACCCTCCTGGCCAAGCTGCTGTGGGTACCCCTGCATGAGCAGGGGGGTTGCACTGGATGATCTCTGGAGGTCCCTTCCAACCTCTACCATTCCATGATCTGCAAAAGCAGAATAACACCAAACAGCAACAGCTGGAAGAATAAGAGACAGAGCCTGGCACACAGATTAATAGGTGAGTTGAGGCAAACTCCCTGCAGATAATCGTGGATTACTGATAACTGATAAGTCTTTATCACACATCTCCAGGTATCAAAAAATGGAGTGAGAAAGAAAAGGGTCAAAAGAAAAGCCTGTGTAATGGATGAATGGAGGCAAAGGAAAAGGAAAGATAAGTTTCTGGGCCACAAAATGGAAAAAAGTCTCTTTAAAAGAGTTTTTATCACATATCTGCATCAAAAAAGCTCAGATGGTAGAGGAGGAGAGTGCAGGAGCAGGAGCTAAGCCATGACAGACACTTGGGGTCTGGCTGCAGAAGTGAGATTTAAGGAGCAACTTAACTGGGGAGAGTTAGGTTGGAGATAGGAATTTTTTTTTCACTGCAAGATGGTCATGGATTGGCACAGGCTGCCCAGGGAGGTGGCAGAGTCCCTGTCCCTGGAGGTGTTCAAGAAACCTGTGGCCATGGCACATCAGAATAATATTTAGTGGCCGTAGTGGTTGGCAGCTGGGCTTGATGATCTTGGAGGTCTTTCTGTGATTCTGTCTCATCACAGCCAGGAACTTCTGGGAGCTGCAGGGAGAAAGCCATGGAGATAGGACTGGCTGTTAACAAGGCTGCAGTCTGATGGTCATGCCTGAGATGCATTAGCTCTGAGGCTGGGGGAAAGCAGCCAGCCCCTCGCAGAGCACCACAACAAAATGCTACATCATTATTCTGCTGTAGCTGGGCTCAGGAAAGGACTCAAATACAACACACTGAGTCCTGTTCTGCCAGGAGTGGCAGCTCCTGTCAGTTCCCAGAGGGAGGAGAACAGAGGGGGGAAAAAAATGTCTCCAAATGATTATGCAAAATTCCTGGGTGGCTGGTGGGGAGGGGTGGAAGTGACATTAAGGTCGTTCCACGATACCCTGCATGCTTTTCATTCCAACTATGCCTCACATTTTAATCAAACCAGCTCTGTGCTATTTCTGTCCAAGGCATTTGCATTCTGGCTCTGTCATGGGGGCAGTTATGAGTCAGCTAAGCTCTCTAATATAATAACTATCAGAAAATTGTCTTGCATTATTCATGTTAATTATGCTGAACCAAACACTGCGGACAGCAAAATGTATTTTCCTTTGCAACGTTTTCTTGCCTCGTAGAGATTTTAAGAATTGATTGGACCAAGTTTCCTTCTCCAGATTAAGCCTTCAGACAGAGAGAAGTCAGGCATGCACGAGCCTTGGCCAGCAACAGTCCTGCCTCTGCATTTCTGCTGCCTTCGGCTGGTGCAGCTGCAGTATGCAGACCTTGTGAGACCGGATCCAGTCTGGAGCCCACAGAGCTGTTGGAGCAAGGCCAGAGGAGGCGACAAGGATGATCTCCTGAGGTACCTTCCATCTCCTAGCAGCCTGTGATTCTGTGACCAGCCCATCTGTAAGGTGACATTGGTATTCTTGTCAAAGCCTTATGAGAGCAACTTTCTGGAACTGCAGCAGAATTAATGGGCCCGTGAGGATGTGGGAGGAGAAGGGAAGACAGACAGTGAGGGATTTAAGCCCCCACCTTGTTTTTCACTACTGAGCCAAACCTCAGTGAAGGCATCAGCTGACCAACAGGAAGGTGCAGGGGCTGGGGGAGCTGCTTTGGATTCCAGCAAGCTGAGGGAATTATTTACCTTTTTCACCCCAAGCTATCAAGAGGCAGTAAAATAACCAAAGGAAATCTATCAACATAAAGCCAGCCAGTTCTCATCCATTTTGTTCCTCAACAGCTCTCAGGAACCCCATTATCACTGTATCCTTGAGGATGTGCAACATAAAAGGCTATTAACTCCCCTTGTAGGTGGAGACCTGAACATAACCACTGGCAGATTTATGCTACTGCAAATGCAGACCCTTGATCAGGTTAGGGCCTGTGATCAGTAAAGCAGATTGATAGTCTGAGCACACTTAACCCTAAAGGGCAGAGTGGTAACACTCAGCCTTTATTACAGCAATTCCAAAGGTGTGCTGCAGGTAATTACTGAAGGCTCTGCATAATCATAATGCAACTTGCTGGTGAGTTTATGTCTGAAGATAATCCTGGAGAACACATCTTGTGTGGAGCAGCTGAGGGAGCTGGGGGTGTGCAGCCTGGAGAAGAGGAGGCTGAGGAGAGACTCCATTGCTCTCTGCAGCTCCCTGAGAGGAGGTTGGAGCCAGGTGGGGCTTGGGCTCTTCTCCCAAGGACTAAGTTATAGGATGAGAAGGAAATGATTGCACGTTGCACCAGGGGAGGTTTAAGTTGAAGATTAGAAGAAACTTCCACACTGAAAGGGTTCTTAGCCACCGGCACAGGCTGCCCAGGGAGGTGGTTGAAACCCCTCCAGACATGGGGATTCAGAGCTGCAGAGATGTGGTGCTGAGTGCCAGAGAATGTGGTGCAGAGTTAGAGAATGGCTGGACTGGATGCCTCAAAGGGCTTTTCTAACCAAAGCAATTCTGTGCTTCTATCAGCTGTGTGAATGCAGCAAGCTGCAGAACATGTGCTAATGGCTGGTTCCTAGAAGCAACTTCAAAACAGGCAGGAAGCTTTTCAAACAGAACAAAGCAGTAAGACACCTCCATGGTTTGTAGCCTGATGCAAGAGAGCCCACAGGAGACACTGAAGGAAGCTGTGGTTTAGACCTTGCCTCGAGAAGCCTTTCAAGCCTGTGTTTTCCCAGGGCTGCTGAGGGGGAAGCCTGCAAAAGACCAGCTCAGCAGATGAACCTGCCTGGGAATCAAGCTCTAATGAAGGTCTCCTACTCTCATTTCTCAGAGCAGGCTGTGCCAGGCATTGGGGCCAGCAGGCAGCTCCAAGTGCAGCAAACTGCAGCATTTGTTTTTAAGAGATGCAAACTGAAGACGATAAAAGAGCAAAGCTGCCCCGTAAGAACCAGGAGCCGCAGGTACAGAGCACAGCTGTCTGCTGCTGCCTCTGTCAGCTCCTGGGCCTACCTCTATGGCAAACACTTGTACCCAAAGTAGAGCTATTTTCCAGGTCAGCCTGACTGGTATTTCCCCCACTAATCACTGCAAAGACTCACCAGGCACCAGCAGTGCAGCCCCAAGTATCCACTCTGCCACATCTTTAATTGCACTTAGAAGGAAAACTGGAATGTTTACTGGGAAAGTTACCAGGAGATGCTTTGATAGAGTCAATCTCTCTCCCAAGAGCCCACCAGCTGCTAAGTGGTCTGTCACTGCATTTATTGTTCCTTATCAACGTGTCCTGACCCTGGCAAGAGAACACAACCAGTGTCTTCCTGCCAGCTTCTCTGTGACCTGTCCGCACACAGCCTCCCGGGGCACCAGCAATGCACCAATTATCAGGTCACTGCTGGATGTAGTAATTCTTCTTAAGGACTTCAATTACCTTTTTACCAACTAAATAAATGAGAAAGGTCAAGCAATACTAATTAAACAATGCTGCTTTGGACAGCAAAGGCAAAAGAGGAGGCAAGCCCATGATGAGCTGGCACAGTGAGAATGAAAGGCTGAACAGACTCTGAGCTCCTTAACAGTAACCATGTCAGGCAGCACTCAGAACCACAGCCTGCAGTTTCCCATCTTGCTGTCAGTGTGACCTAAGAAGCAGTCCAGCAAGTGGGGTATTAAAGCACATGGCTTTGTCTCTGGGAAATGCAGATACTCTCTCTGCTGGTTCACAGCTCACCTCCAGTTTAACTGGCAGAGTTGTGTCCCACACCTCCATCACTTGTGCTGGGGGTTCAAGCTTTGCTGAGATCTGCTGTTCAGAAAGGATGATTATGTGGAGCAGCTTTCACAGGCTGAATCCAGCCATCAACTCACCACCATCATGGCCACTAACCACATCCCACAGTGCCATGGCTGCATGGTTCTTGAACACCTCCAGGGATGCAGACTCCACAACCTTCACTGCACTCATTCAGCCTACACCTCCCCTGATGCAACTCGAGGTCATTTCCTCTTGTCCTGTTAGTTATTACTTGGCAGAAGAGCCCAACCCCCATCTGGCTCCAGCCTCCATTCAGAGTGTTGTAGGCAGCAACCACGTCAAAGACTTCTCAGCTTCTCATCCTGCCCCACAGCAGGGCTGGGAGTGGGCACAGGCAGGACAGTTAACCAAGGAGTATATTCCAGACCCTATTAAACTCTTTATCTCAGCCCATGAGTTTTACCTTCCCACCCTCCAATTCTCTCCCCCATCCTACTGGGATAGAGGTGAGTGAGAGAGCAGCTGTATGGGGCTTACTTGCTGGCTGAGGTTAAACCACAGCAGAGAGGCTTCCTTATCTGTTTTGATTATTTAACAGAAAACAATTCTGAGTCCAAGAGGTTGTTTGATTTTTTTTTTTCAGTCAGATCCAACCCTCCTCAAAAAAAAAGAAAAGAGAGAGAGAGAGAGAGAGAGAGAGAGAGAGAAGAAAAAAAAAAGAATTATTGTCTAAATGATGATGAATTTACTCTAGGAAACTATAAATCAATCTCTGGGTACAAACTGCAAAACCCAAAACTTATAAATCAGTCTTAGTTCCCAAAGACTAAGTTCACTGCATCTATCTCCACTCATTGTTCTCTCTATAAATCTCTTTGGCTAAAAGCAATATCAGGTTTCCCAGAGGCATCATTTACTGTTACAAGCTCCATCCTTCAGCTGATTTTGAGCACAAAATTATTCCAATTTAGGAAGTCATCTTTTAAAAGTTTGCAGCTGTTTCCAAATAAATATACCAAAGCTTGAAATAAATTGGACTTGAACTTCCAGCCTCAGTGCCCCACTGGTATTTCTGAAAAATCTTGGCCTTCCTTTCCCTGCTAATTCCTGCTGTTATTCACCCAAAGGAGTCACACTTCACCCAAGTTAAACTCTAAGCATATCAGAGTTCAGCAGCAGGGCTGTGTACTCAGCAAGGAGAGATGAGGCACTTTCTCCTGTTCAGATGCAACCTGCTGGGTTCCAGTTTGGGCTCCTTGCCCTGTCACTGGCCACCAATGGAAAGAGCCCAGCCCCATCCTCATCATCTCCATCCTTCAGCTCTTGATGAGCATTGAGCAGATCCCCTCCCAAGCTGCTCTTCCTCCAGCTAAGCAGCCCCAGGGCTCGCAGCCTCTCCTCATAACAGAGATGCTCCAGGCCCCTCCTTCCTTCACCTTCTGCATTAATCACAGAACCATTTAAGCTGGAAAAGACCTTCAAGATCATCACATCCAAACATCAACTCTACCAAGTCAACCACTAAGTGACTCAACCAAGCTGGTGGACTTCATCCTAGGCATTTAGGCCTGAACTGTTGGCCATCAGCTTTCGGGAGGAGCAGCAAACCCAGGCTGTGTCCTGTCTGGGTCTGCACTGCACTGCTGGCTGCCTGTCATGGTGAGCACAGCAGCACAGCTCTGCCCAGCTGAAACCCAAACCTGAGAGGAAACAACAAAGCCAAGGGTAGCTGTTGCTAAAGCCCTGCAATTTGGAGAGGCCAGCAGCATGTTCAAAAAAGCAGAGTTGATTGCAGGAGACAAAGATGAGATGTGACAATTACTGCAGAGCCATCCATCGTAGGGAATGCTCCACAACCTCAAAACGTCAGCTCCTGTCATGTTCCTGACACTGCTGCTGATTTTAATTGCCTCTCGTCCTTCTCAAGTCAGCCAGAGAAAGGACAGGTGGAATATTCCATTTTAACCCTCTGGAAGTTTAGTCCAACAAACACAAACCAAATGTAAGATCCTTGCTGTGTCCTTTGCAGCACAGTGAGGCTGCTGAAGAGCAACTTCACAAATACAAGGCCAAGAGGAAAAAAAAAGTAATGGGAGAGTTCTGTCCAAACCCTACTGAAATGACACCACAGCCAGGTCTGCTCTGCTTCCCAGATCATCACCACCTGCACTGCTGTAAAACACGAGCCAACAAGTGCTCTAAAAACCTCATTGGTGTAGCTTAGCACATCCATCACAAAATGCCATAGCAGAAGACAGGGAACGGCAAAGGACAGAGCAGCAGATATTGCTGTGGGAGAACAATATTCCCCACCAAGATCCAAGAGGAAGCAGTGAGGTGGAACGAAGGCACAGACTGCACCAGACATCTTATTAGATCATTAAGGACAAGATGGATCAGCAACCAGCATGTGACAGGGCCCTGCTTTAAAACTCTGCAAGACCTCTTTTGGGCAAGGAGAGAAGGACTGCTCCACTCACCCCATGCCAAGGAGAGGAGGAAAAGCCCTTTCCCTAGAGTCTCTTCTCACACTGGCTTCACCTCATGCCTTTCAAGCAGTCAGAGGGAGAATCACAGAGTCTTTAAGGTTGGAAAAGCCCTTTAAGACCATCCAGTCAAAACATCCACCCAACACCACCAAAGCCATTAAACCACCTCAGATATCTTTTCCAACCAAAACAATTCCATGGTTTTTCAATTCTCAGTGAATATGCTCTGAAGCACACTCAGCACTAAGGCTTCTCTACCCACTCAGCCAAGCCTTGGATAGCTGTAAATGAGTTTTCAGAGTATCTGCATCTCCCAAACAAGGCCACGGAGCTCCTTCTGATCCAGTCACAAAAAGAGAAGTTCCCCACAATACCAATCAAGCAGATCCTGCTGCTGAGCCAAGCAATGATTAACTGCTATGAGAGAGCACCTCCATCCCCGGCACCTCAGCCCATGCTCGGGCCCAGAGGATGTGACAGATCACAGCTTTTAAGAGAATTGGACCTCAAGGAGCTTTAAATCAAGCCTTTGCCTGCAGCACCCAACCAGAGTGTGCTGGATGAAAGGCAGAGCTGTAGCAGGAGTTGCTGCAGCTCTGCCTGCACACCCAGTGTGCTGCCAGGGGATGGCTTCTGTCTCCCTCCATGGGTCCCCTGCAGCCTGGGGGTGAAGGTTTCTTCTCTCTGATGTCCCTTATGGAAACCTGGAACAACAACCTGATTCCTTTCCCCTGCTTCTCTCCTACACACATGCTGAGAACTTCTCCAAAGTTACTCATGCAATATATTTGTGGAGGTTAATTCAGGACACAAATCCCAGGAAGCAAATAGCACCGAAACTACCAACATATTCTCCTTTTTATTGTTTCTGACAATCAGTAGTAAAATGTGTTGCTGCTACCAAGGGAGCCAGTTCTAGCATTACTCATTTTACATTAGGGTCCAGAAGAATAAATCCTTCCAGAGCTCTTGCTGGCATTAAGCTAAAACATAAGTCTAGATTTGTAAAGGAAATGTATTAAAGAGACGAGACAGCAGTGGAATACAGATTTAAAGAAGAAGAAAGACCTTGGATCTTCCCTCCCTATATACTACTCAAGAACAAACAGGAGGCAACCACGTGGAGGCAGCTGAGCTGCAAATAACTTCATCACCCAATATACAGAAGTATGAGCTTCACTACAAGAAACAAATCACTGTGTTCCACTGGGTTCCAGCTCGGATGAGCAGGGAAAGTGACCTCAAAGAGAGGACCCACACTGCTCGCATGGCAACTGCCCAAGTCCAGCAGAACACAGAAGAGGAGAGAACTTTTCTCCATCAAGTACAAAAACAATGGACTTAGCTCCTAAAGTCTGGTCAGAGCTGTCCCTGCCCATGGCAGGGGGGTTGGAACTGGATGATCTTTACGGTCCCTTCCAATCGAAACCATTCTGTGAATCTATGACTTTATCCTCCTGAGGAGGGTAGAGGAACTTGTAGTGAAGAGGTGGGGAGAAAATAAAAGGCAAATGCTTTGATGATGCTGTGAACAGGTTTAACTACTACACCTTCTGAACCTGGAGGAGAGGATGGGCCACAAATGCTCTCTTTCTAGGTTCACAGGTTCCTCCTCCCAGCCCAGCTGGTTCTACCACAGTGCTTGACAGAGAGGGAAAAGGTGATCCAGATGTACAAGCAGAGAATGGAAGTTAGGAGATGAGGCAGCTTTGGTGATCAGCTCTACCAGATATCCCTCTCCATGTACTCCTCAAATCAAGCAAAGCAAGTAAATACTTTCCCTTGAACACCTGCAGGACCATCACACAGAACAGCCACACCAGGTTTTAGCTATGGTCTTATGAACTTGGCCACTAAATCTGCAACATTTGCTCAGAGAGCCACAGCCCAGCAGAGAGGAGCAGTGTCCCAGGAATGCCCTGGGAGCACACCATGTGCTTGTAATTCACTTATCCGGAGCAATTTCACAGCCAGAGCAGAGATCAAGCAGGCTGCACTGCCTGGGTTCTGAGGGAGCAAGCAGGAAGGTTGGATGGAAACATCTCTTGGGTTTCTTTGTTGTCGCTACACAGAGCTTGAAAGTCTTCCACTGCCATAAGCTCCAGCAGAGCCTGTTTAAAATGCTGAAACAGGACCATCGTGTGCCGTCGGCATCAGGACTGACTGAAAGGCTTCAACACACCCAAGGGCAGGTATTTAGCAGCACAAAGCAGCTCCAAACCACTGCCGGCAGCGTTCAGGAGCTTGCTTGTCACATGAGCCTCTCAAAGCGTTCAGGCCTTGTTAACAACTACCGTCTGCAGCTATCGCGTTGAAGTTCTTCTAACAGCTGCTGTGAGCATTCACAGGCAAAACAGTTCTACGTATCGAGAGGTAAAATAACAGCAAGCCAAGACTACAGGATCTGAAGTGTCCGAAACACCCAGCTTAGAATACTGGAAAATAAACGAAAGCAATCAGGGTTCTCAAAGGCATTTGGCTTCTTTCTCCCTCCAGTTGTTTGTTACAAGGTAATTGCTGCTTTCCAGGGGAGGTTCTTCTTCTCCACACAGAGCATTTTGAGGCTCATCTGGTTCGTTATGATGAGAACTTGGAAATGTGAAGTTACAGAATGGGGGACTTGGAAGGGATCTCTGGAGATCCCCCAGTCCAGCTCCCCTCCTAAAGCAGGGCACCCACAGCAGCTAACCCAGAGCCACTATGGCCAGGGGGGGTTGGAATCTCCACAGGAGACTCCACAGCCTCTCTGGGCAAGCCTGCTCCAGGGTTCCAGCACCCTCACACCAACCAAGATTCTCCTTAAGTTCAAGTGAAGCCTCCTGAGTTCTAGTTTGTGCTCACCGTCCCTTGAACTGAGAAGGGCCCAGCCACATCCTCATGACCTCCACCGTTCTGGGCAGCACTGAGAAGATCTCCTGTGTCTTCTCTTCCAGGCTAAACAGCCTCATCACTCTCAAACGCTGTACTGAACTGAATCAAAATTACCCAGATTGAACAGGGGACACTTTGAGCACTTTGGAGAATAGAGGCAAACAAAAAAAACCCCAAACAATAAAAGCTAAATGGTACCATTTAAGTATTTCAGGAAAAAAAATATTCTGCTCACGAGGGAAATAAAACCAAGCAGTGCAGTTGTTGTTAGCAGAAACTCTCATATTTTAGTCAAAACTCAGTTTATTCCCAGCTACTGAGCTGTGCCATACACCATTCCAGGGCAGAGATTCAAGCAGGCTGCATTTGCTCAGCTCCCTCCCATCTAACATTAATGTGGCCCAGCACACAGCAGAGTGCTGCCAGGAGAGCAGGGATTAGGAGTCCCCTGCTCCAGCATTATGCCAAACCACAGCAGCAGATTCCCATGGCTCTGCAGGAATAGCAGCCCTGGGTGACCTAAAGAAGATTTGCAGGTACTTGTGGGTAACCATTCCAAGCCCATGCAGGAAGGCAGGAGTAGGTATGGAGGGACAGGAGGGGTTGGGTTTTCCACTAGGAATAATCCTTTACAGCCTAATAGAAAATATTCTTCATGCCAAAAATCATACAAGTTGGAAGAGGCCTCTAATGTCATAGAGTCCAACCAACAACTCAACACCACCACAGCCACTAAACCATGGCCCCAAGTGCCACAGCCACACCTTTCTTGGACACCTCCAGAGATGAGGACTCCACCACCTCCCCCTGGGCAGCCTGTGCCGATCCAACTCTGCTTTTACAACACAAACAATTCTACAACCTCTTTTTTTCATCTGGTCTGTAACTCCATGAGCCTGGAGACTGCCATAAAGCAGACAAGCAGAAGGCAAGCAGCCCTGGCCTGTGTCTCAGGCTGCTGGCAGAAGAGGCAGTGATGCAGCAGTAAACAGTGCCCACCTTACCAACTCACCCATTGCTCCAACAAGGCTCTCCGGATACCAGCACTCATCCCTTGCTTGCTTTTCTGATCAGGCTTCTTCCACCTCTTGCCACAAGAGATTACTCTCTGATAAGACAAATTAAGGTCTGCCCAGACTCCTGAAGCACCCCATCAGCGACTCGGCTCACTCTTTGAACCACGCCTGTAAATTGTGGTAGCTTAGTACCGGCGCAGTCGTGCTGCTAGAGGACTCTGAAACCCTCTCCCTAACAGCTCAGCGGCAGCTCCTCGGCCCCGCTCGGCTCTGGTATTTATGCCTTTGCCCTGCGAGAGAAATTCAATTGCTGCTCAGGATAAAGAGGACACAGCTGTAAGCTGCAGCCCTCAGGTACCCAGGAACGGAGCTCGACTTCAGCTTCATTTATTTCTGATGGAAGCTGCTGACATCCTGTTTATGACAGACACCTGTGTGCGCAGTGTCCCTCCAGCAGACCTTGCAAGCGGCTGGCTCCGCACGCCGGCACCAGCGGGGAGCTCGCAGCGCCCTCCGCAACTCAGCTGCAGAGGAAACCACTGAGGGGGAGCCTGCAGCCATTCTCCCAGGCAGGCATTTGCAGAGTTTATCTGCAGCTGGAGCTGTCTGCGTTGCAATGTCTACAGTTTAAGTGTCTGTACAGAGCTTCAGACAGTGAGAGCAAACAGCATGCAGGTGCCTTATCTCCTGCCCTCTCCCCAGCTCCCTGACAGTGTAGCCAAGGATAAAGGATTGATGCACAACTGCCTCTGACTGAGACAGAGGAAGGCTCAGACCCTCTCTCTGCAGTGAGCAGCACCCAGTTTGAGGCCCACTGATGCTATCACAAGTCTTCCTCTTGAGGTATTGAACCCTAAGCTGCTGTGCTGTGTGCAGCTCTGGGGGCCCCAGCACAAGGAGGACATGGACCTGCTAGAGTGGGTCCAGAGGAGGCCACAAAAATGATCAGAGGGCTGGAGAACCTCCCCTGTGAGGACAGGCTGGGAGACCTGGGGCTGTTCACTCTGGAGAAGGCTCAGGGCAGTCCTGACTGGAAGCAGCTGAAGTGTGCCTGAAGGGGACCTACAGGAAAGCTGGGGAGGGACTGTTTAGCAGGGCCTGTGGTGACAGCACAAAGTGCAATGATTTGAAACTGGAGCAGGGGAGTTTTAGTTTGGGTATCAGGAGGAAGTTCTGCACGATGAGACTGGTGGAAGATGGGAGCAGGTACCCAGAAATGTGGTTGAGGCCATTCAAGGTCAGGCTTGATGGGACCCAGAGCAGCCTGGTCCACTTGTAGATGTCCCTGCTGAGTGCAGAGGGGTTGGACACCATGACCTTGCAGGGTCCCTTCCAACTCAATGCATTCTGTGATCTTGTAAAAAGCTGGACAAGGCATTAGACATCTCCACTCTCTAATCAATGCCCACAAGACAGCCAGAGCTAACCCTGCTGGGCTTGCTGCCCAGGGTGAAGCCAAACCCAGCACAGAACACAGGCTGCAGTGCCAAAATGGCAGGACACACAAATCCTTATCTGCGCAGCACCGCCGGAGCTGGTGGAGCATTTCACAGCCTGCTAACGGATCTGAGAAGCAGGAAGAGCTTGGCAGTTCTTAGCCTTGACTCAGTCTCCTATGAATTAACACAGTTTAATGAAGCCAGTGATGTGCTGCAGCAGATGGTTCGATGGGGTGTATTTAAAGTTCAGCTCTCTGTAGCCCTTGGCTCAGCTTTGTCCAGGGGAGCACAGCAAACACAAAGCAGACGAAGCTTCCCGCAGAGCTTTGCCTTCCCAATTCACCTTCCTCAAGCAAAGGAAGTATTGAATTCATCCCCAGCCTTGACAAGATGTAGTGAAAGAGGTGATAAATGTTAATGGAAGTAGCTCTGCTTCTCACAATGGTTTCATTATTAGCATCAAACAATGCATTAACATTTGTTTTATTAATGGAAAAATCCAGTTTAATAACCTAATCCATGGCCAGCAGAGCAGTGCAGAGCTTAATCAAAATTGTGCTCTTTCAGATAGGTTGTTTTTTTTCTTTAATCAGCAAAGCAAACCCTGCTAAGCTTGGGCTAAACAATTGTATCTGTAATCACCCCAATTTACTATATCCCCTTCACTACTTGCTCCCCCTGCAAAGCAGCACCTCTGCAATGGTTAATTATGCAGCAAGTTACAGATCCATCAACTTTACAGCAGCAGCAAGCAAATATGAAGAACTCTTTGTCGTGAGCAAGAGGAGTTTGACTGCACACAACCTGAATAATGGCACATGGCATGTGGGTGAGTTACCCAGCAGGGCTCACACTTCCAAGACTCATTTCTCTTAGAAAGGCTCTTTGAAAATTGGGCTTGCATTAAAGACACACAGGTCATGGAATGGCTTAGGTTGGATCACCTACTCCAACCCTCCTGCTACGGGCAGTAAGGGTGAGGAGACACTGGAACAGGGTGTCCAAGGCCTTGAGCAGCCTGTGCTGGTGGGAGGTGTCCCTGCCCACGGCAGGGGGTTGGAACTGGATGGTCTTTAAGGCCCTTTCCAACCCAAACCATTCTGTGATTCCATGACTTGCAGAGCAAGCCTTCCCTTGCTGCCCAGGCCCTGGTTGTTGCCCATGGCTCACAGTGCTGCCTTTTCTCCTGGAGCCTGTTCCAACCTTCAGGCTTAAAAGGGTTTCTGCATTCCTCTGGTGCTCTCCAAACTCCCCATTCCTCCACCCCATGCTACTCACTTGATACTTAAAGCATTTGTGCAATAAACAAGCGAGCAACAAACAGGAACTCCTGCTGCTAGATTTAAAATAGAAGAAGCGATAGAAGCAGAGCAGATAATCTCTCACCAGGTACCTCAGGCATTGCAAATTAAATTGTTTGGGTGTGTTTTCTCCTGTTTACATCCTCAAGCAATCTGAGAACAGCCCAGGACTGATGGCAGGAAAACATCCTTTGGCTCATACAAATCATTAAACCTTAAGCAGTCTCATTTAGGGCCTCCACACTCCTGGAGCAAAGGAGACAACAGCTGCTTGCTCAATTTTCCTAGAATCACAGAATTCCTTTGCTGACACACACTGACAGAGCCTAACATGGGCAAGGGCTGCTCAGACAGCAGATCTTTACAGCAGGATTGATAAGGGTAGTTAAGATCCTTAACTCTGACACGAGGGATATTGTGTTTCAGAATAAATTTTGCTATTTCCCTTCTTTATCTGATGAGCAACAGCTCTGCTGCATGGGCAGGACAGCAGGAGAGAGCCCAGTGAGTGACAACCTAAACAGTAGAAGGATTCTTCTGTGTTCTAAAAGCCAATTTGCTCTTACATCTGTAAGCAGCAACACTAGAACAGGAGAGAAGTCCCAGAGCCACTCCTGCATGCTGCAGGTTTGGAGGCTGAGGAAACGTTGGATGCTGCTCTTGGAATTACAGAAAGGTAGGGGCTGGAAAGGACATCTGGAGATCAAGGAGTGCAACCCTACTGCCATGGCAGGGTCACCTGGAGAAGGTCACACAGGACACATCCAGGCAGGTTATGAATGTCTCCAGAGATGGGAGACTCCACCACCTCTGGGCAGCCTGCTCCAGGGCTCTGCCACCCTTAAGGTAAAGAAGTTCCTCCTTACATTCAGATGAACTTCTGATGTTGAGGTTTGTGCCTGTTACCCTTCTCCTGTCACTGGGCACCTCTGAACGAAGCCTGGTCCCATCCTCCTGACACCCACCCTCTGAGTATTGATCAGCACTGATCAGATCCCATTCAGGCTTCTCTTCTCCAGGCTCAACAGCCCCAGGGCTCTCAGCTTCCCTCCTCAACCCCTCAGCATCTCTGTAGCCCTTTGCTGTTCCCTCTGCAGCAGTTCCCTGTCCTTGAACCAGGGAGCCCAGCACTGGACACTGTTCCAGATGTAGCCTTGCATCCCTTCACAGCAGAGAAGGAAGGGCTCAGTTGAAGGAGGTGCTTGAAGGCAAGATCTGTGTCTGGGTGCTGCTGCCCATCGTGTCCCCTCCATGGCTCATGCTTCAGCACGTCCCTGGCCTTTCAGAAGAGCTGACACACCAATATCTTACCAGTCAGATGCTGTTCTCTCTTCTCTCCTATCACAAAGCCAAGTGAGTGAAGGGACTTCAATAGCATCGATTGCCTCTGCAGGCTTCTCCCTCTGCTTCTGCTGGGGCATTGCAGGGAGAGTTGCACAACCCCGGGCTCAGCCGTTGCATCTTTTCGCTGCTTCTTTATCCCTTAGCCCCATCTAGTGCCACAGCAAAGAGCCTTCCTCAGGCTGCAACCAGTCCTCAAAGCCCAAACCAGAGCACGACTCCAGCACTCTGTGATGCGCTCTGCAACACCTGTCTGAGCCTCTGCAATTCTGCTCAGCCAACTCCCAGGACAAAAAAAAAAAAGGATGGCAGAAAAATGCGTAGGGGGAAGCAGGGTCATGAGGTGTGCTCAGGGCAGTCTGTGAGCAGGGAGATTCAGAAAGCCTGTCTGGGAATACCTCCCCCGTGGTGGGAGGACAGACTGTTAGGAGGAGAAAATATCTCCCCCGATGAAAGCCTGATGGGTGTAGCCTGCCTTCCCTCCCTGTGCTCTGTCTCCAGTGGCTAAGGAGAGATGCTGCCTTCTGCTTTTAAAGCCATTATACAAAGCTAGGATCAAAAATCCTGATTCCCTCCTGACAGCCATTTCAAAATGTTTTTTGTTTCAAACCTTCCCTGGAGATTCTCCATCAAACTGATGATTTTTAAAGTAGTTTTTGAAACGATACCTCACAAACAACAGAGAGCTTCAGATGGAGCTTCCTGAGCTATTTTCTTCTGACAAACACTGAGTGACAATCCTATAAAAACATTCTCAACTCTGCCTCCTTGAAAACTTGTGACATATAAAATGTTCTTCAACCACAAACTACCTGGAAATTTGTGAGTTTCAATCCTCTAGAGCTAATTATGCAGCAGAAGTCCTGTGCTCCCCCTGCAGTGAAAGGATCTCTTGGTAGAACTGTTATGGTAGGTAGCAATATTTGGTACAAATGCTATGGAATGGGTTTGGGTAGAAAAGAAGCCCCCAGCACAAGGACATAGAACTGTTGGAACAGGTCCAGAGGAGGCCACAAAGATGACCACAGGGTTGGAGAGAGGCTGGGGAGAGTTGGGGCTGTTCAGCCTTGAGAAGAAAAGGCTCCAGGGAGCCCTCAGAGCAGCCTTCCAGTACCTGATGGGGCTCCAGGAGAGCTGGGGAGGGACTCTGGATAAGGCTGAGAGTGACAGGACGAGGGACAATGGCTTTGAACTGGGAGAGGAAAGATCAAGAGTGGAGATGAGGAAGTTCTTGAGAGTGAGGGTAGGGAAAGACTGGCACAAGCTGCCCAGGGAGGCTGTGGCTGCCCCCTCCCTGGAGGAGTTCAAGCCAGGCTGGATGAGGCCTTGAGCCACTTGTGCTGGTGGGAGCTGTCCCTGCCCATGGCAGGGGGTTGGAACTGGCTGAGCTTTCAGGCCCCTTCCAACCCAACCCACTCTCAGATGTGATTCTATTTCCTTGATGGGAATTGTGAAGAACAATGCATTGTAGAAGTCAGAGCTGCTGCTCCCTCTCCTGTCACTACTGCAGCTCAGGATGGATCTATTGGGCTTGAATCCCATTAAACTGGGATCAAAATCTAAATTTGTTTTGTAACATTTGCTAAGACGTTTCTGAGCAATGACTAACATGAGTGCAGGAAGGCTGCCTGCGACCTTACTGCAGCCCTGATTTTTATTTTCCTGCCATGCAGGCTGGATTAGATCATCTATTATCCACCTCTGTGGCTACACAGATTTGTCAAGGCTCCCACAGCAAACATCCACTGCAGCAAAGCAAACAGGGGGACTCAGGGAAAAATCTTCTGTGATTTACATTCCCAGTACATTAATTTGGACCTTCTGTTTGGGAGAGTCATAGAATTGTAGAATCATTAAGGTTGGAAAAGGCCTCTAAGATCATCCAGTCCAACCAGTAACCCATCACCACCATGGCCATCAAACCCTGTCCCCAGGTGCCATGGCCACAGGTTTCTTGAACACCTCCAGGAATGGGGACTCCACCACGTCCCTGGGCAGCCTGTTCCAGTCCCTGACCACTCTTGCAGCAAAGAATGTTCTTTGATGGATCACCATTGCTGATCCAGGCCAGGATGCTCATGTTGAGCCACTCTCCAGCAACACCTCCAGCTCCTTTTCCACCAGGCAGTTTCCAGCCACTGCCCTGCCAGCCTGGAGCATTCATGGGGTTGTTACGACTCTGATGCAGGACCCAGCACTTGGCCTTGGTGAACCTCATCACACTGATCATAGATCCAGGCTGGGCAGATCCTCTTTTCTGGCCCATTAGCTACCTAAACACATACAGGCATGTGCCATATCTTAACTGGGTTAAAGACCTGACAACCACTAAGGCTGAACAAAAGAACAAGGCTGAAAACCTCAATGGGAAATCAGTTCTGTTGTAAAAGCAAAGCCAAAAGCCCCAAATGTCACCTGCAGTGCTGAGTGCTGGATAAAAGCCTGTGCAGGTTCCTCTCCTCATGTATGTAAAAATATAAAGAGAACAGAAGGGCTCAGTGTTGTGCTGGACACTTCTGAGTCAGGCACAGGGAAAGGGAGACAATAAAACACAGTGAAAAAGAGAAATTGTTTGACTTTGGGGACATTCAATGAATCAATCAGTGCTTAACCCCCAGGCTTTAACAGGACTGAAGGGCAAGAAATTGATATATGCCACGGAGCCCTCAGAAACATCTTGAAAGGGTAATACCAGATGACAGGATAAAATGGGCTTATAAAGTGAACAATGCTGTGATTTGGAGTGACCTCCAGCCCCCCTAATCTTTAACAGCAAAACCTTTCTGACACCAAGGCAAGCATGATGGATCTTCCACGGCGCTCAGCGGCTTCTTGGCAGATGGCAAAGGCTACCTGAGATAGTTTATCTGACTCTGGTCCTGAGTGATCAGAGAGGCTAAGCGGATTAAGGAGTGAATTTGATGCAGTCAGGGGTGCTGCATTTTGGGCAGATAAAGTGGACATCAAAGGCAGTGATTTAAAATCATTAAAGGGAATGAGGGCAACCATTAAAGCAGTCTGAGAGGGAAGCAGAGGAAGGGGTTTGTGCACAGTCAGAGCAGACAGTAGAGTATGGAGCACATAAAGAAAAATCCCCACGGCTGAGGTGACAGTTAAGGACTCTACTGCAAGTACCAACCACACTGTCTGACCTTCCATGGCTGGAATCTCAGTCCCATGCATGAAACACTGAGATAATTTATCAAAGCTGCTTATTACATAAAGCTACATCTGAAAGGCTCTTATAAAGGAGATAAGCATCATTACCCCAGCTGGACAGATAAAATGGGACCTGGGGACCAGCAGTTATTTGTTCTTTGTCCAGCAATCCCCAGCTGCAGTCACAGGGTGCAGGTTCTTAAATCAGGATCCTAAATTCACCCAAGCTCCCAGGAATAACTGGAGGTAGAGCAATGGCCTCATTACTCTGTCCTCTCGTCCTCACCACTGCTGTTTATTTACTCACCCTCCGAAGCAATTACAGCCGGGACCGTATTTAGTGCTCGTGTCTGGAGACAGGAAAGTCATCTTCAGAGCTGGGAGGAGAAGCAAAAGAGATGAAATGGTAATAATGAAAGCCTACAAAGGCTTACACCAGGCATACTCTCAGTTAAAGCAGTAAGGATTTAGCCTGAGCAGGGTCTGCCCCACCTGGCCCCTCACCTCCTCCTCCCTGAAGCACCACCTTGGCTCTCCTAAACACAGTAACCCCCACTTCAATCACAACAGATCTTTCAGTGGTTTTAGTACTTTTTAAAACTTTGTTTGCCTCTATTCTCCAAAGTGCTCAAAGTGTCCCCTTTCCACCTGGGTAGTCTGGATTAAATTCAGTCGAATATTTGAGAGACCTGAGGGTGTTTAGCCTGGGGAAGACTGAGAGGAGATCTTCCCAGTGGCAGTCAAGGGGTGTGTGGGGCTGGGCTCTTCTTAGTGGTGCCCAGTGACAGGACAAGGGGCAATGGGCACAAACTGAACCCAGGAGGTTTCATTTGAACTTAAGGAGGAACTCCTTTGGTGTGAGGGTGCTGGAGCCCTGGAGCAGGCTGCTCACGGAGCCTGTGGAGTCTCCTTCTCTAGAGACTTTAAATCCCACTTGGACAGGATCCTGTGACCCTGCTGTAGCAAGGGGTTGGACTGGATGATCTCCAAAGGTCCCTTCCAATCCTCCCATTCTGTGACTGTGATTCTGAGACTTCTTATTTCCAAGTGCTAATTACAAGAACATGATGGATGTGCTGCCCAAGTTAAATTTACAGAACAAGGCAGTATGGAAGGGAAAACAAACAGAAAGCAGGAGGAGGAATTAACGATGCATTTAATGAAGAGAAATCAAAACTCATTTGTTCTTTTGGGATAGAAAGGCAACTTTTAATGCCATTGCAGCCCTAGCTGAGCAACATCAAACCGATGCCTAACCCGCCTGAGCAGGACTCATAAATTATCATTTCCCATGATATAATTTTCCCTTTTAGAGCAAATTTGTTATTCTGTTCAGCTTTAAAGCCAGATTATTTAAAATGACTTTAAAATATCAGCCTAATGAGCTCTAACACAGGCGTTTATGGAGTGCAACGTGTCTTTGTGATGAGGGATTTAGCTTCTTACAAGGAGCAAGCAGCAACATTTTTCATTAAAATGTGTATTTCCTGAGCAATTAGGCACAGGAACCTAATTAAAAATAAAGTTAATGTTCAAATAAGAGAATAGAGTCGTACATGTAACCTGCAGAAATACAGCAGCAGCTGGAACCCTGCTTTGTTTTACTGCTTCCCTGAAGGATGGGGATCTCAGGAGCACACTCCAGAAGGTGCATTTTCAAAGTCACCTTCAGAAAGAAAATGTTGCTTCAAGAAGTGATGGGAGACAGTTTCAAGCCTAAGAAGCTCTCAGCCACTGCTGGCAGTCTGGTGCCAGCAGCAGACTTGCTGACAGTGCCCTCTGAGCCCTCACCCAGGTCGCTGATGAGCGATTGAACAGCACCGGCCCTGAGGGACTCCTCTAGAGAGAGGCCTCCCACAGACACTGCCGCACTGACCGCAGCTCTCTGGCTCCTGTCCCGCAGCCACTTCCACACACCTCACTGGGGCCACACCGCCTCGGCTCAGCTGCTGGCATGCTGTGGGCGCCAAATGCTCTCCTGGGATCAAATAAACTACAGCCCCGATCTGGCTCTGGCCCTGGCTCTGTCTCTGTCTCTGGCCCTGGCCCTGGCTCTGGCTCTGGCTCTGGCTCTGGCCCTGGCCCTGGCCCTGGCCCTGGCCCCGGCTCTGTCTCTGTCTCTGTCTCTGGCTCTGGCCCTGGCCCCGGCTCTGGCTCTGGCTCTGGCTCTGGCCCTGGCCCTGGC
>VWZI01003272.1:470372-505206 GCA_013396835.1 Psilopogon haemacephalus | reverse complement strand
GGCGGGGGCGGCTGCGGCCGAGCTGCGCTGCCGTCTCGCCGGGCGGAGGAGGCAGAGGGGTCCGGCGGGCCGGGCTCCGTTATCCGTTGCGTAACGCGCGGCGGTAAGAGAGGCGGAGAGGCGCCGGGCCGGGCCGGGCCGTCTGCTCGGGGCCTCTCCGCGCTCGGGGTCGCGCAGGCGGCAGCGCCGCTCCAGGCCCCTCCGCCCCCAGGAGCGGGGCCGCGGTCGCCCTCGGTGCAGCTGTGTCTGGTGTGGAGAGGATGGAGTTAAATGCGCTTGAATGAGCGGGTCCGGGAGCGCGGGGAGGGCGGGAGGCGCCTGAGGACGAGATGACCTCCAGGGCTCCGCGGGCAGAAACGGAGAGCGGCACCGAGGGGCAACGCCAGCTGCCTGCGCTGGCAGCGGAGCCTCAGCTCCTGCTGCTTCGCACAATCCGGAGGTAGATTTGGGCAACAATCAAAGCGTCAAAATGTCCAAAAATGTGCGAAACCCCCAAGTGCTAAAGGTCAGCTCTGCTCCACCCCTGCGTGTTGAAGCTGTGGCGATGATTTAAACTCTGCCGTCACAAAGGTGCATTTTGTGTGTCTCTGGAGGCAATTTACGGTTCGCTGATGGTAACTTTCCCCTCCAGGTGGCTTTTGCACGTTGCAAAGTACTGATCCTTAGATAAGGAAGCTGCAGTCGTGCCCAGCTAATGTAGATCCTTTAGTCCCGCGGGATTCATAGAATTCTGGAGTCTCTCAGGTGGGGAGGGACCCATAAGGATCAGTGAATCCATTTTGTGCTGTTACAGCCAAGGTTCCTCCAGCTGCCAATGTTTTCCAGATCCAATGGCTGTCCCACCATCCTACAGTGACCTGGGAAAGGCTGCCAGGGATGTGTTCAACAAGGGATACGGTGAGTAAGGTGCTGCAGGTTCAGAACCTTTCGTCTTTTTTACTCTGAGGTCTTGGCAATAAAAACATTTGTACCCCAGAAACTCCCAAAGTACCTCGTGGTAGGAATTCAGCAGAGGCTTGCCAGAAGGTCTAGGGATGTGATTATCCCTCTCAGCTCTGGTGAGGTCACACCTTGAGTTCTGGGTTCACTTTTGGGCCACTCAAGGCCAAAAAGGACATTGAGAGGATGGAGGAGAATTGTCAAAATTCCTTCAGTCCTTGCTCAGTAAGGCTAACAACCATTGAAGGATGAAAAGAGTCTGCTTCAGGTCCATGTGCCCTGCTGCTGTGGTTGTGCTGGAGATAAACCTTGCTTGGACACTGCAGTGAGGCTGTTGCTGTGTGCTCTTCTCTTCCCAGGATTTGGACTGGTCAAGTTAGAGCTGAAGACCAAGTCTTCGAGTGGGGTGGTGAGTACTGAGGCTTCCAACAGCACACGTCCCAGGACTGGCTGGTGGTAGTCACTTGCTAGGAGGTTTTGCTTCTCTCCACGTCTGCTTTTAAAGCTGTAGCTGACTGGTGTGGAGCTGGATTAGCAGTGCTGCTTTGCTGCAGCCTGCAGACACTGTCCTGCATTTTGTCATGCACTTATAGCATCATTTTGGTTGGAAGTGACCTCCAAGACTTGATGCTTTCTGTGCTGTTCCCAGAGCCACATCTCAAACAGAAATGTTTCTTCACCCTAACTTGCTCTCGTTTCTGCTTCTGAATGCAGCTGAGTTTCTCAGCTGTTGTTTTTTACAAGATTTTGGGCCCTGACACTTCTATCCGAAAGGCAGAAGGGCAAATAAGAGCCACAGCTTAACTCAGCTTTCCCTCATCTCCACTGTGCTTGCAATGCAAGACTTCATTAGAACTAAATTGTCGTGCTGCAGTGCCCTTTATGTAGGATCAGAGGAGCTGGGTGGCCTCTAAACTCTGCCTGCTACTAGTTACTGACTGCTCAGCATCTGCTTTCCTGGCTGGAAGCTTTGACTCCCCAGTAACACACTAATGGTTGATGATGTTGGCTTCTAAATGGGACAGAGAATGCACAACCTTGTAAGATCTAAACTGGGCTTTTCCTTTTCCATGCCTCTGCCCTGTTGGCTGTTGATCCAGCTGGTAAGAGGAGCAACTCTTTGGCTGTGTTGTTGCTGTGTTGCTGTGTCTAGTGAGGTTTCTGTGGTGCACCCTTGTCCTTCATGAACTGTTCCATTGTTTGTAGTCCTGTTATCATCCACATCCTGGAGCTTGACTCTGTCCACAGCTCTTGATCTGTTGTATGCCCTGTGTGTGGGGGAGGCCTTCAGTAATAGAACAGCAAATTGTGATGGTTTTTGGTGGGTCTAGGAGGATTTTGAGGGTTCTGGCAAAAGGCCTAAGGGCAGCAGGTGTGAGTGCTGGCCCTTGACAAGTGACCAGCAAGAATGCACTTCAGTGTCAGAGTGGTGAAACTCTTACTCTGCTCTTGGCAGGAATTCACTACAACTGGTTCTTCCAACACAGACACAGGCAAGGCTTCAGGCAGTCTAGAGACCAAATACAAGATCAAAGAGTATGGACTCACATTCACCCAGAAATGGAACACAGACAACATGCTGGGGACAGAAGTTTCCATAGAGGATCAGGTAAGAGGAAGGAGATACTCTGCAAATATTTCTGCAGCTGACAGGAGAAGATGTGGAGTTGAGTGGGAATCACCAAAGTGTGAAGGGTGCACCAGACTGCCTGGAGTGCTGGAAGGGAGTTCTGTGTGTGTGCAGAACCTGCAGACAGGGACACCACCATGAACCCTGGGGGGTGGCTGATGAGGTGGCTCTGCTCATGTTTGCAGTCTTCTCTTTTAGACTGGAAGTAGAGCTGCAGTAGGGGAGTGTAATGGCAGAGTCGTGAGCAGATGTCTCTGTTTCTGTCTTTGCAGCTGGCTGAAGGCTTGAAGGTGGCTCTTGACACTACATTTGTACCAAACACAGGGTAAATATTTCATGATGCCTTTGTCTAAGGCCAGCTGTGGGTGCAGGGTGTCATGGATGCTCCTGGGAGGAACTGATGATGCCAAAGTGCACTGTACTTGTGGAGAACAAAATGTTAATCAGGTGGGGATTAGGGCATTCAGCAGGGATGCTTTTGTCTTTTTACCTTGAGGGTTTAAAGAGTTTGAGATGGCAAAGGAAAAAGTAAGACTAGCAGCACATAAATCTGTTACCAGCACCATGGCCTCCTCAGCAGCTGCTAATCTTTTGGGTAGGCATCACAGTCATTGCATGGAGTGGCCTGAAGGAACAGATCCATCAGTAAAGCCTCCATAGAACACAGCCTTGTACACCAGCAGGGACTCAGTGGCCTCTTTCTCTCTGCAGGAAGAAGAGTGGAAAGTTGAAGACCTCCTACAAAAGAGACTATGTCAATCTAGGCTGCAACATAGACATTGATGTCTCTGGACCAACCATCTATGGCTGGGCAGTGCTGGGCTATGAAGGTTGGCTGGCAGGGTACCAGATGGCTTTTGACACAGCCAAGTCCAAGCTTTCACAAAACAACTTTGCCTTTGGGTACAAGGCAGGAGACTTTCAGCTGCACACCCATGTGTAAGTAGCATCTGAGCCTGGGGGGGCCAGGCTGGCTCTGGGTAGTCAGGTGAAAGGTGGGAGGCAAAAGGAGCTGCTGGTTTGTTGTGAAGTGATGGATATTCACTGTCTTCAGTACAGCTGAAGCAGAGGCAGCTTCCCAGCTCTGGGCTGTCTTTGGAGGGCAGTCTTGGGGTTTGTCTACAGAAGACACTGTTGTAAGACTTGAGAATGTTCACCTGGGCTTCAGAATCTGCAAACTGTCACTTCTGTTTTGGCACTAGATTAAAAAAAAAAAAGCTTCTCTTAAGCTCACTGCAGCTTGCCCCTGCTCCCTACCAGGCAGAGCCTCTGGCTCAGAAATGTCAGAGGTGGAGGAGAGAGAGAGAGAGATGCCTGCTGCGCTGTGCTTGATGCTTCCATTTTCATCCCAATGAGAGCCTTTGGAGATGGATATAAACAAGTGCAGTGCAGAACACTGTTTGCAGTCTCAGCATGCCCACAGCTGACTTCAGTCTCCTTCTGGATTTCATAGATGCATGGAATGGGTTGGGTTGGAAGGGACCTCAAAGATCATCCAGTTCCAAGCCCCTGCCATGGGCAGGGACACCTCCAGAGCAGGGTTAATCTAAAGGGATCCAGTGGCCTGTCCAAGGCAAGGCTTGACACCTTTGCCTCTGTCCCAAACAGGAATGATGGCACTGAGTTTGGTGGCTCTATTTATCAGAAGGTTAATGACAAGGTTGAGACCTCAGTCAACCTTGCCTGGACTGCTGGCAGCAACAACACACGGTTTGGAATTGCCACCAAGTACCAAATGGATGAGAAGACCTCCATTGTGGTAAGGATCTTGGTACAAATACTTCAGGCTCCCTTAAACACTAAATTCTGTGGTAGAAGTAGTTGCTTTAAGTAGTTACTGAGGATGGTAGACAGCAAGCTGGCTGCTGGCTCAAATTCAGATTGGGGTCTCCCAGCTCAGATTTCTGGAAACAAATAATTGAGTAAATATCTCTAAAGCACTGCTTGGCCATGGTGAAAGAGCCACCACTCTGTGCTCGGGGCCTGGGCACTGTGTGCCTCCCAAAGCCAACCTCTGGCCTTTACGTTCTCTTGTAATGACTGATGGAAGCTCAGCTGAGGTTACAGTCCGAGCTCCCAGCATGACACTTGTACATTCTTGCAGAAATATTAGTGGAGGGAAAAAAAAAACCTCAAACAAGAAAGCTTGAAATAATGAGAGAGGGGAGAGAGCTTCAGGAGCCAAGAACTTGTCCAGAGGGAAGTGATGGGGAACAGAAGCCACCCTCTGTACATTCTAACACTTAAGAGTGAAACAGCAAGCATCTGTTAGGCTTCAAGCCAAGAATTTGTTCCAGGACAATCCAGTCTGAATAGAAGATGGGAAACTGCCCTGGGGCTGCAGCTTTGGGTGTTCACTGCCTCCTTCAGTCACTGCTAAGCAATCTGATCAGGGCAGGGTCTGTGAGCAGGAGCAGACTTCACTGGCTGCTGGCACCCTATAAAGGCTGTGGAGTGCTGGGGGCAGGGAAGGGCAGGTGGGGAAAGGACCTCTGCTAGAGGTCAGGCTATGAGGAGCTAAGGTAGTGCCACCTTCCCTGGGCACGAGCAGCATCTTTACAGTGTGGCAATGTTGTGGTTCTCTTTCCCTGCAGGCCAAAGTGAACAATGCCAGCCTGATTGGGGTCGGTTACACTCACGCCCTCCGACCAGGTATGTATCTGACTGCTCTCAGCAGCACTGCAACTGCACCAGGACTGACTTACTGCCCAAAAAATGGGCCAGAAATCTCACCTAGGCTCCTAGAAGTAAGGGATGTGGATGGACAGAAGTTCTGTAGCAACTAAGGCACAGTAGTGAGGCTCAAGTAATTAAGGGAGGGTATCGGTGTCCAAAGGGTCTCCTTCTTTGCTTCCCTAGGTGTAAAGTTGACCCTCTCAGGCTTGATTGATGGCAAGAACTTCAGTGCTGGAGGGCACAAAGTTGGGCTGGGATTTGAGCTGGAAGCTTAATGCAGCATGGAGTGAGGCAGCAGGTGAGCTCTGGAAGATGAAGAAGTGAACCCAGTGTGTTTCGGCCTTAATATTACTCTGAAATTCCAAGAAGTGTGAACTTTCTTTTCTTCCAAAGAATCATTTTACCCCAACATTGATGTCCAGAGAGTGCCAGCATATCAGAGGAAGCTACTTGAAGACATGCATGGAAGTTGTGATGTTTGTGCCACATTTCACTTCAGTTGCCCATATTTTCAGTCTGTTCCTACAAAGAGAACTCCCACCCCACCCTGTTACTGTATTGCATCCTGCATGTCCTTCACAGCCTTTTGGCAAAGGTGGTCCCTGTGCTGTAGTGGAAATTTTGGTTTACATCAGAATGAAATAAATTTGTCACAGTTGGAACATGATTCTGGCTCAGGTCATCAAGATGCTTGGAGGACACCTCCTGTGGGGACAGGCTGGGAGCCTTAGGGCTGTTCAGCCTCAAGAGAAGGCTCCAGGGAGACCTGTGGGGCAATGGTTTCAAATTGGAGCAGAGCAGACTTAGGTTGTGCATCAGCAGGAGGTTCTGCACAGTGAGAGGAGTGAGACACTGAACAGACTGCCCAGGGCTGTGGTTGAGAACCCACCCCAGAGACACTGATGTGGCCCTGGGCAGCCTGCTCCAGTTGGAGGTGTCCCTGCTGCCTCTGGAAGGGTGGGACAAGATAACCTCGCAGGGTCCCTTCCAAGCCCCTGCAGTCTGTGAATCATTGGGGATTTTTTGGTACAACTTTAAGCACAGTTACAAAGTAAGTCTGCAAAGCCCCTGCTGGACTCCAGCTGTACACTGACCCTCTCCACCTCTCTGGTCTCCAGGATCCCATCCCTCTGTCTCTCACCTCTTAGAGACCTGCACAGTGAAAGCTTTTCCATTCAAATGTTATTGAGAGTATCAAAAAGCAAACTAAAAGTTTACACGTTTGAGATTCGTTCCCATACAGGAAACAAGTATCAGTAGGCACAACCATGACACAGGAAAAAAGTGCAAATCAGCAAAGTTCAGAAATCAAGTTCACAGTTCAAGGCTGCTAGGAAGGTGACATCTACCACTGACTGTTCAAGCTGATTGCAGGCATTGCCCTTTCTTCTTCAGAGAGCTTAAAAGGCAGCAGAACAAACCACAGGTGATGCCTGAGGGAAGATGCAGCAGGCCAGGGACTGCCTGCTGCCTTAAGGCACGATTCAGACCTTCCCCCAGCAGCTACAGCAGGCATTTTCTCCTCTGTTGGTGTGGAGAAAGCATCCAAGAGGTGGGTTCTAAAAGCTAGGCCAGGTGGATCACAGAAGCAGGTGACAATAGAAGGAGGCACTTGGAACTTCCCTTCTCAGAGGCAGCAGCTTTTCACAGTTGGCTTCCTGAAGCAGCACATCTTCAGAGGCAACCAAAGTGATTTTACATCTGGGTTTGTTCTGGACTGGAGGTTTCTTCTTCCTGAAGTTGCAGCCAGCTCCAGTCTAAGGCCTAAAGAAGGAAGGGTTAGAGCTTCAAAGGTCACCACTAGCATGCAGTTAAGATTGCTCCAGAGAAGCAGGACTTGAAAGCATGATGGACCATGTACCTGCTGCACATGAAACCCTTAAGCCACTTCTTTTGTCCAGCATTTCACTTCTTTACACTTTCCTGCTTTGCTACCACCCATTGCACCCCCCTCTCTCTTTCAAGAGTGCCTTCCTGCAGTATTTTTGTATAAAGCCCAGTACCTTTCCCCATCCCTTACTGTCTGGCACAGCTTCAGCCCCCAGCACGCAGGGAATGTCTCAGTCAGCAGTTCCAGGGGGGCACTGGATGCTGCCTCTCTCCCACAGCTCCCAGCCCCTCCTTGTCTAAAAGAGGAATATGCAGATCCCTATCACCTACTTAGTGTTGACAACATTAAGCAGAGGTTGAGTCCCCTCAGTCCATTTCTAGAGGAGTATCAAACACATTACCATGAAGCTCTGCTCCTGATCCTTCATTGTGTCGTGCATCACATTTTCAAGTTGGCTACAGAGTTTCTGTGACTCCAGCAGCAGCTCCTCACTGGAAGGGACAAGGAATTACTGCACCATTACTTTTTTTTTTCCAGGGCAGTTGTGTTTAAAGTGATGCTGCCTCTACCTCCAAGAAGAATTCCAGACTTTGCCTCACCTCTTCCTGACAGATTCTGCTAAATCATAGGTTCCTGAGGGGAGCTGCAGCAGCAGCTGCCCAGGGCTCCCGAGGCGTGATGTGCTCATGCTCTCTGGACTGCCAGTAACAGGCCCTCGAACTTTGCTCTGAGGACAGAGAAGATTCAGGTTGCAATTACTACCATGAACTTCCAGCAGGCAGAATGAGACAGCCTGGAGCTTGGCTTTAATCCTGGCCCAAGATACCAGAGAAAAGAGCCAAGGACATAGCCAATTCACTCCTAATGACTTCAGTAACCTGTGCTGCAAACCCTGTCTGCATTTTACTTACACAAGCAATTTTCAGCAAGTTCCACAGCTCCTTCTGTCGCTTCTCCTGAAGCCTAACAACTGTTTCCTCATCTTCATTCATCAGGTTCATCACTTTCTCCACTTTGGGGAACAATTCCAGTGCCTTCTGCTTGCACACTACAGTTTTACTGTTCAAAAACAAACCAAACAGATCACAGGTGGGCAGCTGCAAAGGGGGAAGGATTCTGTGGTTTATTTGCTGTGCCACACTGAAATGTCACCAGCTGCGTGCTGCTTTGTCAAGCTCTAGAACAAAGCCTCCTGCTGGAAATGGTTCCCCTCAACCCTCAGTGAGAGCTGAGTGCACAAAGCTCACCTGAGCTGAGCATAAATGACTCGAACTTTCTTTTCAAAGGTCTGGATTGCCTGCAGCAGCAGTCGGACTATTTCCTGGCTGTCACCACTTGTCCTCTGGTCTAAAAGGAGAGTCAGAGTGTTAGAAAGAAGGGCAGGATGGTAGGACAAAGAGAGAAGATTCTTAGTGGCTTGTTTGCACAACGCCCCAAGCTCAGGGCATGCAAGCTGGAGTGGGATGAACTGCACTGGATTTCAGCCACCTTGACAATGAGGAGAATTGGAAAGCAGAGTTGGTAGGGTGGGTGCAGAGCTGCTCAGGAGCAGCTGTGCCTTTCACTCCTCCCATACAGAGGCAGGAGCCTATGCTGGCAGCCACAGCTTCCTGAGGAGAGCTCCAAGGAATTTAAGAGCTCAGAAGGCAACACTGGGCCAGTTTGACTCCCTGACTCTCCTCTGCAAAACCAGGTGAGCCCAGTGCAGTCCATGTGCAGCTAGCAAATGGTCAGGCCCAGGATGCAAGAAGCTGTGCCACAAAGCAAGCTGACCTCAGGCTGAATGAGTTACCTCTGGGCTTCTCTCTCAGTCTCCGGTACAGCTCTCTGGCTTGCTCTTCCCTAGAGGGAAAAGGCACAGAACACACAAAAGACTTCTCTAGAACAACTCTTCCAAGAACTCCAATCTTTTCCAGACCACCCTGCCCCTCCAGACTGGTGACAGGCAAGGAGTTCAAACCTGGCTTTTAGTGTCAGAGTGCTCCGAGCCCTCTGTAACTTGGGCTGCAGAGACAACACTTCCACTGTCCCGCAGTGAGCAAGCTTAGCTGCCAAACTCCTGCCTCTGAAGCACAAGGGCAGCTCAACTCACAGGTCCTCCAGGGTGCCTCCTTGTTTACGACCTAGGGGGCTTCTCTGCAGGTCCACAATGTCTGTCTGTAGGGCCATCATCTTCTTCACCAGCTGATCCACATCATCCTCCTAAAAGCAGGGCAGAGCAGAAGCAATGGCAGAGTCTCACACCCAACAAACCCAAACTCTGACACTGCCTCCTCCTGTCCCATCCACGTTTCTGGGTGGCTTTGGGTCAAGCAGCTCTCCAGACACGTACCCGCCCACACAGCTCCACAGCTTGCTCCATCTCTTTCCAGGCCAACAGCAACTTCTCAGAAGCTACAGAATGAAAGAAGAGTGACTGCTCTCAGGTTCACAGAGTAAGAGGCAGATACTTTCTGGGGAAAAGAGGTGGAAAAAGACAGCCAGCTGAGGAGAGCTCCAGAGGAGCTGTTTGCCAGCTACTATACTCACTAATTCCAAACTCAATCTGCTCCTTGTACTTCTCCAGATCGATCTGGATGCTTGTTTTAAAGAAGTCCAGCTTGGCTTTCAGCTGCTGGGAAAGGGAGGCCATGGAATTCTTCATCTTGGAGAGAGTGCTGTTGTAACGCAGGAGATTCATCCTGCAGGGAGCAGACAGAGCTCTGTTACCTCCCCTGCTGAAAGCTGCCTCTGATCTAAAGCAGAGGCTGCAGGGTGCAAGGCAGCACAAAGCACTTGTGGCAGAGGACAGAACTCTGGTTAAGAGCTCCACTCCTCAGCTCCCCCAAGCCAGCAGAGTCCCACACTCCTGCCCCTCCCCTTCCCCAGGGAGCACAGGCAGAGGTGAGCACGCCCGAGGGAGCAGCACCGTACATGGCCGCTCGCTGCCCCTGCTGCAGCCTGTTGCAGTCCTCCTTCAGCGTCCTGATGGTGTGCCAGATCTGCCCCCACACCTTCCGCAGCTGGAAAAACTGCAGAGTCTTCTTTGGGTCCTGGACTGGAAACAGAAGGAGGGAGATGAACAGGGAGCCCAGCAGCAGGGCAGCTCCCCTGTGCCCCTGCGCTAGAGAAGGTCCTTACGGATGCAGTCGACGCTCTCGGGGTGCGGGCGCAAGGCAACCTGAGCCTCATAGGCAACCTTCTGGTTGTCAAAGAGGAAGAGGAGGTTTGTGTCTGCAGCTGCAGCATCGTTCACCTGCAGAATGCAAATGACTCAGCAAGGTTCTCTCAGAAATAGCAAACCTCAGTAACACCATAAAGAGAATTTTCCTGCTCAGCCAGAATGGGCACCAAAGGCTACAGGGTGCCTGCTCTGCAGGGGCTGTCAGCTCTGTGTCCTCCCCAGGACAAAAGGTGCCAGAAGAGCAGGCAGTGCTGCTGCCAGGGTGAGAGCAGTGCCCACAGCCACTCAGCAGCAAGGGAGAGTATCCAGACTCACTTTGCTATCAGCTATGAGTTTAGTGTCCAGCTTCTGGGAAAACAATGCCAGTCCAGCTTCCTGCAGTAGCTCCTGGTCCTGCTCTGGGATTCCAGTGTCTGCCTGGATCCTGGCCTTCACAGTCTGCAGAGTGTCCTCCTCTGTCACAGGGTAGGTGTGCACAGTGCCCGTAACCATGTTCAAAACGTGAAGCAGCTGCAAGGGTAGAAGGGTGGCATGAGAAGGGCTGAAGATATATTGGTCACACTGGAGCAGAGACCCCAGAACTCAGACCCCAGCCACCAAGACACTGCTCAAAGCACTCGCAGGGCTCAAGGAGTCACTTCACAACTACTCCGTAACACTAAGCCAAAGTCATTGTCCTCAATCAGCCTAAAGAGAGGCCACATGGCAACTAAACAGCCCCAGCCACAGAATCCTCCACCAGAATACAGAACCAAGCACACACAGAAGCTGTTTGCTCCTCAGACGCTCAAGGAGCATTCGTCCTCAAAGGGGCAAGAGGGCAGCAGCTGTCACCGAGTGTCAGGAGACAGCCAAACAGGACTCTGTGCTGCTCTGAAACTCAAACCTCATGAGCCACAGGCAGCTGCTCTCTGGAAAGCTCTTCAGGCTAACCAAGAGCCACTGCTCACCTTCAAGTTCAGAATGTCATCCAAGGCTTTGAAGCACCCATTGGGCCCATAGGTGGGATCTGTCCCCCTCTGCCGTGGGTGCCACATCAGCATGAGCTGCAGCCACTTCTCCAGCCTGCCAGCCAGAACGCTGAAGGACCAGAGGAGGATCAGAAGAGGTTAAAGAGCATCTGCACAGCCTGCTCTCTGCAGGTGTATGCCTGACTGTTGTTCAACTTCCCCACCCATCCTGGTCACTGTTCAGAAGGCAGAAACAGACTCACAGCTACCCAAGGCTGAGAAGGCACCAGGGCACATGTGCCACACGCTCTGCTTATTCCCAGTTACCACAGCAATGCATCCAACAGGAACTCAGACATTTTGCATCCCAGCATGGCACAACAGCTTCCCACTCCTCACCTGTTTAGATTGTTTGGGCAGGGTAAACTGCTAGAAAATTTGACTTCTCCAGATAAGTCTTCTGAAACAACAATATCCAGCTCGCTCTTCTGGCGCACTTTGGTGTGCCTAAGGAATTCAAGCAAGCACAGTGCTGAAATGAGCATGCCATGGCAGCAGGCTCCTAAAGCTACTCCTGATGGGTGTAACACAGACACTGCTTTGCTTCCTGCTGCCTGCCTTGCAGGAGTCAGTCCTGATCCCAGAGAGCCAATATCAGGAATGCTGTGACAGGAGGCAGTCTCCATAAGGGCAAGAAGTGCAGGGAAGCCACCCCAGGAACCAAGAGCCCACACTCCCCTGAGCAGGACAGCCCCACCGTGTGCACTGCCCACCTGGCCCCCCTCACTCACCACTGCACTGGCTGCCAGTTGGGTAGGAAGGGTCGGAATCCTGTGATGCACTCAAAGGCCAGCGTGCCAAAGCTCCAGTAATCCACTGTCACTGTGTACTTCTGCTGCTCCAGCAGCTCTGGGGCCTGAGACAGTTTGCACACACGTGAGGTGCAGCCACCTCTTAGCTCTCTCTGTTCCTTTCTAAGAGCTCATTAATGTCTGTACAGCAGACTGAAGATGCTGCTGATGCCCCTCTGAGTGAGCAGCAGAGGTTACTGGCACCAGACATAGGAAGCAAACTCTGGCAAATCCAGTGCCAACAAAAAGCCAAACACATTTGCTAGCACCAGGACCAGTGCTCCAGCCCAGCCCAGCAGGTAAGTGTCTCCCAAAGTGGCAGCTGCTCTTGCAGCTGAGCTCCTTCCTTACCAAGTACTGCAGAGTCCCCACAAAGGACGTGCAGAGGCTCCCCTGATCCAGCTCCTTGGCGTAGCCGAGGTCGATGATCTTGTGTATCAACTGCAACACAAACCAGAGCAACCCCTGCTAAAAGCACAGCACCCAGCAGAGAAGAAAAGGTTCAGCTCTTCCAAGTTACACAGGGAAGGTGCCAGTGAAAAGACAGAAGCAAAAATAAGCTCCTGTATACCCCTAAAATGACAAACATGACTGGCACTGACCTGGGACCGTACTGCTGAGTCAGACCTTGGGTTAAAAGGTGCAGTCTGGTTCTCTCCTTAGGTGCCACCAGACAGATGCACACAGAATACTGCTCACCTGACCCAAGATCTGAGCCAGCTGCTCTCCTGGGGGCAGCTCTTGCAGGGGACCTCTGCACATGGATGCTCCTCTTACATTTACCTGTCACTGCAGACAGAGACAGCAGGTTCCTGCTTACCCTTTGCTCTCCTTGCTGCAGCACAATGTTCTCTGGTTTCAAGTCTCTGTGGATGATCCTGTTCTCATGAAGGTACCTGAGAGCAGAAGCTGAGACACAGAAAAAGCCACTTGTGAGAATCTAACCAACAGAAGATGCTTTATCAATAGTCAAAACTGTTTCTGATCAGCTGCAGCTCAGGTCACACAACTGAAACAAGTTTGCTCTTCAAAGGTCAGTCTAAGGCAGAGTTATCAAGGTCACTGCTGAGGTCCTTAGCATGGATTCAGCACCAAAAAGGCTTCCACAGCTGAGAGAGGTGAAGGCTCTGCTGCCACTCACCAATGTCAGACAGCAGGATGAGGATAGCTTCTTCCCGCAAGCCACAGCAGTTCTCCAGCTGGTTCAGGTACTGCAAGAAAACAACACAGGAAGATTTTCCTCCTGTATCCTGAGTGAGGCTCACAGCCCCACAAACTCCCACAGCTGCAAGGAGCTGCAGTAACAGCAAGGAAATTCTCTAGAAGCACAAAACATGATGGGATTGTGTCTCTGGTAGCAGCAGTTACAGCTTCATGCTGCATGGGAGGAGGAAAGAATGGTTGAAAGAAATCAGCAGCATCATCTCCATCCTCAATGGACATTCCTTAGATTCAGAGAATGCTTTGGGTTGGAAAGGACCTTAAAGATCATCTGATTCCAGCCCCCTGCCATAAGCAGGGACTCCTCCTGCTGGGCCAGGTTGTTCTAGGCCTCATTTTTGCCTAACATCCAACGTGAACCTCCCTTGGCACTACTTGAGCCCAGAAAGCATCAGCAGAAACCTGATCTGCAGCCCTTGGTCACCACCCCAGGGAGCTCACCTTGCGGAGGTCCCCACCCTGGCAGTACTCCATGGCCAGCAAGGGCAAGTCATTGGGTGCAAGCTTCTGCATCCCTTCAGGGACGTCACGGGCAGCCACCACGTTGGGATGGTTCAGCCTAAGGAGTGAAAAGGAGACAAGCACGAGGGTGAGTGGAACCAGAGCAAGGCCTGAAGGGGCTGTTCTGTGACAGCTGTGCACATCCACGTGCCTGTGGCTGTCACACGAAGTCCTGCAAGCACATCAAACCTGGAAACTCAACTGGTGAATGGTACATGCAGGGGGCTACAAGAAAGCTGGGGAGGATCTTTTGACAGGGGCTTGCAGCAAGAGGACAAGAGGCAGTGAAACTTGAGGCAAGAGATTGGACCGAGATGATCTCTAAGGCACCTCCCAACCCAATCCGTGCCAGACTCCATACACTCTACAGGTCTGCAGTTCACTCATCCTTCACGGGCCCGGGTTCAATGCCAGCTGCTTGCATTTCAGCTGCAGTCTGTGCATGCCTCCACGCACACAGAGATGTGCCCGAGAGCCCCGGGAAGGCGCCCGGCAAAGGCAGGGGGCTCAGGCTGGTGCCGCTCTCCCGGAAAGCTCCGTACCGGCCCCGGCCCATCGCAGCCCGCGGCACACACCGGCGGCCCCGCACCGCCCCTAGGCTGGGCGGCGGAAGGCAGTCTGGGAGGCGGGAGGTGAAGTCTTCTCCAGCGGGCAGGGCAGCGGCCGGCAGCCTCCCCCCGCATCTCCCCGGGCGCCGCCGTTAGCTCCGCGCCCGCTGACGCAACCCTCCCGAGGCCGCCCGGCGCAGGCCTTGGCCCGGCCTCACCTCTTCATGATCTGGATCTCCAGCGCCCAGCGGTCGCGGTTGCGGGGGCTCAGCTCCTGCCGGCACTGCTTGATCGCTACCTGCTCGCCGGTCTCCTGCGGACACAGCGCGGGCTCGGTGAGCGCGGGGAGCACGGCGGCACCGGGCCGGGCCGGGGCGCGACCGGCGCCTACCTTGTTGTGCCAGCGGATGACGTTGCCGAAGCCGCCGGTGCCCAGGCGCTCCTTCATCTCCCAGGGGCCGCAGGTCTGCGCCTGCAGGGCCGGCGGCCGGCTCATGGCGGGGCCGCAGCGCTCCGGCCCCACGGCCACCACCGACACCTCCGGCACCACCGACACCACCGACACCTCCGGCAGCTCCGGCACCACGGCCACCTCCGGCACCACGGTCACCACCGGCAGCTCCAACACCACCGACACCTCCGGCACCACCGACCCTGGCCGCGTCCGACGCCGCTTCCGGCTCCGGCGCGCCCGCGCGCACGCCCTTAAAGGAGCCGCTGCGGGCGCGGGGTGCAGCTGGCGGCGCTGCCGAACCGCGGCTGGGGACAGGGACCGGGGGCATGGAGCGGAGCGGAGAGGAGCTCCCGGGCTGGCTGAGCGCAGCGCCTGCCGCCCGCCCGCCGCTGCTTCCAAATCTTCGCACGGCTGCCATGTGCCGCTCGGCGCCGCTGCCGCCTGACCGGTAAGAGCTTGGTGGGTGCCTGCTTCGGAGCCCCTGCAGCTGCTTAGCAAAGTCTCCTTCTCGTCTGTTTCAGAGCCCCCAGGCCTTTCCCTGAGGCTGTTCAGCAAAGGGAGCACTTTGCCTGATTCAGAGCCCCGCTTGGGGCTCTCACAGAGGCAGTTTCGCAGAGTGCGGTAGGTGGCTCTAAGTTACTAAAGCAACAGATGGAGCAGCTCTGGGGTTGCCAGGGGCAAAGGCGCCAGCAGCAAACCTCGAGCTGCAGTTCCGGCGGGGCGGAGGCTGCAGGGTTCGCAGCAGTGTGAGCATCTCGCAGAAATGCAGCAAAAGGCACAGCTGTTAGCAAAGAAGCTCTGCCTGTCATGGGTGAAGGAGGAGGAACGCAGCCTGTTGACCTTTGCTTCTAGACCTAGAGTCTTCTCTCCCTCCTCCTCCTCCAGAGGTTTATACCCTGACCCCAGCTCTCTCTGCTGCGTGAATGCTCAGCATGGTTTAGGTGGAGAGCTGCTAACACCCAGATGTGTTTAGCATGCACTGTGCTGGGCTCCTTATCCTCTTCAGGACTGTGCACCTCACTATTTGTTTTGCAGACACAAAGGGAAAGCCTTTGCTCAGACACTATAGGCTTGGAGATCTGTGTCAAAGCTGCTTGCTTCTGTTGTTTTAGTTCTGCTTCGTGAGTTTTAGCCATAACAGGACCATCTTGTCTTCAAGAGGGGCTCAGGGATCTGAATTGTTTACTGTAGAGAAGAGGTCGAGAAGAGACCTCATTACCCTCTCCAACTTCACCCCTAAAATCACAGATTCATGGAATGAGTTGGAAGGGATCTTTAAGATCCTCCAGTTACAATCCCCTGCCGTGGGCAGGGACACCTCCCACTAGATCAGGTTGCTCAAGGCCTTTAACACCTCCCTGGGCAGCCTGTTCCAGTGCCTCGCCACTCTTCCTATCAGGAATTTCTTCCTAACCTCCAGTCTCAATCTCCCCTCTTCCAGCTTAATCTCAGCGTCACCGAAGTTTAAGCTTTTCAATGGGGGAAAAAAACTTTGGAAGACCAAATCTGCTCCCCGAGTGGAAGAGAGACAGAGCAGGAGCGTCGGCGGAGCCCAGCATGGCCCCGGCGGAGCCGCAGGCTGAGCTGAGCCCTGCGCAGCCTCTCCCCCGCAGGCTGAGCTGAGCCCTGCGCAGCCTCTCCCCCGCAGGCTCTGGACCGCTCCCAGCGGCTCTGGAAGCTGAGGGGGGGTCCGCCCTGCTGCCCTCCGCAACGAGTCTCCACCCCCTGGAGCTGAGCCTTAAGTAGGGCAGGAGCTGTGCAGGGAGAGCGGAGACAACAATCTCAGGCTGCTCGGGAAGGGAAATCCTAGCGGAGTAGAGAAGAGAGGGAGCACAGAGGTAGGTACTGCCCCGCACCTGGCTGCGGAACTGCCTTTCCCCTTTTCAGCATCAGTGGCGCTGGCTTCACTTGCTGCTGTTGAGCAACTCTCAGTGCAGCACCACGGTGGTGGCCTGACCTGAGTCCTTTTGCAGGGGCTCCCAACGCTGGGTAGAGCTGCTGGGGGCTCAGTTGTTTCGTTTCAGTTAGCCCTAGGCGAAAAGGCTGCCAGCCCCGGGACTGAGCAGCGAGCGGGCAGAGGGCTCCTGCACAAAGGACATCGGCAGAGGAGCTCAAGAGTTCCAAACATCTTCCTGGTGGAGGGAGAGCCCCAGAGAGCTGTGGGTGCGAGGTCAGTGTGTCACTGGCTCTGCCTCTCAGCCTGGGCTCCCGGCGGGATCAGGCAGGGACAAAGAGGAGGGCGGCTCTTAATTATCTCTAGGCAGGATTCCTTTCAAATGCGGCCAAACCCACAGCAACTATGGAGAATGATTCACCAAATCAAGCCAGAGTTTGAAATCTGTTTCCTCTGATGCCTTTGAAGACTTCAGAATCTCATTTTTGGGGGGGGGGTTGTTCTGTCTTGTTTGATTTGGTTTTCATCTGGTTGTGTTGTTGTGGGGTTTTTTTTAATCCCTTTCCCCAAAAGCAGAGCTCTGCCTGCTGTGGTGTTTTAAATAGCAATAGTCTGAGTGTGATTTTCCTCTGCTGTGTTTAGAAGAGCAGCACAGAAGCATTGGCTCCAGAAGGCAGGAAAAAAAAACTGCAAGGATCTGCAGTTTTTTTGCTGGAGCCATCTGAAGATTGCTGCTCAGCAGCAGGAAAGCTCTCGGTGCTGGGGGTGCAGAATCAGAACGATTCTGGAATGGCCAGAACAGGTTCTTGGGAGGCATAAAGCAGGGGAAGAGCTACTTCTAGTTTCCATCAATGGCTTTTCCTTCAGCTTTGCTAAGATAGATCCTTTGTCTTTTTTTAGGCCTTATTACTCTTCAGGAAGGTAATGCACTCTTATTGTCTAGGGGAGCTCTTGTTAGTAATAAATCAATGTGGGATTTGAACTACTCCTGCTGCAAAAGGCAGAGGTAGATGTAGGCTGTTGTTCACCTTCATGTCGTGATGTACCTGGAAGCAAAATGCTCTAGCACCAAATCTCAGGCTCCTGGCTCATTGCTGGGCTGGTTTGGAGCAGAGAGCAGAGGGTGAGGACAGAAGGCAGAGAGTTCAAGAAGGCACAGGGCAGGCAGGGATCTGCCTGCAGCCCTCCGGCGTTTTGCAGGCAGCCAGATGATTCCAGTTTGATAGGGCTTATCTTCTGGAACATTCCAGTGGGGTGGCCTAAGCTTGTAACCTTTCCTTAAACTGAAAACAAACATCTGGCAACATCTGTTCCTAATTCTCTATGCACAGTGGGACAGCAGGCACCGAGGGAGGGCAGGCAGCCCCCACGGAGAGCGCATTGCAGAGCAGGCTGCGTGGGCTAAACCTGCTTAACCCCTGCAGGTGCTTTTAAAACAGAGGCTCCTCCTTTCCTGTTAGCCTCCACGACCAAACTGCCCCTTGAAAAAAACAAAGTCATTCCAAGACGTTTCCAAGCTCTGGTTCCCTGCTGGTTTCAGGCAGCGAGGGGCTGCTCCGGGGCGCTGGGCCAGCCTTGCATTCTCATCCCACAATGAAAAGCAATTCCATTTTCAGCAGCGTTGCCTTGGTTTGGGGGCATCTTAGCAGGCACCTCAGGACTGAGGCATCCACAGTTCTTTACAGGACGTGCCAGGGAGAAATTCCAACAGAGCAGCTCAACTCAGAGAAGTCATTCTACTGAATGGACCTTTCTTTGACAAGCTCTCAGCTAGCAGAATCTGATTTCTTTACTAACAATTAGCACATTAAAACCTTGCCACTGTGGCATTCAGAACACAAGCACAGCTCCTGGAGCTGCAGGGAGTTAAGGATAATACAGCAGAGGGTTACAGAAGCAACCAAATGACTCTGAGCTGCAGCTCAGATCATTCAGTTCAGCTTTGGGAACGCAGCTGATTTAGTTCAGATGCAGTTGAAGTCGATGTCTGTGTGCAGATCACCTTGCAGCTGTTAAGAAGGCTTTGCCAGCAATGCAAAATGCTTCCTAAGAGGGGAGAAAGGGCATAGGAGTGTACAAAGAGCATTGCTGCAAAATCTGCATGCCAGTACAGATCCCTGCGAGCTGCTCTCCACTGCATGGATCTCATCAAAGTGTGACCTAAAGACGAGACCTGGAGTAACTAAGATCTCAGAAGCTGTTCCTGCAAAACTTTTCAGCCTGACTTGCAACTTAGAACTCCTCTTTGTGCTGTGCTCCCAGCTCTGCTCCAGACACTGGAGTATCTGTGCCTTTTGCTTTGAACAGATCTTTTCAAGTAAAAGCCTACAAACCCACAAACAAAGTCTCTCCCTCTGTAGCCCTGAATGCCAGTTCATGACTCCTTCATCTGTCATGCTCCAGTTTCACCAGCTAGTACCCAGCTGCCTTCTCTGACTTCATAGCAACAGAGCTTGAGCCTCTCATTTCTGGGAGCAGCAGGAACTGTGATAGCTTCCTACTTGCTATGGGATCATACAATGCAGACAATAAGATGCTGCTGGTGTGGGAGACAATGCTTGAAGGTTATCCCAGTTGTGAAACTGCAGAGCAGTCCTGGAGACTGGGGATGAAATTCTGTCTTGCCTTCTACTCTCTTGGCCTGTATAGGAGCCATTCTGTTTTTTAAAAGAAAAGAGAAAACAGATCTTTGCTGCTGGATTTCTTCAGAGCATCCACATCACACACTCACGATCTAAATCATGCTCTCATGATTCATCAGCTCAGCCATCTGAAGAGCTGCTATTACTACACCCAGGAATAACTTACTTTTAGGAAGAAAATTACAGTTTTGAATCAGAAAAAAAAAATTGTTCAGCATCTTAATTTTCCTTTTCTCTCTAGTGATAACCTCTGAGATTTGAAGGTGATGTGGAAAACACTCAGAATGGAAGGCAGACTCCTGTGTCTGCTCTTGCTGGTGGGAGCAGTTGTGACTGCTCAGTGCCAGGTAAGAAGTTAGTCCACCAGGCAGTGCTCTTGCCATCCTCCTGCACTTCCTTGCCATCAAACTCCAGCTGCCTACCTCAGATGGAAGGAGGATCTGGTTATGAGGAAGAAATTGAGAGTGTGGGGAGACCTAGGCACAGGGAGGCTGTGGATGTCCCCTCCCTGGAGGTGTTGAAGGCCAAGCTGGATAAAGCCTTGAGCAACTAGGGCTGGTGAGAGGTGTCCCTGCCCATGGCAGGATGTTGGATCTGGATGGTCTTTAAGGTCCCTTCCAACCCAAACCATTCTGTGACCCCAAGTTCCTCTCGCTCCCACAGCAAGCAGTCACCTCTAGCCTGTGGCAGCTCAGTGATTTACAGGGCTCAGTCCTCATGCTGAGGCACTCAGGACACTTTTTCCTCTGCTGCCTGACGAGGAGGGCAGTTGCTCAGAGCTCCTCTGCTTTACAAGCCCTCCCCAGGAGGACTGGCTCTCTGGAGGCACTTCTCTGCTCCTCAGGGAGCAGTTACTCACAGAACTCATCTTTGCTTGCAGGGCTTGCACCTGCGTTTCAGACGGGGAGCCAGATCCAGAGGTAAGGCAGCAGCCCAGGACCACATTCCCTGCAGGGTTTGAACACAGCAGGGGGAAGCAGATGATGCTGAGGGCACAGAGCCTGAAAGCTCTTTGCCGTGGCTCTCTGGATGAGAGATTCAGAAGGCAAAGTACCAGACCATTAATAGCATCCACAACTCACACAGCAAAGTTTTCCCCACCTGCTCTTCCTCAGAGAACAAGAGGCTGTTCAGCAGTGCCCCAGTACCCTCAGTACCCTCACCAGTGAGGGACGTGGGACAGCTGTGGGCTGAGGAGGCAAAAGGGCAGCCCATCAAATGCTCTCATTGCAGATACTTCTGGAAAGAGAAGGGAGCTGTTCTGCTCAGCCAGGTCTTTTCCCCGAGTCTCTGAACGAGGATTTCTTTTCTCCAATTACAGCCATTTGCACTGACAAATCATCTGGAGAAATTTACCAGCACAGGGGGACCTGGCTGAGGCTCTCAGGGAGCAGAATAGAATACTGTAGGTGTGACAGTGGTTGGAGTCGCTGCCACACGGTGCCTATCAGAGGTGAGTATGAACAGCAAGAGAAAGGAAGTGGTGGAGGATGAGAGCTTGTCCATCTAATCATCTAAATAAGCACTCCACTGTCAGGGGAGGAGCTACCACACAGAAGACTTGCCTTAAATTGATCAGAAATGAGAATACTGAGACAGGGAACTCAGGCAGGACTAAGTAGAAGTGGGCAAGAGGCTTGGAAAGGCTCCTGATAGTGCATGTGGGGCAAAGGGAGAATGTGAGCACAGGCAGGTGGGGCAGAAGAGAAGGGGCTGAAGGAGGCTGCCAGGCTCTCTCTTGTGACCCCTAACAGCATTTCCTGTCTTGTGCTTCTGTTCCACAGCCTGTGCTAGGAACAAGTGCTACAACGGGGCCCAGTGCTCACAGGCCTACTACTCCCCACAGCTCTTCCTCTGCCAGTGCCCCCAGGGCTTCTCTGGGAAGCAGTGTGAGATAGGTGAGTGCACCACACCAGCTCCTGGGCTCTCTGCTGAGCTGCCTCCCTTTCAAGGTGCTGCCACAAACAGCTCCTAAGAAAGACACTTGGGCTCTTCTCAGTGTCTCAACAGAGCCCTGAACTCTGGAGCTCTGTGTGTGCTGACTGCCTGCTTGGCAGGGATTTGCACAACCTTCCCAGACAAGGCATCTGGGAGCCAAGAGGAGCTGGGGAAGCAGAGCTTGGGATGCTGCCCTTGCAGTAACATTTTATTCCCCTTTGTTCAGATACTGAAGCTAAGTGCTACAAAGGTGCTGGAGAAACTTACAGGGGTACCTGGAGCACGACAGAGAGTGGAACTGAGTGCCTGAACTGGAACAGCAATGCCTTGGTGGAGCAGAAGTACAGTGGCCAACGAGAGGGTGCTGCTGAGCTGGGGCTGGGCAACCACAACTACTGCAGGTGAGGAGCTGAAGGCAGACAGGTCAGAGCCACAGGGACCAGCCCACTCCAAGAGCTTGGAGCAAAGGATCAGCAGTTTGCAGCACTCTGATGCCAAGCAGAGACCTTCACCTCCATGAGGCTGTAATTAAAATAGGACTCCAGAGAGCTTAGGGAAGCACAGAATTGCTTTGCTTGGGAAAGACTCAAAGCCAACACCACCATGGCCACTAAGCCATGGCCCCAGGTTTCCGGAACACCTCCAGGGATGGGCACTCCACCACCTCCCTGGGCAGCCTGTGCCAATCCCTGACCACTCCTAACTGGGACTACTACCAAGAGCTGTCTAATGATGTCTAATATCATAACCCTTTCAGAAACCCAGATGAGGATTCCAGACCTTGGTGCTACATCTACAGAGGAGGGAAGTACACCTGGGAACACTGCAATGTGCCCTCCTGTTCCAAAGGTACATGCTGGGGGGACAGAGCTCGCATGTCTAAGGCTCTCTGGACCTGTGCTGTTTCTGTAGCCTGCAAAGTTGGGACTCTTCACATCAAATCATATTTTAGCTTTATGCCAGCAAGAGACTGAGAGAAGCAGAGCTGATAGATGCCTCAGCAGCAGTCAGTGAGCAATCAGCTGAGGGGTCCTCATCCCCCAGCTCACTTGCAGCTTTCTCGTTTCAGCTGGGAACATCAGGTGCAAATCTGGAAGAGGCACAGACTACAGAGGCAGCCACAGTGTTAGCAGCTCTGGGGTTACCTGTCTGAGGTGGAATTCTTGGATCCTTGCCAACAAGGTGTACACTGCCTGGAGAAAAGATGCAGCCCAGCTGGGCCTCGGCAGCCACAACTTCTGCCGGTAAGGACTCAGAGGACTGAAAAACAAATCCCACCAAGCTTCCCTGAGGCAGGGCTCTGATCTTTCACCTGGGTTATTAAAGCCCAGGAAATAGATTACTGCTAGCAGAGGAACTCACTGACAGTAGGAATTTTATTCCACCCGACCTGTCCGTACTTGTCTCACATCAGACCCCACGAATGCAAATTCCACACTGGAATTTGCCACCTCCAGGCCTCCCCAGACTCCCTGCAGATCTGCTGATACAAACCAGCTCTTCTCTTCCTGTGCTGCAGCAATCCTGACAACGACAGCAAGCCCTGGTGTCACGTCCTGAAAGGAGGTCAGCTCACCTGGGAGTACTGCAATGTGCCAACTTGCTGTAAGCATCCTAGCACCCCTGATCCCCCTCTTTCTTTGAGGCACTGCTTTCCTGCCTGTCACTGCTGTTGAGTTGCAGCCTCCTATTTCATTAAGAGCAAGGAGGGCATTAAAAAGAAACGTTTTGGTGTAGAAAGGGACTGTGTGGCTCCACTCTCAGTGGCAGGAGGGCAGGCTGCAGCAGTGGAGGACAGACAGAGGCACTGAGCTCTCCTCACTGTATTTTTCAAAGCCAAGTTTCCTAGGAGACAGGAATGAGTCAGATGCTGAAGAGCCCGAGCCAGGCTGCCTTAACCCTGCGGTGACAGCCGAGAGGCTCTTCCCTGCCAGCAGCAGTGCCTGAGGGGGATGCTGATGGCTGCGTTTGTCCCCACAGCCAGCTGCGGGCAGCGGCAGCGCCGAGCCAGGCAGCACAGGATCAAGGGAGGCTCCTCCGCGGACATCTCGGCACACCCCTGGCAGGCTGCAATCTTCGTGCGCTACCGGAGAGCCCCCGGCGAGCACTTCCTCTGCGGGGGGGTTCTGATCAGCTCCTGCTGGGTTTTGTCAGCTGCTCACTGCTTTGAGGAAGGGTAAGTTGAAGATTCAGTGCTGGCTGGGGGTAAAAAAAATCTCTCGGTGAGACCTCAGCTCAGGCTCTGCTTACTGCTCCCTGCCACAGGACAAGGAGCAATGGATGGAAGCTGCAGCACAGGAGGTTGCAGCTCAACCCCAGAGGCAACTTCTTGCCCGTGTGGGTCCCAGAGCAGTGGCACAGGCTGGCCAGAGAGGCTGGGGAGTCTCCTTGTCTGGAGCCTTTGCAGGCCTGTCTGGATGTGTTGCTGTGTGCCCTGAGCTAGCTTGGATGGTCCTGCTCTGGCAGGGGAGATTGGACTGGATGAGCTCTTTGGGTCCCTTCCAACCCCTGACATCCTCTGATCTGGAAAATGGAAGCATCCACAGAGCCTTCCTGGCAGGGTAGAAGTTCTTCCTCCCAGGATTTTACACTAAAGAGTAAGGGGTTAACGTGCTGAGCCTTGCACACAGGCATTTATTAGGCCAGCTAGCAGCATGGCATGAAGGTACCAGAGCAGAATATCAAATAGCTGAGGAACAAAGTTGTCAGTGCAGATGCAGAGAGCCTTCTGAAAGTGGAGAAGAGCAAGGGGCTGGGAGTGGAGCTTTGCTGTGATGCTTGTAAGCAGTCCATGCAAAAATGAAGGCAAAAAGGGACTCGAGGTCAAACTGCCTGGGGGATGAGTAGTAAGAGTGCTAAAATAAGAGAAGGAGAAGCTCCAGCACCACACTTTCAAGGGAGGGATCCACTCCAGTTAAGAAATAAGGACTCTTGCTCTCCAGCTTCAGCAGAAGCCAGCTGAAGGTTGTGCTGGGTCGGACCTCCCGAGCCACCCCAGAGGAGAACGAGCAGAGGTTTCAAGTGAAGAGCTACATTGTGCACCAGCAGTTTGACTCAGAGACCTTCAACAATGACATTGGTAAGAACTGCTCTGGTCCAGGACTGCAGAAGTCCCAGTTGGCTCAGGTGTGATTAATGAATGGTTGCTTTCACTCCTCAGCTCTGCTGCAGCTGAGCTCGGAGGCAGAGGACTGTGCTGCTGAGACAGACACTGTTCGTGCTGCCTGCCTCCCAACACCATGGCTGCAGCTGCCTGACTGGACTGAATGTGAGATCTCTGGCTATGGCAGAGATGAGGAATGTAAGTAGAAGATACTCTGGCCAGAGTTTGGGGCCCTGCCCTCAGAGAAGTCCAGCCTGTGGTGGCACTTAAAGTGGCATTGCCTGTGTTATACAGGCTCATGTCAGCACTACAAAACTACGTGTAAGGGGCAGAGAAACCAAGCCAGGTTCTGCTCTAACTTCTCCGTACTATCAGGTGATAGAAGGAGAGGAAATGGCCTAAAATTGTGCCAAGGGAGGTCAGGCTGGAGGTGAGGAAAAATGTTTTTACTGCAGGAGAGGTCAGGGATTGGAAGAGCCTGCCTAAGGAGGTGGTGGAGTCCTCATCCAACCCCTACCATACTGATACTGTAGTAGTGTGAAAAGGAATAAAACCTGTCTGAAAGTATGAAGAGGCTGAGCTAGAGCTAAAAGCTATCAGCTCTTCTACTGGCACTCACTGCTAATTTCCTCTAACCTGCCAGCTCCTTGAAGCATCCTAATGAGACCTAAGCATGACTTGAACTCAGGGGGTTTGGAACAGGCTTGAAGATTGAAGCTGTAACTGTGGCATGAAGTGTTTAAAGCACTCTCAATGTGAGCTCTCAGCACTGCTTAGAGTACAGCATAGGGCCTTGCAGAGGGGAAGGATGCTGCAACTGACTCAAAACCAGGCTTGAAAAAAACAACAATCCTGCCAGCTTCCAGCCTTCTGCAATGACAGCTCTGCAGGAGAGTAAAACCAGAGCCCAGAATAAACAAACAAGTCCCTTCCACTCCAGTATCACACAAGTGTACATTCCTGTCCAGTTACTCAGTACTGCATCTCCTCCTTCCCTGTCCAAGTCCAGTATTAAGTAGGTCAGGATCCTGTTTCATACAGTTAGGGATTTTCATAGGCACTTGCTCTGACTTCACTTCTGATTGATGTGACTCTGCAAAGCCAACTTTAGCCATCCAAGGAAATAAGCAGCCTTGCTTTTGGAGCCTACCAAAGCCTTTTAGGATTTAAGCTTGCTGAAGAAACACTGTTCTGTCTCAAACAGACACGAGCTGCTGGGACTAGCAAAGCAGATCCACCAAGAACTACAGAGAGACCTTTTGGTTTGCTTAGCCACCCCCACCCACTCCCAGTACTTCTGTTTACTTCCCCCCAACCTACAGAGACTGAACTGCAACTAACATAAAATGTGTGTGTAGATCAGAGGCAGAGGAAGGTCCTGATGGGGTCACTTTTTCCTTCCAGTCTCTCCCTTCTACTCGGAGCAGCTGAAGGAAGGCCACGTGCGGCTGTTCCCTGCCAGCCGCTGCACTGCACAGCACCTGGACAACAGGACAGTCACAGACAACATGCTGTGTGCAGGGGACACCAGGAACCTGGATGATGCCTGCAAGGTAAGCCCAATTCTGCTGTGTGCAGGGGACACCAGGAACCTGGATGATGCCTGCAAGGTAAGCCCAATTCTGCTCCTCTCTGCTTTCATGAAATCAGAGAGTGGCTTGGGTTGGAAGGGACCTGAAAGATCATCCAGCTCCAACCCCCTGCCATGGGCAGGGACAGCTCCCACCAGCACAGGGTGCTCAGGGCCTCAGCCAGCCTGGCCTTGGACACCTCTAGGGAGGGAGCATCCACAGCCTCCCTGGGCACCCTGTGCCAGTGCCTGCCCACCCTCACTCAAGAATTTTCTAAATCGTCTCCAGTCTCAATCTCTCCTCTTCCAGCTGACAGTCTTTGTCCCTCATCCTGTCACTCCCAGCCCTTGTCCATAGTCCCTCCCCAGCTCTCCTGGAGCCACTTCAGTTACTGGAAGGCTGCTCTAGGGTCTCCCTTCATGCTACTCTAACAGTAAATAGAGAAGGCTCCAGGGAGCCCTTAGAGCAACCTTCCAGTACCTAATGGGGGCTACAAGAGAGCTGGGGAAGGACTGTGGACAAGGGCTGGGCATGACAGGGTGAGGGACAATACAATGGCTTTGAGCCATATTAAAGGTCTCTTAGAAACAAATTCTGTGGTTCTGTGTTTAAAGAAGTTCTGCCTCTGGCTCCATGGAAGTCTGGCAGTTCTGATAGACTTTGGTTGAACACAACTACAGACTCCTCTTTTTTTTTTCCTTCCCTTTCCCCTCCTAGCTGGGGAAGCAAGCCACACACTTCACCAAGCACACCAGAACAATACGGACTGAAAATCCCAAATAAGAGGAAATGCCACAAAACTGAGCAGGAAACTCCACCTCAGCAGCATTTCCTAATATTTTCTGTTATGCAAACAGGGAAAGCACTCTGCAGGAGGTTTTGTGAGAGGAAGGGGTGCTGCTCTGCTGAGCAGTGGAGGAAAGAATGAAGGCCAAAAGATGGTGGAGAATCAGCAGCTATACCATGGTGCACACACTCCACATCCTTCCCATGCAACAGCTCTGTAGTAATTTTGCTTTAATGATGCAAGTGTTAAGGGAAGACCTTAGAGCATCCTTCCAGTACCTGAAGGGGCTACAGGACTGCTGGGGAGGGACTTTGACAAGAGCTTGTGGTGGCAGGACAAGGGGCAAAGGCTTTGAGCTGGAAGAAAGGAGATTGAGACTGGAAATGAGGAAGGAGTTCTTGACAGTGAGGGTGGGGAGACACTGGCACAGGCTGCCCAGGGAGGTTGTGGCTGTCTCCTCCTTGGAGGTGTTCAAGGCTAGGCTGGATGAGACCCTGAGCACCGTGGGCTGGTGGCAGCTGTCCCTGCCCGTGGCAGAGACATGGAACTGGATGATCTTTAAGGTCCCTTCCAACCCAACCCAATCTGTGGTAGCAGGCCCTGGATCTCTGTAGCTTGACTCAGAGCATTCCTTTGTTTTTTTTTTTAATCAACTTCTCACCTACACTTATTTCACTTCAGCAGTGCCAGCTTAGACACTTTGCTGCTGCATTTCTTTGGTTTTGCTCTCTCCCTGTGGGTAGAGCTTTGAGGGAGCCTGGAACACAGAAGTGCCTCATGTGGAAGTGCTCCTACTGAGCTCATTTCCATGCATGCTACACAGGGCAGGTCTGCAGACACCAGTGAGGGGACAGATAACCACAACCCCGAACCTAATAAAAGGAGTATGCTTCTAACCTGCTGCTCCCCTGCAGGGTGACTCTGGAGGGCCTCTGGTCTGCATGAAGGAGGAGAGGATGCACCTGGTGGGCATCATCAGCTGGGGCATCGGCTGCGGCCGCAAGGACAAGCCTGGCGTCTACACCAACGTCACTCGTTACCTTGGCTGGATTCAGGACAACATCAACCCCTGAGGAGAAGAGTGAACCACACACAGTCTTGTGGCCATGCCCTTGCAGCCTTTGGGTGCTTTCAGGATGCTGAACAGGGCTCCCCCTTTAGCCTGAGGCCTCTCAGCACAAGAGGAGGCAGCTGCAGCGTGTGAGGAGGGCACATTCTCCAGTTGCTCCCCTTTCCTACAGGGCAGTGGGAGCTGACACTCCCCTCCCTCCACAGCCCCAAGCTTTCTCCTTGCACCAGCTCCCATGAAAGCAGAAGCTCTTCTTCAGCACAGCAGAACAAAGGACTTCTTCAGCACAGCAGAAGAAAGGACAAGTGCAAGGTAGCAATCTGAGGTGCCTGCTAGACTGACATCCACAGGCAAAGGTCAGTTCCAGTGTCCCAAGGCTGCATTTGTCTCCTAGCAGGAGCCGGGGCAGCTCTCTCCACGTCACTGAAGCTCAGTAATCAGCTTTACTGACTGGCACTGTGGCTGCCACGTGACATGAAGTGGCATCTGTGCACAGCCCAGGAGTTAAGCCTCTTTGAGAGATCCTCTCTTGCCCAGTTGCTTTACAAGGAGAAAGAAGGTGTGAAATGAAAATGCTCCACTGAGGCTCCAGAAGTTTAGTCGCTATCCCCTGGGCACTGTAGCTGGAAAACCAGGCTGCTGTGGGCAGATTCAGACCATTTTAACTCAAGGTTTAGTCCCACAGCTTCTGACTATCTGGGAAACACTAAGAGAGCTGAGCAGGAAATTAAGGTTAGCCTTCCAGCCACTGCCTTCAGCCCAAGCTCACACTCACAGCTGCATGAAGACATTTATCTCCCCACACCAGCTGGCATAATTTGCTGCCTTCTTCAGATACCAACTGCATTTGTTGCAAAGCCCACAGGAAGCACTCTGAGCTGGCACAGCTGACATGTACAACTGAACTTTATTGATGCCCTTGCTGAAGGTTTGATTTGCACTGAACATGCTCAGCAGTGGTCACTTGCTCTGGCAGCAGCTGCACTGCAGCTTCCACTCTCACCACTCAACCACTGCAAGCATCCACCACATGCAAACCACAGTAGATGTTATCCTTTGCTTCAGGTCACTGTGCTCTGTTCACAAGCATCTGCCCTCCCCAGCCAGCCGCTGCAGTCCCACATCCAGCAGCACAGGGACAAGCTCTGCTCGCAGAGACCTCGCATTGGCATCTAGTGGCCAGAGAACACACTACAGACAAGGTGGGAGAGGACAGATGCTTCCAGTTCCATATTGATGCTACAGAGAGAGATGCAACACAGACCAGAATGGGCAGACACAGCAAAAATCCCTGCACAAGAAATGGTCCCAGAGAAGATCCAGTGTAGGCTTGAACCCACCTGCACAGCAGCTGACTGATACAGGAGCTGCAATCAGGGAGAGCAGCCAGAAAAACTACCAAGCTGCCAGCACACAACTGTGCCAAGGGCAGCAGTGAGCAGGAGAGCAGAGCTATCACCTTCACTTGCAACAGGCAGGCAGAGACAAAAGAAGCTTCCACAAGTTAGAGAATCTCCATCCAGCCACAGCTTTGCTTTCCATCAGTGCTGTCTCCACAAAAGCTCTCCTGCCTCTCTCTTCCTTGACCCTCCAAAGAAGCTGGGAGAGTCACTACCTCCAAACACCAACAAGGAGAAGCAGATTTGCATTCAGATGTCTCCACCCATCAGTCACAAGACCACAAGCACTACCATAGGCTCTCCTAAGATAGCTTGTAAAGATCTGGGTGGGTTTCCAGTCTGTCTCCAGAGACTGAAGGTACCTGGTGACCAAGATGGCTTATGAAGTGCCTAGAAAAAGCATCCACTTCTTCCCTCTCTCCCTCTGGCACCAGCCCCCCTCTAGGGCTCCTTAACGTGGGACAATGGCTTTCCACTTCCTCCAGCCCTTTGGAGGCAGAATGGCTTGGATGATCTCTCTGCTGCCACGAGCTCTTCACCCTAACACCCACTGACAGAGAAGGGCACAGCCTGAACTGCCACAGTGGAGCTGAAGATTATGGCAGTTCAACTTTGTATGCCTCTGCAAGGACATAAAAGCCAGCAGGAATAAAAAGGAGTTACAAAAGGCAATAAATCCCTAGAACATACTTCAAGACAGCAAAATGAAGGTGATAGAAGCTTGCATCCATGATTCACTAATCCCAAGGGATCTGAACACCTCTCCCCTCTGCCGTTGTTCCAAGTATTTCAGGCTCAGCTAGAGATGAGATGGTTTCAGGTTGGTATCACTTTCCCCTGCTCCCCAGCACCCTATGCACTGTCTCTCCTGCTCATGCTGCCCCAGGCAAGGGAGTGACCCTAAACAGATGGATGGGATAAGAGGCTGCAGCCAGCAGCCAGGGACAGAAGAAACAGAGAAGTGCTGCTCCTCACTACCACCATCCTCTAGGTTCGCACTTGGAACTTGCCAGCCTTAGTCATGTATTTTATCCCCTTGAAGGGTTTGTACTTCTCCCCATACATGTCCAAGCGGTTCACCTTCAGTCCTGAAAGCAAACAAACACAGAGACTGAGCAGAGCTGCCTTCAGGATCAACCAGGGGATCACAGCAGAGGTGCAGAAAGCACAGAGAGCTTTGGCAAGCACTACACTGAAAGGAGAAAAGCAACAGCTCCCAGCTGTCAGAACCCTTCCTTGCAAGCACATCCCCACCCTGCACTCACTGTGGGTCTGTGAGCAGAGAATGCAAGCACTGCAGCCAGGCTGCTCCACAGAGAGCAAATCCACCCCTCTGTAGCCAAAGCAGACAGCTTTTGTCAGGTGGAGAATAGTTGCCAGAGGGAATGGACTTTAGAAGGCCTGCAAAGCTACTTCAGCTACATGCAAAGCGAGCACAGACACAGCAGCCAAGGTTCAGCCTCTCCAGCTGACAGTCACTCACCAGATATTGCCAGCTGCTGAATTTTGAACTGCAGGTTAATGGTAGGGTTCTCATCTGGTTTGGAAGTCCCAGATTGTAGGCTCACAGTCCCCTTCAGGCTTGGCAGCTTCTGGGGGTTTATTTTCCCCACATCCCATGAGAGCAACTAGAAGGGACAGAAAATGCAGCGGTGAAACAGAAATGCTCTGACACTGTCAGGACAGCAGTGTGCAGGAAATGCTTAGGTGAGCATGGAGAGCTCAGCTTCATCTACTGAAACGTCACAAAGATGTAAATAAAGGATTCCTTTGTCCTTCCTCTCACCTTTGTCACTGGGTCGAAGACATGTGTTCCCTGGGAGGGGGTGAGGGTCATGTTTAGGACCCCTTTGGGCATCTGGCTGGTTACCATCACACCCTCAATGCTCTTCCCCATGGTCTGCTTCGGCCCCACGGTGATCTCGAAGCGCCCCAGGGAGCTGCTGTCACGGAAGCTGATGTTGTGTTTGACATAGACAGGAATTGCCACCAGGCTGGAACAAAGACCAGAACAGGAACTGCCTCTCAATCTCTTGCCTTCATCTTTGGTTTGGGTCATGGCTGCCCCCTCCCTGGCGCTGTTCGAGGCCAGGCTGGATGGGGCCTTGAGCAACCTGGCATAGCAGGAGGTGTCCCTGCCCATGAGAGGGGGGCTGGTACTAGATGAACTTTAAGGCCTCTTCCACCCCCACCCACTCTATGAATCTGCATTCATCACCTACTTCTGAGCACTGACATGGTAGGAGAGCAGGCGAAAATTCCCATCAGGTGGAATGAAGGAAAGAATCCTCTCTGACTCCCAGCGCTTGAAACGCACACAGGGGTGGAAGCTGACATCATCCAGCAGCCGAGGGTTCTGAAACACAGGAGAGACACAAGGCTGGGGGAGGCAGTGCTGAGCCTCCTCCTCTTCTGTCCAGGAAGGGCCTGCCACTGGACATGCTCTGCCCACACTCAGACATGTGCAGCTACTTGCTGCTGTTATAGGACCTGGGGGTGCTTAGTCTGGAGAAGAGGAGGCTGAAGGGAGACCTCCTGGCTCTGTACAGCCCCCTGAAAGGAGGCTGCAGTGAGGTAGGGGCTGGGCTCTTCTCCCTAGGATCAGGAGGAGAGGAAATGGCCTGAAATTGCTGTTGTCAGTCCTTTCTCTTTTTGTTTGGCACACCTAAGTTCTGATGTGCTGGAATCCATCAGTGTGAGACTAAGATCCCAGAGGCAGGGCTAAGAAACTCTTTCCAAAATCCCAAAGACACATCCTTGAGCTTTACCATGAAGGAGAGGGTAAGGTCTGGCATCCCAGTCAGCTTGACACAGGCATCAATCACCCCTTGGATTTCAGCAGTAATTGTGGAACCTGCAACAACAAAGTAAATTCTGTCCTGGAGGTCTCTTCCAGCCTTAACGGTTCTGTGTTTCTGTGGTTAAGTCCCCCTCATCTTACCCAGAAGCAACTCCCATACCTGATTTGTCAATGATTGCATCAATCTCCTCAACCACATCAAAATAAGCTTCATTGTTGGTGTATTTGACACCAGTACGTCTCCAGGGCACCACTGACAGCTGTCCTGTAGGAAGCTGATCACCCACATTAGTGCTTCCTGAAAGAGAGGAAAGGCAAACCCAACAACCACACAAGTCAGGCAGTGCTCCAGAGCAAGACCTTGGCCTCATCTATCTTATCTATAATTAATCCCTGAGAACCTCTGTCTCCCTGTAGCTAGGCTGCTCCTCTTCCAGACTCACTGTTTAGGTTGTGCAATTTACATCTCTCTCAAAAGCAACTCAAACCCAGGAAGTGTAACTGAAAAAACCAAACCAAAAAGCCACCCCCCACTGAAGTAACTCATCCAGGAAGTCAAGGCATGGCTGCAGCTGCAATCTGTCTGGTTTGGTGGAAAAACAAACAGTGCAGCTGCTGCTGCTCAAAGCACAGCACTAAGCCAGGTCTCCTCAAACACACCCTGGCCCTTCACATGGTGTGGGGCAGCACCAATGTCCTGCACTCCCACCCTGCCTGACTTCTGCCATGCTGCCACACTGCCCCCCCTGTACCTGTGATGGTGTTGACGACCGTGCGCAGGATGGTTGGAGGCTTTATCAGCTCCTTAAGAATATTGGACTCTGTTGCCAGTGGAAAGCCATTGTCCAGCATCTCCTCCAGCACCTCATAAACGACCACAACGTTGTCCTTGATCATCACCTCTGAACACACACCAAAATAATCCTGGGCAACAGAAACAATCACTCAACAACCTCTGGAGGAGAGCGTTAGTTACCCTTCAGTTGTCTTCCCACACAGAAATAAATCAAACCTCTGCTCTGGGGTGGAACAGCACAGGAACTCCAAGCATTAGTGCAAGCACATCAGGCTGACCACTGCCAGCAGGCAAATCACCACATCTCCAGGCTGCAGCAAGAGCAGCTGTGGCCAGCAGGGCAGGAAGGGGATTTTGCCCCTTTGCTCTCCTCACACCCCACCTGGAACACTGTGTGCAGCTCTGCAGCCCCCAGCACAAGCAGAACTGTTGGAGCCAGCCCAGAGAAGGCCACCAAGGTGCTGAGAGGGCTGCAACAGCTCTGCTCTGAGGACAGGCTGAGGAGTTGGGGCTCTGCAGCCTGCAGAGAAGGCTTCCAGGAGACCTTGGAGTGGCCTTGCAGGATCTGAAGGGGGCTACAAACCAAACCATTCTATGATTTCCCTTTCACAGGAGCAAAGGCTCACATGATACTGGTTTGACCAAGCAACTCCCTTTCCTGTGTTCTGGGGATGCTGGTCACAAGACATTTCAAATCTAGGCTGCACAATCCTGTGCAGAAGAACATCTTCAGAACACCCTCGCTGCTTCCCTAGGCTGGCACAGGTCGTGTCAGCCTCACAGGTGGCTGCTCCGGGGCTGCTCCTGAGACTCTCAAACACTGCCGAGAAAAATCACTGCAGGAAGCAGGCAGGGAGGTTGTCACTAACTGACTGAAGCATCTGGCTACAAATGGCAGGAACCCGAGAGAACGAGGCCTTTTCTAGAGGACACAAAGCTGCACATCAGGGATACAACTCCTGGTTGCCGAAGGGCCCTTCCCCGAGCACAGGCTGGTCCTGACTCCGCTGGCATCCCAGGCAGCAGGTTCCTAACCACCCCAAGCCCTCAAGCCCCACTCGACATCCCCGCAACGATCAGTCAGCCTGTGAAAACGACAGAACTATCGCAGCCCAAACCCTGCCCTTCAGTCAGCCTGTGAAAACGACAGAACTATCGCAGCCCAAACCCTGCCCTTCAGTCAGCCTGTGAAAACGACAGAACTATCGCAGCCCACCGCAAGCGCTCCCTGTGCCCACTGCCGGGCAGTCACCGCCCCACCAGCCCTACCTGGAAGGTATCGACGACTCGGTGCAGGAACTCGATGACGAAGAGAGGCGGCACCTCGCTCTGGATAACGGCCACGAAGAAGATCTTGTGGCGGTAGACGCTGAGGAGGTAGTGGTGCGGCGTGGGGATCACCGGCGGCACGTTCTCCGCCTCCGAGGCCCTCTCCTGCGCCTCGAAGAAGTAGTCGCAGACGGAGCGGCTGACGACGCTCTTCCAGTGCTTCTCCAGGAAGATGTCCCCCGAGGCGTTGATCAGGAACAGGCTGTGGATCATGGCTGCGGCGGACGGGGCCCGACAGGGCCGTGCGGCGGCCCNGGCCATTGGTGCCCGCAGCCGCCTGGCCCCGCCCCAGGCGCGATGGCGAACGCGGCCGGCAGCGCCCCAGCGGGGAGGCCCAGAGCGCGCCGCTCACGGGCAGCAATGCGGCACCTGCCGCTAGGGGGCGCCGCGGGGCACGGCCTCGGTCCGGGGCAGCNCCCCGCGGCCACGAGCTCCGCCCCGCGGCGCGCCCACAGGCAGCGAGGGAACGCCCCCTGACCCCTGAGGCCACCCTGATTGGCTGACCTGCTAACGGACACGCCCCATAGGCCGCGGGGCGGTGACGCGGCGGAACGGCGCCTGGCCATTGGTGCCCGCAGCCGCCTGGCCCCGCCCCAGGCGCGATGGCGAACGCGGCCGGCAGCGCCCCAGCGGGGAGGCCCAGAGCGCGCCGCTCACGGGCAGCAATGCGGCACCTGCCGCTAGGGGGCGCCGCGGGGCACGGCCTCGGTCCGGGGCAGCACGGCTCGGTTCGGAACACGG